>NW_020769442.1:491851-531558 GCF_900518735.1 Pseudonaja textilis | reverse complement strand
TATGCTCAGTTATGCTCCGCTTTTGAACAACGGTTTCCCGCATCCCAGCTTTTAACTCACGGTCCACTCGTAGCTCGGCTTTTGTTGAAGACACCCCCATGCTGTTTTCAGCCACACAGCGGTAGACCCCCATGTCAAGAGGGACCACCGCTGTGATGATCAGTTGATGACATCCTTCCTGGTCCTCATTGATCATGTAATGGTCATCTTCTTCGAGAACATGGCCATCTTTAAACCACCGGACGGTCGGCATTGGCTTGCCAATCACCACGCAATCAAAACTGACCGGGTATCCATCCTGCACCTCTTGATTTTGAAGTTCAGTGATGAAGACTGGAGCTAGAATGGACAAAGAACAATAAGAGCAAATCTATACATCTTTTTCCTCCTCCTCCTCCTCTCTGCAAACCACATTCCCTTCTCGTATTGATGATGTCACTTAGTTGGGTCATGAAATGTCTATAATAAAACAACCAAGCTCAGAGAGAACCAAGTTAATCTTCCTCCTCCTCATTTTCCCCCTTCTTGTCTATCTACTGCTTCTTCGCCTTCTGCTTTAACTTTTAGTCCAGCCCTGAAGAAGGAGTCCCTTATACCAGGGGTCCCCGGTACCCTGGACCGGTACCGGTCCGTGGAACAGTTTCTACCAGGCTGCTGGTTTGCTGGGCGCTGCCATCTTGTTTTGATGAAAAAGTGCTTCCGGTGAGCTTTTCCGGGTAGAAAGCGGCGTTTGGGTGCTGAAAGAATCCTTGTGCCTTAGTTTCATCTAGTGGGGGGCAGCTTCGAACAAAACTAAGGCGCACCCAAGGCAAGGCAAGCCGAGCGACCGTCCCGAAGCCGTCCCGAAGCCCATCGACACAGGTACAAAGGAGGAGTTGAAGGTGGCGGGGAGAAGCAGGGGACGGCTGGCTGGCCGGTCGCTCGGCTCGCCTTGCCATGCGTGCTGATGCCGGTACCGGGCCGCGGATGATTTTGTGATGCCGGTACCGGGCCGCGGCACAAAAAAGGTTGGGGGTCACTGCCTTATACAGCTTCTGTCCTGTCTCTTCTGTGATAGAGTGATAAAGCACCTACAACTTCTGAAGACAAGCCATTGTGCCGATGGATTCCTCTCGTTGCTAGGAAATTTCTCCATAATTTAGGTTGGTTCTCTCCTTAATAAGTTTTCCCCCCATTACTCCTAGTGTCCTGCCTTCATCTGCTTTGGAAAATAGGTTGATCTCCTTTTCTTTGTGACATTCCCTCAAGTATTGGAAGATCGCTATCATTCTTAGTCCTTCTCTTCATTAGACTTAACATACCTAGTTCCCTCATATTAGCCTCCAGAACTCCTATCTTTGTTGTTCTTCTCTGCACTCTTTCTATAGTCTCATCACCTTTTTTGTCCTGTGATGACCAGAATTGGACAAAGTATCCCAAATACGGTCTCATCAATGAAGTATAAAGCAGGACTAACACTTCACCTTAAATTGATTTATTACTGCACGTGCCTATGCACAGGAATCTTCTCAACTAACAGTTAGTACCTGCTAGGAGTTAGATAAGGGTCAAAAGAATTAAAGGGAAATTGGACTTTGTTCACTTGTGACTATGTAGGGATTCTAGACTGATGCCTCTTTTGAAAAAAAAACCCAGGTTATGACACTCCTCCTCCTATAAAACCTTGTGTACTTACCAGTATCGGAGGTCAGCAAAGTAGGTGGTGGCCGTTGAACCAAAGTCCGCAACTGCCCGGCAGGAGGTGAAGTGGCTTTCCCAATACGCAACTCTATCTTTTTAGGACCCTGGTCCAAAATGTCAATCTCAACAGGAATACCCATAGCGGCAAACATCTCCTGAAATCGACCCGCAGCTGTTTTGGCCTCCGTGTGAACTTCGAACTTGATGTAGATGTAGCGTTCGTCTTCCCGATAGGTCTGACGATCCGCTGCCTCAATTTCTCCCTCGTCCGCGCTGACAAACAGTTCCTCGTCGACATCAGAGATCTCAGTGGAGATTTTGGACTTGAACAGTTTGTGGAGCCTCCGGCCGGCTTTACGGAAAGCATCGTCCAATTCGCTGCCGGATGAGCTCTCCGATTCGCTGTCGGGAAGCTTGTTGGCGGGTTTCAGTTTTCGAGAAGGTGCTTGAGGTTGGATGGTCACCTTGGCACTGTGAGAGACCTTGCCAAATTTATTGGAGGCTTCACAAGTGTACTTCCCCTTGTCATTCATTTCCAGACCAGCAATAATCAAGGAACAGGTCCCATCGTTGTAATTGTCTATATGATAATGCCGCCCGTCCTTAATTTCATTACCATCTTTCAGCCAACTGACCGTCATGTCTGTCTTGCTGTGGGCCACACAATCCAGATGGAGAGTGTCTCCTATCTTGCCAACAAAGTCCTTGAAGGTGTCCACAAAGACTGGACGTTCCTGCTCTTTGATTTCCTTTCTCACTTTGTAACCTTTGAAGGCAGCTTGGATTTTGACGGCAGCTTGAGACATGGAAGGGTCCTCCAAGTCACCTTCGGTGATCTCCATTTCAGTTGACTCTGCCGGAGGAGATGGTTCCTCACCAACCTTCTGCTGATCTTGAGGGATTTTCTCTATGACTTTGTGACTGATGCTCATTGTAGATGATCCAGCCTTCTTAAGGTAGGTGATTAAGGAAGGTGTTCCAGCTCTAGATTCGTCATCTGAACTTGTGATGGAAAAATCTGCTTCTCCAGCTTTTGCAGATTCATCACAAGTAGAGTATTCCTCGGAGAAGTATGGGGTTATCTCCCCTTCCTCCTTCTTCCTCTTCTGAAGTTTGTCGTCTTCTTCAGGCAGTTCACTGATTGAGTCCAAGGTCGGCTCGCGACTCATCCTCCGCTTCTTGGCCAGAGCTTCCCACAGAAGGTGGAGGTCCCCTTCCTGAGCAGCTTCGGGTGGCAAGCTAGGTTGAACCTCTTCATCCGCTACCTTTGTTGGCTCTTTAGAGATGGGTGCTTCCTCAACAACTTCTTTCAACGTTGGCACAGAAGAAACTAAGAAACGAAATGGTGAGATTATAATTAGGAAGTCAGGATATGGCAACTGCTAGACATCAAAAAGAGGATTATCTATAAAATAGTCCATATTTTGCAAATCCCCATTCAACAGATTTTAGAATCAATTAATCAATAATCAATCAATCAGTCTAGATTAATATAGTGCAGATAGTCCTTGATTTACTACCACAACTGAGCCAAATTTCCATTGTTAAGCCAGGCAGTTAAGTGTGTCACATCTCATTTTGCAACACGTTTTGCAATGCTTTTTGTCTCATAATCACTGAAGCTGTTAAGTGAATCACATGTTTATTAAGTGAATCTGGCTTCGCCCATTGACTTTGCTTGTCAGAAGATAGCTGGGAAGGTCGTAAAAGGAGATCAGGATGCTGCGACTTGTAAAACATACCGGTTTTCAAGTGCCTGAATGTTGATCACATAAACATGGAGATGCTGTGACTGTTGTAAGTGTGAGAATCAATCATAAGTCACTTTTTTTCTGTAAAGGTCGTCATTCACTTACAACCATTCATGTAATGACCATTTGAAGTTACAACAGCACTGAAAAAAAGTGACTTACAACTGGTCCTCGCACTTACAACCATGGCAGCACCCCCATAATTAGGAACTCAGTATTCTGGCTCTGAGCAACCAGTGTGTATTTAGGACTGTTGCAGCCTCCTGGGGTCACGTGATCCCCATTTGTGACCTTCCCAGCCAGCTTTGGACAAGCAAAGCCGATGGGGATACCAGTTTCACTTAATGAATTGTAATTCACTTAACAACAGCAGTGATTTGCATAACAACCCTGCCAAAAAGATCCTAAAATTGGATGAGACTCACTTAATAACCTCCTTGCTTAGCAATGGAAGTTCTAATCCTAGTTGTTGTTGTTGTCTCCGCTGGGTCATGGCCCCAGTACAATTATATAACATGTTTTTGAGAATTACATGTAGGAATTTGTAACTTACCATCAATCAAAAGATTGGCAGAAGTTTTTATTTCAGGCGAGGCGGTACAGGTGTAGGATCCTTGATCTTCAGGTTTAAAATCATGTATGATGAGTGTCTGTTTTTTGCCTTCAGAGATGATTTCATATCGTCCACCAGGTTGGATTGGTTCTTTCCCTTTGACCCAAATCACCTCTTGGGTCTCACTGGAAAATTCACACTGCAACTTGGCCTTCTCTCCTTGCGGAGCAGACTGGTCAACCAAAGGCTGAGTGACTTCAACAGGTTCTAAAGTTCAACACATGAAAGCCAGTTTACAGGTAGTCCTCAACCTGTAACCATTTGTTTAGTGACCATTCAAAGTTACAACAGCACTGAGAAAAGTGCCGTTATGACTGTTTTTTTTACACTTATGACCACTGCAATATCCTTACAGTTATGTGATCAAAATTCAGACGGTTGGCAACTGGTTCATATCTCATACAAGGAAAGTGAAAGAAGGTTTTACACACACACACACACACATTTACAATAGTAAAATTAATGCAAACTAAAAGAAAAAAGTATAAAAAGAAAGAGAGAAATGCAAAGGACAAGATACAAATAATAGAAACTAGAAAACATAGAAAGTAAAAGTATAGTGGAGATTGAAAATGTATGTTAACCATCACAATACTTAAACAACACTCTACTCTCTCTTGGTTTACAACTAATGATTTCTTCATTCCATATCCCATTTTTTAATCTAAAGACAAATCCATGAAGCAATATTTTTTGAGTTTTCAGTCAGCAGAAAATCCATTAAGGGTTACCAGAAATAACAACAGATTTTATTTTAACTTTGGTGAAATAAATCAATTCTATATGCTTTCCTTTTACTTTTGAAAGACTTAATCTTTAGTCCATTCAAGTATTGTTGTAGAATCTGATTTTTAATTTTTTTAAAAAAATTTCCTTCTATTTGAGCAGTGGGCTTGGACTAGAACAGCGGTCGCCAACCAGTGGGCCAGGGATTACTGGTGGTCTGTGAGAAAATTTTGGTGGTCCGCAGAGAAATGTCATCCCCAAAGCACCCAAAGCAATTAATCCAGGCTGCACTGCCCACGTGGCCCGCGGGAACACAAGGCTTGCGTCACTTGCATTGTGAACAACACAAGATACTGAGGGGAGGGGGGAAAGGACGGTGGGGGGGGGACTTGCCCCACTTGCCCCATGCGCCTGGCCTGGCCACATAACTGTTTCTTTCCACTTCTTTCTTATTATGAGTTTGGTGGTCCCTGAGGTCAGGTGTGCGATTCTACCAGTTCTATAGAACCCCTTGTTAACTTTCTAAGCAGTCCGAGAACTGGAGTTTTTTTTTCTTGATACTTTCTTAAAGGGGAAGGGTTGTTTTAAGCTTTTTATACTGCTGTTGGGAGGAAATACTCCCGGCATGCAATGATCAGCACTTTGAAGAAATAATTGAATAACGAAGCAAAGCTGCAGAAAGAAGCTTTTTAATGACAAGGAACCAAGATTAGTGACATTCAGCAAGGCTTCTTGGCTAGCTAGAAAGATTGACATTCAAACATGAGTTTATATACCCTCTCTGGTTTTGGGTGAAGTTTAATTCTGTCCTTGGTGACATTTAATCCTGTGTTTATTGATGGGATAATATTCCCTATTCAGCTTTGTTTGAAAAGAAACTGGGTTGAGAAATATGACTAGTTCCTTTGTCTATTTGTTCTGATAATTGGTTTAACAAGCAACAGCTACTGTTGTGATTTAATTATTTGTATTGTGTTTGAATTTTTCCCTGCCTCATGGTTTCTTTTTCTATCTGAAGAGGGGGTCTTCCATCGCTGCTTTAGTGGTATCTGGCACTATCCTTTTTGGGTGTACTTCCAAGAGGCAGGATGCAAGCTTGGCACTGATTTTTTTTACTGCCTTTCTGGGGGGCATATGACCTTTCCTTAAATCTGGACGATTTCCTTAAGGTATCTTGTGAGGTGAGTGAGACCAGCTGGTATCTTTAAATGGTGCAAATGGATCTAATTATTGTTTTTCCAGGGTGTGCTCTTTCTGGAGAGCTTAAATGACCTCTCTGCTAAAGGGTTTCACTCTATGAGTAACAGTTGGCTGCTGATAGTTATCACTGCATTTTTAATTATTTTAATTCCTCAAGGTGCTCTGGCACCCTGCCTGATTTATAACTCCGGCTTGCAGGTATTTTTAATCTAATGATTGGTATTTAGGGCAGTTTTTTGCAAGGAGAGAAGCTTTTTGTATTTTTCTACAGGTAATCCTTGATTTACAACAGTTCATTTAGTGACCATTCAAAGTTACAACGGCACTGAAAAAAGTGACTTATGACCGTTTTACACACTTACGATGGTTGCAGCATCCCCACTGTCATGAGAGGCCAGGTGAGGAGATGCGTGCCTCGATGTGAGTGACGTCAAGTTGGTCATGCCCACCCAGTCACATGACCACCAAGCCACACCCACCAACTAAACCAGGCCCACAGAACTGTTTGTTAAAAAATTTGAATCCCACCCCTGCCTGAGGTCCAAAAAGTTGGCGACCCCTGGACTAGAAGCCCTTCAAGGACCTTTCCAGCTCTGTTCTTCTGTTCTTCTTCTTTGTCCTTTCTCACAAGATTATTCAAACCTTTAACAAGCTTCTTTTATCCAATATAAAAGACTATCCAAGTCACTCTCTTGGTGAATTATTTGTACAGTATTTCCCCTATGATTTTTAAAACATCAACTGGTTTAAGACGTCAAGTATAGCATCCTTTCCATGTCATTCTCATAACTGTCATTATCACCTGTCACCTTTATCTTATCAAAAAATATTCTTCATCTGCCACTGTTTCTGAAACATTTTGGACACTTTTTATTCATAGAAGCAAACCTCACTACTGACATTGTTGTTACTAACTTATAATTTCATATTTCAAAAGTGCCCTTCAATATTTTCAATGTTAAATTTTGTTTGCATCATTTTATATGTTCCAGTTAATTAGTTGTTTAGATGAGCAGTTTAGAAATGTGATAGATAAAATTAAACAAACAAACAAACAAATAAATAATAAAGGGTATTAGCTTCCTTGATGCCCAATATTTAAAATTATTTTTCTTCAGTTTGTCTTGCGATAGTCCAAACAAATCTACTGTATTTCCCTTTGGAAGGATTCTTTATAATGAATTCCAAAAACTTATTCTAAATGTGTTTGGTCTCTTAATCTGTTTATAACTTTCTAAGGAAAAAAAGTGTCACTTAGCTGTTTGCTGTTTATTTAATATTTTTTTAAAAAATCTTAAGTTTAGGATTAACATGATTTTTCATTAAGGATTGAACGAGACCTCATCCCGCATTTTCAGACTTGCCAATTGAAACGTCCCTAAAGTTCTTAACAAGCAATTTCCAAGCATAATTTAAAAATGAAGTTTGCAGATCTAGTGCAAAGCTTAATTGCAAGCAAAATTGCTATTCCTATCTTTTCCTGGTGCTCAAAACCTACCAGGGATCTCTGCCTTGTGATCTCCTCATGAGAGACAGCTGTTCACATTGATGGGGGTAATCTCCTGTCCTCTCCTTGTCCTGAGAGGTTCTTAAGAAGTAGTCTCCTCACAAGAATCATAGAACTGGAAGGAACCTTGTAGGTGTTCTAGTCCAATCCCCTGCCTAAGGCAGGAGTCCTGATACCACCCACTCACATGGTTTTCCAACCTTTTCTTCTAAAGGTCCCATCTTAGGCCCAGTACTCTTCAATATCTTCATTAACAACTTAGATGAGGGAATAGAAGGGGAACTTGCCAAATTTGCAGGTGACACTAAGCTGGCAGGAATAGCTAACACCCAAGAAGATAGGCTCAAGATCCAGAGGGATCTTGACAAACTAAAATACTGGGCCGTATCTAACAAAATGAAACTCAATACAGAGAAAAGTAAAGTCCTACACTTAGGCAAGAAAAACCAAAAGGACACATATAGACTGGGTAAAACCAGGCTCAATAGCAGGAACTGTGAAAGGGATCTTGGAGTCTTAGTGGACAACCAGCTAAATAGGAGCCAGCCGTGTGCAGCAGCAGCCAAAAAAGCTAATGCAATCCTAAATTGTATTAACAGAGGGATACAGTCAAGATCAAGGGAAGTACTAATACCACTCTGTAAAGCCTTAGTAAGACCACACCTAGAGTCCTGCACCCAGTTTTGGTCACCATACTATAAAAAAGATGTTGAGACTCTAGAAAAAGTACAGAGAAGAGCAACCAGGCTGATGAGGGGACTGGAGGCTAAAACGTACAACAAACGGTTGCAGGAACTGGGCTTGGCTAGTCTAGTAAAGAGAAGGACCAGGGGAGACATGATAGAGGTCTTCCAATATTTGAGGGGCTGCCCCAGAGAGGAGGAAGCGGGTCAAGCTATTTTCTAAAGCGCCTGTAGGCCAGACAAGGAATAATGGGTGGAAACTGAACCAGGAGAGATTCAACCTAGAAATAAGGAGAAACTTTCTGACAGTGAGAACAATCAACCCATGGAACAAAAGTTGCCCTCGGAAGTTGTGGGAGCTTCATCCCTGGAGGCTTTCAAGAAGAGACTGGACTGCCCTCTGTCAGAAATGGTGTAGGGTCTCCTGCTTGGGGGGGAGGGTGGACTAGATGACCTACAAGGTCCCTTCCAACTCTGATTATCTGTTATCTGTTAAACCTCCAGTGATGAAGCACCCACAACTCTGAAAGACAAGTTGGTGCACTGATTAATCTTTCTCACAATAAGGAAATTCCTCCTTAGTTCCTTCTCTCCTTGATGAGTTTCCATCCGTTACTTCTTGTCCTGCTTTCAGGGGCTTTGGAGAATAAGTTGACCCCCTCCTCTTCTTTGTGCCAGCCCCTCAAATATTGGAAAACTGTTATCATGTACTCCTAGTCCTTCTTTTCTCTAGACTAGATCCGTGATGGCGAACCTATGGCACGCATGCCAGAGGTGGCATGCGGAGCCCTCTCTCCAGGCATGCGAGCCGTCACCCCAGCTCAGCTCCACCGTGCCATAAATGTGAAAAACTGTCATAAGTCACTTTTTCAGAACCATTGTAACTTTGAATGGCTGTTAAATGAACTGCTCCAAGTGTGGCCTCAGCAGTGCAGTATAAAGTGATACTATCATTTCTTCTGATCTTGACGCTATCCCTAGGGCTGCAGCAGCCTTTTTGGTTACTACAGCACACTGTTGGCTCATAATTAAGTGGTGATCCACTAGGACTCCTACATATTTCTCACAGTTGTTATTATTGAGCCACATATTCTGTACATGTGCATTTGATTTTTCTTGCTTAGGTGCAGGATCTTACTTTTCTGACCACTGGCTCTGGTTGGATACAGCTCAATACTCATTAACTGTTCATTCTTTGTTATGGTGAACAATTTTGCCTTTCATGCAACCTTCTTCAATATCCATTTCTTCCTCCAGAAGGGATCATTCTGAACCTCGGTGGCACATGAGTGCAGTACTGCTGGCTACTTCAGCTGACTGCCAGATGCCTGCAATTTGATAGTTCAAATCCCACCAGGCTCCAGGTTGACTCAGCCTTCCCTCCTTCCGAGGTGGGTAAAATGAGGACCCAGATTGTTGGGGGCAAAATGTTGACTCTGTCAACCGCTTAGAGAGAGCTGGGAAGCACTATTGCTATTTTTAACTTCCTTCCTTCCTTCCTTCCTTCCTTCCTTCCTCCCTCCCTCCCTCCCTTCTTTCCTTCCTTCCTGTCCATCCATCCCAGCTCAAGGTTGACTCAGCCTTCCCTCCTTCCGAGGTGGGTAAAATGAGGACCCAGATTGTTGGGGGCAAAATGTTGACTCTGTCAACCGCTTAGAGAGCGCTGTGAAGCACTATGAAGCGGTATGTAAGTCTAAGTGCTATTGCTATCATTTTGCATTAATCCTCAATTAAAAACTTAGCCTATAGAACATAGTACATAGAATAATAGAGTTGGAAGGGGCCTTGGAGGTTTTCTAGTCCAACCCCCTTCTTGAGCAAGAGACCCTATATTATTTTAGGCAAATGGTTGTCCAGTCACTTTTTGAAAGCCTTCGGTGACGGAGCATCCACAAGTTCTGACAGGACAACTTCTGACTTCTGATTGATTAATTGATCTCACTGTAAAGAAATTGCTCCTTAGTTCTAGGTTGCTTCATCCATTGTTTCTTGTCTTGCCTACTCATGCTTTGAAAAACAGGTTGATCCTCTCTTCTCTATGGCAGATATTCTTCAAATATTGGAAGATAGCTATCATGTCCTCCCAGCTCTTCTTTTCGTTAAACAAGACATACCCAATTCCCGCAACCATTCTTTGTAAGTTTTAACCTCTAGTCCCCTAATCATCTTTGTTGCTGTTCTCTACACTCTTTCCAGAGTCTCAACATCTTTTTTATATTATGGTGACCAAAACCACTTGGAATATTCCAAGTGTGCTCTGAATAAGGCGTTGTAAAGTGGTACTATAACTTCACGTGATCTTGATTGTATCCCTCTATTAATGCAACCTAGGATTTCATTGGTTTTTTTGGCTGCTGAAGTACATTGTTGGCTTCATGTTTAAGTGATTGTCCACTACAACTCCAAGATCCCTCTCTCAGTTACTGACATTAAGCCAAGTTTCACCCATATGCCTGTACGGTTGGTTTTTCTTACCTAATTGTAGAGCCTTACTTTTATCTACCTTGAATTTAATTTTGTTAGATAGGGCCCGGTATTCAATGTGATCATTTTGCATCAATCTTATCCTATAGGCAAGTTGCAAAAAAACACTTATCTGTTTCAACTTACCTGTGACAGTCAATTTTGCAGACACAATAGCATCTCTGGCAGCAAAAGTTATCTCTCCAGAGTGGACAAGCTGAGCTTTCTTTAGGATGAGTTTGTAGATATTTTCTTCTACTTCAATTCTCCAATTTTCGTCCGGTTGGATGTCTATGTCATTAATATACCAGGCAATCTCATGGATGGGTACTGCTTCACTTAACACACAGGTGAAGACAGCTTGTTCCCCCTCACAGATGGTGACATCCGTCAGTGGCTGCAAGAATTCCAGTCTCCATCCTGAAATGATCAGAAATGACACCATCAGTCCTTTCAAGCAAAGAAAAAATTGAGAGATTGGGAAATTTGGGAGGGAAATTTAAAAAACAACAACCAGAAATACAGGTAGTCCTCGACCTGCAGTAGTGCATTTGGTGACCATTCAAAGTTACAACAGGGACATGATGATTTTTCAAATTTATGACCATTGCAGCATCCCCATGATCATATGATCAAATTCAGATTCTTGGCCACTAACTCATATTTAAGACAGACATAGTGTTCCAAGATCACATGATCCATTTTTGCGACCTTCTGACAAGCAAAGTCAAGGAGGAAGCCAGATTCACTTAACAACTCTATTACTAATGGAACAACTGTGCTGATTCACTTAATAGCTGTGGCAAGAAAGGTCGTAAAATGGGGTAAATATCTCACCTAGCAACATAAATTTTGGGCTCCATTATGGTCGTAAGTTGAAGACTACCTGTACATGAAAATGGACCCTGTTTCCTGGCTGTATTGCTAACTGGTCAAGTATCTCAGCTGCTATGTATGTTTAAGGGGGTTATTGGTATTGTTTTTTATTATCTTAGAATGTTTTTAGTATTTTAATTGTGATTTTTTTTAAATTGTAAGCTATCCACAGTTATTGACTGAGATGGGTGGCTATAGAAAGGTAGTCCTCCACTTACAAAACTTTGTTTAATGACTGCCTGAAAAAAGGGAATTATGACATTGTTCACACTTACAACCATTGCAACACCCCTATGGTCATGTGATCAAATTCGGATGTTTGGCAGCTGATTCATATTTATGATGGTTGCAATGTCTTGGAGTGTTCCAAGGTCCCATGATCCAGTGGTGGGATTCAATTTTTTTTACTACCGTTCTGTGGGCGTGGCATGGCTTGGTGGGTGTGGCTTGGTGGGTACGGCAGGAGAATACACTGTAAAATCCCCATTCTCTCCCTACCTCGTTAACCTGCTTTCCAGCTCCGTTCTCCTGTGCAGGGAAACCAAAGAAGACCCAGCTGATCAGCTGGGACTCAATGGGAGGTGGAGACTAGATGGGGGCGGGGCCAGTCATAGGTGGCATTTGCCGGTTCTCTGAACTACTCAAAATTTCTGCTACCGGTTCTCCAGAACTGGTCAGAACCTGCTGAACACCCACCTCTGCCGCGATCCATTTTTGTGACCTTCTGACAAGCAAACTCAATGGGGGAAACCAGATTCACTTAACAGTGTTATTAATTTAACAACTGCAGCGGTTCCCCTAACAACTGTGGCAACACAGGTGGTAGAACTATCTTGTTTAGCAACATCAATTTTGGGCCTAGTTGTAGCCGTAAGTTGAGGACTACCTGAATCTGATTGTCTTGTGGAGCAAGATATTTGATTGTCACCTTTTACGGTCAAGAAGGCAGACGTGACCACATCGCTCGCTTGGAAGGTCACCCTGCAGCTGTCTTGGACTTTGAGGTTCTTCAGAAGCAGAAGATGGCGAAGCCCATTTTCAAAATAAACCAGCTCTACATTTTCAGATGTTTTTGCCGGCACATCATCGATCAACCAGTTATAATTGTAGATTTCTGGTTTGGAAAGATAACACTCAAAGAGAGCTTCCCCTCCTTCCATCGCATCCACGTTCTCGAGGCCCTGGATGACTGTGTTCTTGGCTGTTAGGACCCAAAAAAAATGGAATTAATAATAAAAAGGCCTCAATCCCTGACTTTCCCATGATATGGGTAGTCTTTGTCTTGTAACTGTTTGTTTAGTGACCATCTGAAGTTACAACAGCACCAGAAAATTGACTTGGGACTGGTTCTCACACTTATGACCATTACAGTATCCCCATGGTCTTTGTGATTAAAATCCAGGTGCTTAGCAGGTGAGACTCATAGATTATGATGGCTCCAGCGTCCTGGGTTCATTTGATCACCTTTTGTGACTTTCTCAGACAGCTTCCGATTAGCAAAGTCAATGGAAGAAACCAGATTGACTTAATGGCAGTGTGATTTACTTAATAACTGCAGTGATTCACTTAACAACTATGGCAAAAAAGGTCATAAAATGAGGCATGACATTTAAAAACAGCGTTATTTAGCAATGGAAATTGTAGTTGTAATTTAAGGACTACCTATGTAGCATTTAAGTTAGCTGGAAATAATAAGTATAAGTATTCTATACTATATGTATAATATATATTATGCATATAGGTTACATATTATATATAAAAAGTATAAATTACAAATAATACATCCATACACGCTTGTTATATATAATGTATAATATTACATATATTATATATATAACTGGATATTATATTGATATAATATATAAAATATAACAATTACAAGACTTTAGACAGATTGCAAGCTTGGTTGCTTCCAATGAAGTGTCTGCCATCTTTAACTGAAATTCAATTTTCATTTTGATATAGGTTGAGTTTTGGAAAGGAGAAAGAGTTTTTATAAGAATAAGTTGTGACTTAGGAGATCAAACATGACACGTTTTTTTTTTAAAAAAGTGGAAATTTAATTGCATGGTTACATCCTCGGTGGATTTTTTTAAACTTTCTTCTCTATGGGGTAGTCGCGAACTAGGATCGTAATATTGTAAGGAAGAATTAATTCCACACTAAGATTTGGTTCTGCCGGATTTCAACAAGGGTAAGAGAAGGGTTTGAGTCATGTGAAAAAAAACAAACCCAAAATTGTAAATGACAATAAATTAAAATTAAAAGCGAACTCTGCAGATGTCAAGGAAGTGACAACAAACTACACGTGTTACTTTAGTACCCATGGTGATTTCCTCTTTAATTACAGGTAGTCCTTGACTTACAACCATTCGTTTAGTGACTGTTCAAAGTTACAATGGCACTGAAAAAAGTGACTTAACCGCTTTTCACATTTACAACCATTGCAGCCATCCCTGTGGTCTCACGATCAAAATTCAGACGCTTGGCAACTGACTCATATAACAAATTTATTTAACAAATATCTCGCTTAACCACATAAACATCGTAGGTCAAGGACTGCCTATATGCTTTTCAGGTGCCATAGAAAACCTTCCTAAAAGGAACTGCCAATGAAATTCAAGCCTACAAAATTTATTTATTTATGTCCCGCCTTCCTTATTCTTTTATAAACAACTCAAACTATGAACATATCATAATACTCCTTCCTCCTCCTATTTCCCCCACCGGAGTACAACTGCCTGTCTCTTGATAATTGGCTCAAAGTCACCCAGCCATCTTGTGTGCCTAATGCGGGACTAGAATTCACCATTGCCTGGTCATTGGCCTAAAGTTCCCCAGGTTCTTTCCTAAAGGAGGACTAAAACTCCCAGTCTTCCAGTTTCTAACCTGATTGCTTAACCTCAGCTTGATCTTGGCTGCTGCAGAAACAGTAAATATGTGGTACAATTATGTTTTTTTTAATGTCCATAATAAAAAACATAATTTGGTCTTTGTTTTTATCATCACAAAGCTTTACTCAAAGTGACTTTTATTTAAAAATGGGCAGTTGTGTTTTCACATATTTCAAAGCAACTCGGCAGCCAAGCATTAAAAAAATATAATGCAAGCAATAAAACAATCAGAATAGTAGACAGGCCAAATAACAAAGCATATTTCATAAAATATAACTTTCAAAAGCTTTAGCTCCAAGCAACAGCAGAGGACCATTAAGCTTGCAGTAACACAGAGCAATTACAAAATGTTTTAGGCTGCTCATATGCATTGCTGAGTTATCCTTACAACAGCCCTGTAAGGTAGGCCAGGATTCCTGTTCTCCTACTGTGTCTAAGATAATTGAATTGCTGATGTTGATAAGTGCTAAGAAAACTCTTCATGGTTGTGATACAAATTCAGCCGGAGACACCTCTCTGCTTTTGCCTGAATTTATTTTATGCAATGGTATATTGCCAAGATTAAAAGCAGATAGAAGAAATTAAACAAAGTGTGTTTGAAAAATGCAGGCAAGTCAAGAAAACACGGATATTTGGTGCTCTCTGACCTTGATTGTTTTCCTGAGGATATTTCATGACCCAACTAGGTAACATCATCAGTGTTTAAAGGGAGTGAGGTTCTATTTTCTAGCGCATGATGTAACCTAGTTGGGTCATGAAATATCTGCAAGAAAACAACCAAGCTCAGAGAGCACCAAGGACTCCACAGTCCTCCTCCTCCTTCCTCTTCCTCCTCCTTTTCTCCACAAACTGTACTCCTTTCTAACACTGATGATGTAAGCAAGTTGGGTCATGAAACATCTGCAAGAAAACAACCAAGCTCAGAGAGCCTCAGCAGCCCTGCATGAATGCTTATGTTCTTACAAGGTTTTCCAGTTCCCCAACACTGACTATAAGTATTAACTAACCCCTTTGTAAAGATCAAATCTCCCCTTGTTCTTTGCTCTCCAAAAGCTAGTCGCTTAACCGGTAGAACGACTTTGCCTCCAGAAGTTGTGGGTGTGCTCCAACACTGGAGGTTTTTAAGAAGAGATTGGACAACCATTTGCCTGCAATGGTATAGCATCTCCTGCTCGAGCAGGGGGTTGGGCTAGAAGACCTTCAAGGTCCCTTCCAACTCTGTTATTCTGGTATTGGTCACCAAAAGGAAGTTGGTTTGGCCCCCTTGTGTCAGTTGCAGCGGAGTTCACATGATCATCTTCTTCCATAGTGGTTCACCTCACCTTGAACGTCAAGCATGGCCACCACTTTGGTGCCTCCAGCTTCACAAGAGTAAATCCCCATGTCACCAGGAAAAGCCGGCTTGATTTTCAATCTGGCCACGTTCCAGTCCTGCTCAACCACAATTCGCTGGCCATCTCCCCAAAGAGGTTGGTCATCCTTCTTCCAGATGGCCTGCACTGGCCGAGAATACTGGCAGATGAGTTCCGCGGTCCCATCTTCTTCCACAGTTAGGTCCTGCATGGGGCTGACCACCTCGATGGTCGGATCTGTCAACCGATAGGTCAGGTGTTAGTGCAGGCTTGGGGGAATAATTATGGAGACTTTTTTGCTTTTAAAGAAGGACTCTCAGCAAGTTGTGTGAAAGCAGGGGTCAGAAGCACTCTTTAGTTTGCTAAGATGGTTTAATGCTTGCTTGGCTCAGCGATGAAAATGATAGAAGCATTTGAGTTAGCTAAAGAGGCAGTAGATCATTGGTGATTGAATGGCTGAAAGCAGTTTCGCCTAATTTAGAAACCTTCCAGGGGTGTGGACTACAACTCCCAGAATTCCCCAGCTAGCGTGGAGATTGCAGAGAATTCTGGAAGCTGAATTATTGAGAAAGTTGGTCAGGTTAAGTTATTTTTTGTAATATCATAGTCCTCAACTTACAATCTTTTGTTTAGCAACCATCAAAGTTACAATGGCACTGAAAAAAGTGACTTATGACCAGTTCTCACACTTAAGATCATTCCAGCATTGCAGTCATGTGATCAAAATTTAGGTGCTTGGTATTTATGAGGGTTGCAGCATGATGGGGTCATGTGACCTGCCCAGCCAGCTTCTGACAAGCAAAGTCAACGGGGAAAGATTCACTTAGCAGATTCGCTTAGCAGCCACACAATTCACTTAGCTGCAGTGATTCGCTCAACAACCATGATAAATCAGTCATAAAATCAGCCAGGATTCACTACACAATCACTTTTCTTTGCAATGGAAATTCTGGTCACAATTGTGGTTATAAGCTGAGGACCATCTACAAACAACCTGTAGTAGTTACTGTGCTCAGATGGGTATTTAAGCATCTCTGAAAATCTCCCATTTGCATCACCTTGGCCTGTAGCTACAGTTTATTGTTAATTTTTATTATTAATTATTATTGATTAAATTTGTATGCTTTCCAAGCGACCCTATTTGTGATTGGCTCACTCACAGATGATAACCACCAAACAAGATTGAGCGGAAAGCTATTTTGCTGGAATGGTTTCAGCTGCTCTACAAAAGGTTGCAAAAGAACCTAAAACCAGATGTATTTATTTTATTTATTAAACTTTTACGCTGCCAGTATTTGTGGTGGTTCAGCAGATTCAGCACAGGGAATTATCAGGTGCTTCTAAATCTATCATATGCCATTGTAAACCTTCCAGAGTCACTTTAGATTACCAAGACAGGCAGCATATAAATTTAAGAAATAAATAAATATATCTTCCAAGGACTGTGAGTAAGATGCAGGAATGTGCTTAAAGTAGTGGTGCCTAGCGGTTAATGCATTCCTTCCAGGGGCTGTTTTGCAGGAATTGGTTAGGGGTCCAGTGACACAAGGAACAAGCGCAGCACGGTGGTTGCCTGATGGGGAAAGCCTGAAATACCTTTGATTAATAACTTAGCCGAGGATATCAGAGAACCTGCTCGGAAGATCACTGTTCCTGAATCATTGAGACCCAGGTCTTTTAAGATCAGCTTGTGAATGGTCCCACCTTGCACCGAGATTTCATTTGCAGGGCTGTTGTGAAGAGGGGAGCCGTCCAGCCACCACTGCGCGTTTTGTGTTCCGGGTCGGGAGAGCTCGCAGGTAAAAGTAGCCGATTCCCCGGCAAAAATATCCGTGTTCTTTAAACCAGAAACTATCTGTATTTCCTCTTCTGTGTAACAGAGGAAGAGAACGCACGCAACGGAGGTGTAAAAAATGGAACATTCTTTGTGTTTCTACTCATCTTACACAACATGGATCATTTCGCCAGGAGAGACGTTGCAGAATTAGCACCCCAAATTAAAACTCTGTAAACTTGCACTGAAACCTACAAAAGTACAGGAATCCTTGACTTACACCCATTCACCCAAAGTAACGACGACACTGGAAAAAAGTGACTTATGACTGATCCTCGCACTTATGACCATTGCAGCATCCCCATAATCATGTGATCAAAATTTGGATGCTCATCAGTGTCCCAGCATCATGTGATTAGCCTTTTTGACCTTCCCAATGGGCTTCTGACAAGCAAAATCAGTGGGAAAAGCTGGATTCACTGAATGACCATGTGATTCACTTAACAATCATGCCAAAAAATCAAAATCAGGTGCATCTCACTTAACAACTGTCTTGCTTAACAAAGATACCAGTTGTGGCCGTAAGTCAAGGACTACCTGTCATCGTATCCCAGAAACTATCTTTTTTATTTCTGTTCTGATTTTTCACAAAGCTGAAAAACAAGACAGCTCTCAGGCAACTAAACACCCAACCAAGAAATCAACTTGACAAGAAGACTAAAATTACTTTCATTTATGTTGATTTATAAGAACAGAATCTTGAAAAATCTGTCTGTGCTTTACCACAGGGGTCCCCCAACCTATGGGCCAGGGTCCACTACCGCGGCCTCTTGGCCACCAGGCTGCGTGAATGTCTGGCCAGTGTACGTATGTGTGTGTGCATGCATACACATTCACTTGTGCTAATTCCGCCGCGAGTATCTCATCGGCACTAGTGTTGCCATGAGCTTCCCGTGGGTACAAGCACTGCTGCGAGCATCACATGGGCACTAGCATCTCTGCGAGCTTGCGGTCTCGATTGCGTCGTGCGTCTGCTCGTGGTCCTGTTCACGTGTGTGCAGGCATGCATAAAGGCACCTGCCTCTCCCAAAATGGTTGGCAACTCTTCTTCATGTCCCTCCTTATATTCATGTGAATTAGAAAGGAGGTCCGCCTGAGTCTTTTGCAGACATGTTCTTATTTTTGATTTAAACTATAATTTCCTCCTTGGTGCTTTCCTAACAGATCTGGCCTATCTCTGTGAAGGTTACCTTCCTTATTTTCCAGGGCATCTCATCAACTCCTTAAAACCTTTTAGCACAAGTGGACTGCAATAAAATAATGAGAGTTTCCATTTGGTCACTCACAGAACAAATAAAATACACACATCCATGAATGCAATTTCCTTAGCCACAATATGGCTAATTTCTTCTTCTTTTCTTAGTACTTTCCCCCCCTTCCAAATGCTAACCAGGCCTGCTGCTGCTTAACTTTTCAAAATCATCCAAAATCACACATTAATCCTTTTTTAAAAAGCAGTCTCACACCAGAACTGCAGAGGCAAACTACATATTAGTCATCTATACAACAAGGTGGTTTACATGCCAAAGAGATATTTCGTTTAGGATCATTCATTTTTTTCAGACCCACTGAATTCCTCGGTGACTATGTTAGAAAGATTGATTGGCCTCCAAACCTAGTTTAATAACAGGAAAAGGCACAAAACAGATGCATGAGTTCCATTTTTATCTATAGAAATAACCTTAAAAAGAAACAACTTGAAAATAAAGAGGAATTCCCTGGTCAATGTAGCGATGGAATAACCTATCTTGAGGCCCACTGATTAATTGCTATCGCTGTCAGGAAATTTCTCCTTACTTTTAGGCTGGATCTCTCTTTGATAACCTTCTACCCATTGCTTCTTATTCTCCTTAGGTGCTTTGGAGAATAGAATCATAGAATAACAGAGTTGGAAGAGACCTTAGAGGTCATTTAGTCCAACCCTCTGCTTGAGCAGGAGACTCTAATCCATTCTGGAAAAATGGCTGTCCAATTCATTCTTAAAAAACCACCAGTGTTGGAGCACCCACAACGTCTCACGACAAGTCATTCCACTGATTAATTGTTCTCGCTGTCAGGAAGTTTATCTTTAGTTCTTATTTAGCTGAATTGCTCCCTGATTAGTTTCAGTGTGTTGCTTCTTGTCCTGCCTTCAGGTGCTTTGGAGAATAGGTTGACCCCTTCTTCTTTCTCGCAGCCACTCAAATATCGGAAGACTATTATCATGCCACCCCTAATCATTCTCTTCATTAGACAGTTCCTGCAACCATTCTTCATACGCTTTATCCCCCAATCCCATGATTATCTTTGTTGCTCGTCTTTGCACTCTTTCTAGTCTCAATATTCTTTGTAATTTGGCAACCACAAAAGGATACAGCATTCCAAATGTGGAGTAACCAGTGCTGTTATAAAGCAATCCCAATACTTCCCGAGATCTTGATATTATCCCTCGGTTGACAAGGTTGGCATCAAATCAACCGGCTGCAGCATTGACAAAATACAAATAAGAATTAGGAACGCACCTTGCACGTATACCGAGGCCGTGGACAGCTCGTCTCCAGTGCTGCATGTATACGATCCACAATCCTCCGGTTCCAAATCATGGATGATCAGCTCCACGGTGGGGCCTTTTTGCTTCATCTCGTACTTGGCACTGGGCTGTAGAATGAGGGACCCTTTCCGCCACTCAACGGGAGTGTTGGGACTTGAGATCTTGCCACACAGGACAGCTATCCCTCCAGTCTCTGACTCAACGTTTTGCAACCCTTCTTCAAAGAAGATAGGTAACGCTACCAGGTAGAAAGGACAAAAGCGTTGGGACGCCTCTGATGCCCTTTGCAGACATTAAACAATACCTCTACAGGTTTATTTGGGTTTTTTTTTGTTTCAGAAGCATCACAAAATATGATGACCTCAATTCAGCCCCAAATCTTTGTTGCTAAGCGAGACGTGAGTTTTGCCGCAATCGTGAAGTTACTAACATGTTTGTCGAGGGTATCCGGCTTTCCCATTGACTTTGCTTGTCACAAAGTCACACAAGGGGATCATATGACCCCGGAACATTGCAACCATCACACATATGAACCAGTTGCCAAGCATCCGAATTTTGATCACATGACCATGGGAATGCTAAACAGTTGTAAGTGTGGGAAACGGTCAAAAGTCATTTTTTCAATGACCATGTAATGCTGAACCGTCACTAAAAGAACATAAAATATAAAATATAAAATACAAGATTAAAATATGTATAAATTAAATAGATCTTGCCCAGAAACTAGCAACATCAATTGTTTTCTGTCATGTTGCTGTGAGATCCTTCTGTCTACACCGATCAAGACCCAAAGGGCTGGCATATATATGTGTTATTGTCTGCATGTCACCACAATCGTAAAGAGCAGATAGCCCCATTTGTGCAGAATGTTTCTGGTCTTGTATTACCTGTGCGCAGTCTAGAAGTAGTCCTCAAGTTACAACCATTTGCTTAGCACCAAAGTTAATCGAAGTTACAACAGCACTGAAAGGAGTAATGAATGTCCGGTTTGTGCACTGATGACTGTTGCAGCATCCATACCAAATCTGGGTGCTTGGCAACAGGCAAATATTTACAACGGTTGCAGCACTCCAGGGTCACATGATCACCATTTATGATCTTCCTAGCTGGCTTCCAACAAGCAAAATCAATGGGAGAAGCCGGATTCTCTTAATGACTACTTGATTTACTTAACAGCCTCATTGGTTCATTTAGCAACCATGACAAAAAAGGTGTGACTCACTTCACAACTGCCAAGCTTAGCAATGAAAATCCTGCTACCAATTGTGGCTGTAAGCTGACAACTTCCTGTATAATCCTCAGCAAATTCATACATTGGAGAAAATGATTCCAAGAAAGCAAACGCAATTACATATAAAGGAGGAAGTCATTAAATGAAATATAGCCACTCCCAAGGAAAAGTATTAAGAAGATAGAAGTGTGAGACCCTGGGTGCTCTCTGGGTTTGGTTATTTTCTTGCAAATATTTTATGATCCAACTAGGTAATATCATCAGTGGCAGAAGGGAGAGGGGTTACAGAGAGGAGGGGGGAGGGGGAGGAGGAGGAGGAGGAGGAGGACTGTGACATCCTTGATACTGTCTTATGTTTTCTTTCAGTCATTTCATGACCCAGCCAGAGAACATCATCAGTGATATAAACAGAATACACCTCACTTCTTTCTAACAATGATGATGTTACCTAGTTGGGTCATGAAATATCTACAAGAAACCAACCAAGCTCAGAGATCAACTAGGGTCCCACAGTCCTCCTCCTCCTTCCATTCTGCAATCCTCCCTTCCCTTCTATCCCTGATGACAATACCTAGTTGGGTCATGAGATGTCTGCAACAAAGCCACCAAGGACCCCATGGTTCATCACCAAGGTACAAATACTCTCTTCTGTTGAAGACAGATGTCACTGGAACTCATCCAGCTTTTCTTACCTTTGACCTTCACTGTGGCAGTGGTCTGCTGGTCTCCTGAATCACACGTATAATCGCCACCGTCCTGAATTTCCAGATCATAAATGAGAAGCTCAGCAAAGTTCCCTTCTTGTCTGATCTCATACTTCTCACCCGACTGAAGCTTCACGTTTCCTTTTCTCCACACCACAGGTGACATCGGCTTGGACAACTCACAACACAATGACACAGTGTTTCCTACTTCAACCTCCTTGTTCTGCAGACCTCTCTTGAACAATACTGGCAGAGCTGAAAGAGCAAACAGATACCAAAAGAGACTTGTTAAGTAAATCCCATCGATCAGAATACAGAATAACAGAGTGGGAAGGCAATTTAAAGGTCTTCTAGTCTGACTCGCTCTTCAAGCAGGTAACCCAAATCATTTTAGACAAATAACTGCCCAATCTCTTCTTTGAAACCTCCATTAATGAAGCACCCACGACTTCTGGAGTCAAGCTGTTCCACTGATTAATTGTTTTAATTGTCAGGAAATTCCTCCTTAGTTCTAGGTTGCTTCTCTCCTTGATTAGTTTCTGTCCATTACTTCTTGTCCTGCCCTCAGGTGCTTTGGAGAATAGAATCAAAAAATAACAGAGTCGGAAGGTACCTTGGAGGTCATATAGTCCAGCCCCCTGCTCAGGCAGGAGACCCTATACCATTTCAGGCAAGTGATTGTCCAATTTCTTCTTGAAAACCTCCAGTGATGGAGCACCTCCAATTCTTCCTAAATACATATACTACTATATGGGTAGTCCTCAACTTACAACCACTCATTTTGTGAATGTGTGAAGTTACAACAGCACTGCAAAAGTGACTTACAACCGGTCCTCGTGTTGATGACCATTTCGATAGTCCTCAACATGACTAAAATTGGAGCTAGAATTTATGTTGCTAAGCAAGGTGGTTGTTAAGTAAGTCAGGGCCAATTTTATGACCTTTTTACCATGGTTGTAAAGCAAATAACTGCAGTTGTTAACTGAAGCGAATCCAGCTTCTGCCATTGACTTTACTTGTCGGAAGCCACAAGTGGAGATTACATGACTCTGGGACAGTGGGACACTGCTACTGTCAGTTGCCAAGTGTTTGAATTTTGATCACATGACCCTGGGGATGCTGCAGCAGTCATAAGTGTGAAAAATGGTCCTAAATCACATTTTTTCCCAGCTTTATTGCAACTTCAAACGATTGCTAAATGAATGGTTGTTGTTCAAGAAATACCTGTATAGTTTAGATATACATGAACACGCTGAAAAGATATCATCAAGCAATATGGTACCTTAAACCCTCAAACATTAAACAAAATGGTAAAACAGTAAACCATAGTAAGATCTCTGAAGGTCAAATGGATGGATGAAGAGAGAGGAACTGGATCTAGAATAAGTGGAGGCAAGAGATGAGATGAAGAGATGGAATGAAGTGAAAGTGAGAAGAATTAACTGGTGGAATGGCTTGTCCGGGAGGTGGACTCCTGCATTGGGCAGGACTCCTACCTTGGCGGAGGGTTAGACTAGAAGACCTCCAAGTTCTCTTTCAGCCCTATGATTCTATTACTTATCTCAATAGTTCTCCAATAGCTACACTCACCTTTAACTTTTAGCTTGGCGGTGGTTTTCTTGTCAGCTGCACTGCACATATATTGTCCCGCGTCTTCTGGAACCACGTCATGGATGATTAAAATGTAGGCATTGCCTTCTGTCTTGACTTCAAACTTCTGGCTGGGCTGTATCAGGGACGATCCCTTTCTCCACTCTACTGGGATGCCAGGTTTGGAAAGCTCACAGCGGAAAGTTGCCATGCCGTTTTCGGCTACTTCTGCATTCTCCAGCTTTTTTAGGAGGATTATTGGTGCAGCTACAGAGAGGGAAAAAAGACTTCTGTTGAGCATATAGACCATCAAAGTCATCTTCAATGTACAGGCAGTCCTCATCTTGCAACAGTTCATTTAGTGACCGTTCAAAGTTACAATGGCCCTACAAAAAGTTACTTATGACCATTTTGCACACTTATGACCACTGCAGCATCCCTTAAGGTCACACGATCAAAATTCAGATGCTTGGCAACTGCCTTGTATTTATGATTAAGAGCTTTATAGCTCCCATTGCCTTAAGAAAGTTCAAAACATTCTCAAAGATCCATTTCATCCTGGGCACCCCTTTTATGAACCACTACAATCTGGTAGACAATACAGGATAATAAAAACAAGTTAAATAGGCTGAAAAACAGCTTCTATCCCAGGGCAGTATCTCTACTGAATTCTACTGTATAGTGCAATATTAATGCAATATCAGGGGTTTTTAATTCAATGTGTAAAATGTGAAGGATGGATGTTTGTGTTTACTTTCATAGTCATAATGTACACTGAAGATGGTATTTAATTTTGTTGTATGAGGTGCAATGACAATAAAGTAAACTATGATGGTTGCACTCTCTCAGGGTCATGTGATCTTCTTTTGTAGCCTTCTGACAAGCAGAGTCAATTGGGAAGCCTGATTCACTTAACGAATGTGTTACTAACTGAACAACTGCAGTGATTCACTTAACTGTGCTAAGAAAGGTCATAAAATGGGGCAAATCTCACTTAATAAATGTCTTACTTAAAAACAGAAATTTTGGGGTCAATTGTGGTGCTAAGCTGAAGACTGTGCCTGTACACTGTAAGGATTGTAATAGCTACTGTGTAGGATAACCAAGCAGAAGATCATAGAGAGCATCTATGAGCACCAAAAGGCCATCAGAAGACACAATAAAAACACCTTTATTGGACACAGTAATTGGAAAAATGTCAGCCTCCTAGAACAAGCCAGTACTGCTAGAGACTTCTTGCAAGCCTGGCACTCAGACAAATGGGCCATCAACAAGCACATTGAAATGAAGAATATTTACACACCATTCAAAAGCAAGGATTAAAAATATAAAAGATCACACCTCATTGCCAAAATCAAGGAAAATCAAAAATCAATCACACAAATGGGCAAAGATTAACTAGCAACTCAGACAAACAAGCTAACAGTAAGCAATAGTCTAATCCAGAGGTCGCTAACTGGTGGTCTGTGGACCACTGGTGGTCCACGGTGTTCAGTGCACCTGTGTCTGCAACAGGGGTGATATTGGCGGAAGATGGACTGATGCGTACGGGGAGAGAGGGTCGTGTGGGGGAGATCACGGCATCAGAGCCCTTCCTAGGTATTCCCTGGCCTGTGAGGGGAGGGCACAATCTCGCTGCCCCTCTGGCAGTCCCCAAGCCTCCTCCCACCACGCTTCTCTTCCTCCTCGCCTGAAGCACTCATACGCACAGCGGGAAGGAGGCTTGGCAGGTGCCAGAGGGGCAGTGAGCGCTTTGCGGCTCCTGAGGGGAAGGGTCGAGCCTCCCCCTTGCAATATCTTCACCTGAGGGCATCGCTGGCAGCGGCTTCCTGCAGCTCAGGAGGACTGTGCTCTTCCCGCTGCTTCTTGGCCGCCTCAATGCGCGCGAAGGCGGGAGGCAGCATCCATGACACAGGTTTGCTAGGGAGACTGCAGGATTGCCTCACCTCCCCACCAGCCATCTGGTCTTCAGCATGTGGCTCGTGGGCCTCCGGACACCAGATTCCCACCACCCAGCACCAGTTCAGAGGTTCCTTTCCCCCAACTCCCACCCCTGGGGAAAGGGAGTGGGGGGAAGAGGGAGAGAGACAAGACCTACACAGAGAGAGAGAAAGAGAGAGAGAGAAAGAGAGAGAGAGAAAGAGAGAGGGAGGGAGAAAGGGAAAAACAGAGGAGAGAGGGAGAGAGAGACAAGACACAGAGAGAGAGAAGGAGGGAGGGAGAAAGGGAGAGAGCGAGGAAAAGAGAGAGACAAGTCATAAAGAGAGAGAGAAAGAGGGAGAAAGAGAGACGGGGGGAAAGAGAGAGACAAAACAGAGAGAGAAAGAGGGAGAAAGGCAGAGGGGGGAGAGGGAAAGAGAGAGAGAGAGAGAGACAAGACAGAGAGAAAGAGAGGGGAAAGAGAGAGAGAGAGAGAAGACACACACGGAGAGAAAGCGGGAGAAAGGGAGAAAGAGAAATAGAGAGGGAGGGAGAAAAAGAGAGAGGGAGATATGAGAGAACCCGGTGTTTTGTTTTCTGTGGGAAACGGGTCCAAATGACTGAGTATTTAAGGTTGCAAAAACAGGCAGCCAAGCCTGAAGGACCCCATCCTGTCATTGGGAGTCCAGGCGCTTCAGTGAGTGGCATGCTGGATTCATATTAGTGGTCCGCAGAATTTAAAATTATGAATTTGGTGGTCCCTGAGGTCCAAAAGGCTGAAGACCCCCGGTCTAATCAAGGAATCAGCAAGAACATTCCCACCAATACTATCAGGGCAAGCCACTTGCATATAGAATAGAAAAGAATAGAATAACTGTTGGGAGTGACCTTGGAGATCTTCTAGTCCAACCACCTGCTCAGGCAGGAAACACCATGTCATTTCAGACAAATTGTTATCCATTTTCTTCTTAAAAACTTCCAGTGTTGGAGCATTCACAACTTCTGGAGGCAAGTTGTTCCGCTGATTAATTGTTCAAACTATCAGGAAATTCCTCCTTAAATTCCAGGTTGCTTCTCTCCTTGGTTAGTTTCCATCCGTCGCTTCTTGTCCCCTCCTCAGGTGCTTTGGAGGATAGCTTGACTCCCTCTTCTTTGGGGCAGCCCCTCAGATACTGGAAGACTGCTATCATGTCGCCCCTAGTCCTTTTCATTAAACTAGACCTACCCAATTCCTACCACTGTTCATCGCATGTTTTATCCTCCCACTCTCTTCTAGAACTGATGGTGGTACCTAATAGGATTATAAAACATCTACAAGAAAACAACAAAGCTCAGAGGGCACCAAGGACTCCCCAGTTGTCCTCGTCATCCTCCTCATCTTCCCACGGATGGATGTCCCTGTGGAAGATCAAATTCCATCTGAACAGTTGACTAACTTACCTTGTACCAATAACTGAGCCTGTGTTGAATTCTGACCAACTTGGAAACTGACAGTGCTGGAGTCTTCAAGGGTGACTTTTCGGAGAACGAGGGTGTGAATTTTGCCTTCCACGCTAATTTGGTTCATTTCATTGGATTGCAGAGGCACACCTGCCAAACTCCATTGCGGGTTTTTGGCCTTCTCATGAGAAACCACACAGCGAAACACGGCATCCTCTCCTTCGTGAACAGTGAGGTCTTTCAATTTTTCTTCTATGGTGGCCGGTATTTCTACAATTGAAAGATATAACCTTTTATTTCATTTGTTTCTCTGTGAATTTACATTCCACTAATCCTACTGTTACATCCCAGTGTTTGTTTGCTTTTGCAGACATTTCATGACCTAATTAAATAACATCATCAGTGCTGCAAGAGAGTGGTGATTATGGAGAGGAGGAAGAGGAGAAAGAGGGTGTGATCCTTGATGCTTTTTGAGCTTAATGGTTTTCTTGCAGACATTTCATGACCCAACCAGTTAACCTCATCAATATTACAAGGGAGTGGTGATTGCAGAGAGAAGGAGGAGGGAGAAGGGGAGGAGCGGGAGGGGGGGGAGACAGGACCATTGGTCCTTAGGGCTTTTTGAATTTTGTTGTCTTCTTGCAGATGCTTCACGATTCAACTTGGTAACATCATCCCATCTGCAAGAAAAAATCTGCAAAAAAACAACGAGGCTCAGAGAGCATCAAGAACTCACAGATGTCTTCCTCCTCCTCCTCTATAAACCTCACTCCCTTCTAGCACTAATGATGTTCCCTAGTTGGGTCTTGTAATATCTGCAAGAAAATGACCAAGTTCAGAGATCATAAATGACCTCTGTGATCATATAAAGAGCAACTGCGTTCTCTTTGCTGATGATGTAAAGCTATTCAACACCACAGACAATACTGCGACCCTTCAAAAAGACCTTGACTATGTATCAGAATGGTCAAATGGCAACTTCAAATCTCAACAAATAAATGCTCTGTCTTACATATTGGCCAAAAAAAATCAGAAAATAAAATACAAGCTGAATAGTCAAGACCTTGTTGATGATCCAAGCTCTGTCAAGGACCTTGGAATACTTATCTCCATTGATCTAAGTGCTAGAGCCCACTGTAACTACATAGCCAAAAAGGCATTAAGAGTTGTTAACCTAATCCTATGTAGCTTTTTCTCTGGTAATATCACACTACTAACTAGAGCATACAAAACATTTGCTAGACCAATACTCGAATACAGCTCATCAGTCTGGAACCCACATTACGTATCTGATATTAGCACAGTTGAGAAAGTCCAGAAATATTTCACAAGAAGAGTTCTCCGCTCCTCTACTCATTGCAGAATACCTTATGCCACCAGACTTGAAATTCTAGAGCTAGAAAACCTAGAACTGCGCCGCCTTCGGTCCGATCTAAGCAGGGGTGGGATTTTACAGTTTGCACCTATTTGCTAGAACCGGTTGTTAACATTGTAAGCAGTTTGGAGAACCGGTTGTTAGAAGAAATTACTGGCCTAATCCTGTAAAGAAGGCAGGAAGGAAACATTCTGGTGTTGCTTACAGAAACTGCCTCTCCGTTAACCCTTTTTACACTCTTGGCAGGACTGGACTTCTTGTCTCTGGAACTTCTCTGGAGTTTTTTTCCCTCCTTTGCTGGTACTTTGCTTGTGTGGAGGGACCATGCAAACTTACAATGGCACTGAAAAAAGTGCCTTATGACCATTTTTCACACTTACAACTGTTGCAGCATCCCCACAGTCATGAGAGGTCAGGCGAGGAGATGCGTGCCTCGATGTGAGTGATGTTGAGTTGGCTACACCCAGCCAATAACATAACCACCAAGCCATGTCCACCCAGTCAGGTGACCACCAAGCCACACACACCAACTAAGCCACAGTCATAGAACCAGTTGTTAAAAAATTTGAATCCCACCCCTGGATCTAAGTACAGTATATAAAATCATATATTGCAATGTCCTACCTGTCAATGAATACTTCAGCTTCAACCATAACAATACAAGAGCACACAATAGATACAAACTCAAGGTTAACCGCACCAAACTTGATTGTAGGAAATACGACTTCAGCAACAGAGGGGTCAATGTCTGGAATACTCTACCTGACTCTGTGGTTTCTTCCCCAAACCCCACAAACTTTAACCTTAGACTGTCTACTAGTGACCTCACTCCTTTCCTAAGAGGTCTGTAGGCGGTGTGCATAAGCGCACCAACGTGCCTACTGTCCCTGTCCTATTGATTCTTTTTATTTTTCTTATATGTACCCATTTCATGTATTCATAACTATGTATATACTTATACCTGTTATCTTATAATTGCTCGTCAAAGTAAATAAATAAATACATACATACATACATAAATATATATACATACATTTATCAAAGACCCTACAAATAAATATATAAAATAAAGTAGCTATTTTGAATACTTCATGTATGGGTCCGGTCATTCGTGTCTGATCTCAGGTGAGCAAAATTGACTCCCCCTGACCTTTGACAAGCACAGATGCAGTGGTCTGTTGATCCTCGGTTTGACAGGTATAGTGGCCTGCATCCTCCACTTGTGCATCATGGATCAGCAGCTCCACATAAGATGCCTTTTGTCTCATCTCATACTTGTGACTTGGCTGCAGTTGGGCAGAGCCTTTCATCCACTGGACAGGCACATCAGGTTTTGTGAGCGCAGTGGCCAGGGTGATCGTTGCGCCTTCCTTGACCTCCTGGTTTTCCAGCTGGACTTGAAAAAGCGCTGGACGGGCTGAGAGAGCTACCCCGGGGAAAGAAGAGAGAGGGGTGAGCTTTTGTCATAGATGTGATGCGTGTTATAGGCTTCTTATGCAAGGTGAGGAGTGGGAGGAAGAACAGGAGGAGGAAAACTATCTTGGAAAATAAGAAAAAGGAGAGCCAGGTGGCCTGTTGGTCAAGGCACCAGGCTAGAAACGGAGGTGGTGAATTCTAGACATGAAAGCCAACTAGGTAAGCACCAAGAGATGGTGAGTTCTAGTCCCACATTAGGCCTGAAGGTCAGCTGAATGACTTTCAACCAATTACTGGGGGAGAGTGAGTTCTAGTTCTGCCTTAGGCACAAAAGCCAGCTGGGTGACTGGACAAGCACCCAGAGATGTGAGTTCTAGTGTGGCATTAGGCATGAAAGCCAGCTGGGTGACATTTAGCCAATCACCGGGTGACAGTGAATCCTAGTCCTATCTTGGGCAAGAATGCTGGCTGGGTGACTTTGGGCCAATCACAAGGAGACAGTAAATTCTAGCCCCAACCTAGGCAAGAATGCTGGCTGAATGACTTTGGGCCAGTCACAAGGAAATTGTAAGTTCTAGTCAATGCCTTAAAATATGTGTCGCCTGGAATAAGTCACTCTCCCTCAACCAGAACTACCTCACAGCGGTGATTATTGTGTGGGAAATTGGGGGAATTGGAGGAGGACAGTATGTTGAATATGTTTGCTGCCTTGAGCTATTTGTAAATAGCCTAAGGTAAGACTAGAATTCCCACTGTCCTGGCGTTTGGCCTGATGTCACCCAGCCAGCTTTCATGCCTAATGCGGAACTAGAAGTCACACTCTCCCAGTTTCTAGCTTGCTGCCTTAACAAAACTGGCTGTTTATGATAAAGGATGCTAATAAGACATCATGTCCATGCAGCACATCCTCTACCTCTTTTGCACACATGTATGACCTTGTGTACATGTCATTTTTAGAAAGAATACAGCTTGAAGCAAAGAATATGGCTCAACCGCATAGTGTTGTTTTCATTGTTCTGAAGACAGCATCCATATCTCACAGATACCCATGAGTTGAACAACGTCCCAGGGGTCACACAATCCCCTTTTCTGACTTTCTGACAAGAGAAGTCAGTGGGGAAGCCAGATTCACTTAACAGTTGTAACTTAATAATGGCAGTGATTCATTTAACAACTGGGGCAGGAAAGGTTATAAAGTGGGACAAAATTCACTTAAGAACCATCTTGCTTAGCAATGGATATTTTGAGCTTAATCACCATTTGCAAATTTCCTAGTTGTCTTTCAACATGCAAAATGGGAAACACAGATTCACTTAATGACCAACCACATCACTTGCTAAACTGCAGTAACTTGCTTGATAACATCATAAAATCAGGCATGAATCACTTAACAACAAAAATGCTGGACCCAATTGTGGTTGTAATTCAAGGGCTACCTTTAGGAGCAGCTGTGTATTTTAGAATGAAAGCTCATTAACACAGACACCTATAAGGATTAAAACTACAGATAGTTCTCAACTTACAACCATCATTGTGCTAAAAATTCATGTTACTAATTGGGACATTTGTTAGGTGAACTTTGTCACCTTTTACAAACTTTCTTGCCATGGTGGTTAAGTGAATCTCTGCAGTTGTTAAGTTGGTAACATGGTTGTTAAGCAGATCCAGTTTCCCCATTGATTTTGTTTGTCAGAAGGTCGCAAAAGGGGATCACATGACCCCTGAGACACAGCGACCGTCATAAATATGAGTCAGTTGCCAACCACCTGAATTTTGATAAAAAGACTATGGAGATGGCTGTAACGATCAATTTTTTAAATGTTAATTGTAACTTCAAACAGTCAGTAAATGAACTGTTGTAAGTTTAAGACTACCTGTATACTGAGTTTTGATTAATCAGTCATTTACCTTCCACTGATAATGTGGCCATGCTTCTCCCATGTCCAATGTCGCAAATATATTTTCCAGAATCTCTTCGAGTTACACCATAAATCTTTAAAATATGGGTCGTTCCATGCTGACTGATCTCGTACTTGGCGCTCGGAGCGATGACTTCCGAGCCTTTTTTCCAGATAGCAGAGACGTTGAGCATAGAGACTTCGCATTTGAGGAAAGCGGTGCTGCCTTCTTGCAATTCTAAGTTGCTCAGCTCTTGCTGGAAGTCAGGATGCGGGGCTGGAATGGAAAGTGAATAAAACATTTACAAGAACTGGCAAATAAAACAAAAAAAAGAGAGAGAAAATAAACCAGAGTTCACTTGCAAACTTCTCATGTAAATAGGATTTAAACTGAAATCCTATTTTGGAAGCGAGGTGATTTTAGGTATGTGTAAATTTCAAAAAATAACTTGAGGTCAGAGTTACACAGACTGACAAGCACATACATGCACAGAGAACTTTATCTGTCTAGAATTCAGTTATAGACAGACAGACAGACACACACACACACATACACACATATATGAATTTGCATAGCTTTTTAAACAGTTTTAATAGTTTTTATATTTATCTTTTTACAGCTTGTGAGCCATCCAGAATCACTTCATCAGGGCAATGGGAAGCATATAAATTTACTAAATAAAATAAAATATAATATAGGTGGAATAGATATGTGAGCATAGTTCATCTGTTGATAGAATACAGAATAACAGAGTTGGAAGGTACCTTGGAGGTCTTCTAGTCCAACCCCTTGGTCAAGATACAGATAATGAGTTGGAAGGGACCTTGTAGGTCATCTAGTTCAACCACCCGCCCAAGCGGAAGACCCTATACCACTTCTGACAAATGGGAGTCCAATCTCTTCTTGAAAGTCTCAAGTGATGGCGCTCCCACAACTTCCGAGGGCAACTTCTGTTCCATGGGTTGATTGTTCTCACTATCAGAAAGTTTCTCCTTATTTCCAGGTTAAATCTCTCCCTGTTCAGTTTCCATCCATTATTCCTTGTCTGCCCATCAGGTGGTTTTAGAAAATAGCTTGACCCCTTCCTCCTCTCTGTGGCAGCCCCTCAAATATTGGAAGACCACTATCATGTCTCCCCTGGTCCTTCTCTTTAGTAGACTAGCCAAGCCCAGTTCCTGCAACTGTTCGTTGTATGTTTTAGCCTCCAGTCCCCTAATCATCCTGGTTGCTCTTCTCAGCACTTTTTCTAGAGTCTCAACATCTTTTTTATAGTGTGGTGACCAAAACTGGATGCAGTACTCTAGGTGTGGTCTTACTAAGGCTTTATAGAGTGGTATTAGTACTTCCCTTGATCTTGACTGCATCCCTCTGTTAGTACAACTTAGGATTGCATTAGCTTTTTTGGCTGCTGCTGCATACTGCTGGCTCATATTTAACTGGTTGTCCACAAGACTGCAAGATCCCTCTCACAGTTCCTGCTATTGAGTCTGGTTTCACCCAGTCTATATGTGTCCTTTTGGTTTTTCTTGCCTAACTGTAGGACTTTACTTTTCTCTGCATTGAATTTCATTTTATTAGATATGGTCCAGTGTTCTAGTTTGTCAAGTTCCCTCTGGATCTTGAGCCTGTCTTTTTGGGTGTTAGCTATTCCTGCCAGCTTAGCGTCATCTGCAAATTTGGTAAGTTCCCCTTCTATTCCCTCACCTAAGTCATTAATGAAGATATTATGATATTATATGAAGACTCTATACCATTCTGAACAAATGGCTACCCAATCTGTTCTTGAAAACCTTAAGTGATGGAGCATCCAACACTTCTGAAGGGAAGCTCTTCCACTGACGAATTGTTCGTACTGTCATTTTCTTTAACCTGTTTTCCTGACATCATCCCCTTCCGCGTAACCCATCAACACAACTGAGATGCTTAACCATATCTGATCACAATTCTTTTGATAGAACTTGTCATACCGTCCACTCTGAGCCTCGCTGTGGAGGTATACGGTCCCACCCGGAAGGTGACTATGCCAGAATCCTGCTGGGTGACGTTGCGGAGTGTCAACTTGTGCACCCGTCCTCTCTCGACTGAGATCTCATTCATCTGATTGTTTTGAAGCGACAAATCTTGCAGTTTCCACTCCACATCTTTTGCGTTGTCATGGGAGACTTCGCACTCAAAGGTGACTTCTTCCTCTTCCAAGACCTCTGCACTTTTCAGTCCCTTGATGATGGTGATGTCCACTTCTACAAAGGCCACAAGATCCATCAGTGACAGTGACAACATAGACCATAAACCACCACCTATATCTCATCCCAAGTGGAATTCAGCTGTGGGTTTGGTCTCAGTTAACTACAGGCATTCTTCGAGTTACAACCAGAATTGGGACAATAATTTTCATTGCTAATAAGCAAGAAGGTTTTTAAGTGAGTCTTGCCCAATCAAATGATCTTTTTGACTACAGCTGTTCAGTGAATCATTGCAGTTTTAAAGTGAATCACACTGTTATTAAATGAATCCAGCTTTCCACCACTGCTTGTCGAAGGAGGCTGAGAAGATTTAAATGGTGATCCCATGACCTTGGGAAGCTGCAACCATCATAATAGCACTTAGACTTATATACAGCCCCCTCCATAATAAATTCATGCCAGATGCCAGCGCCTAACTTTTGATCACCTGACTGTGGGAAATGGTGCAATGGTCATAAGTGTGAGGACTAGTCACAAGTCTCTTTTTTCAGTACCATTGTAACTTCGAATGGTCACAAAATGAATGGTTGTAAGTTGAGGATTATCTGTATCTTACCAGGATGTATTCTGTACTTCACGCAAGAAACAAAAATGTTGCATCATTTAGTGACCATTCAAAGTTACAATGGAACTGAAAAAAAGTGACATGACCATTTTTCATGCTTACGACCATTGCTGCATCCCCATGGTCACATGATCCAAATTCAGATATTTGGCAACTGACTCATATTTATGACGTGTCCTGGGCTCACATGATCCCTTTTTGTGATCTTCTGACAAGCAAAATCAATAGGGAAGCCACATTCACTTAACAACTCTGTGATGAGCTTAACAACTGCAGCAATTCATTTAACAAATGTCTCAAGAAAAGCCATGAAATGGGAAACTCAAAACTCACTTAACAAATTCCTCACTTAGCAATAGAAAACTTGGGGTCGATTTTGGTTGTAAGTCGAGGACTACCTGTATTAAAGCTGCAGAGGTCAACTTGAAGTAAAAACCAAAACCAAAGGACTACTTGATTGAAATGGTGCTTCGGGTTTTACCTGTCATGTCAAAAGACATTGACCATCCTCCACAAAGCAAACCCCATCCAAGGAAGCAAATATCAAAGAAGTCTCATAAATCAGATTTCATGCTAGGAAAAACGGGATACAGAATCCTGCAAACTGAAGAAGTAAAACACCAGGCTTGTTTTATGAGAGCCAGTTTGCTCTAGTAATGAAGGCATCAGGCTAGAAACTGGGAGACTGGGAGTTCTAGTCCATACTTAGGCATGAAAACCAGCTGGGTGAGTTTGGCGCAATCATCAGGAGACAGGGAGTTCTAGATCTGCTTTAGCCATGAAAAAGCCATGTCTAAGTAACTTTGGGGCAATCACCAGGAGACAGGGAGTTCTAGACCTGCCTTAGCCATGAAAACTGTCTAAGTAACTTTGTGCAATCACCAGGAGATAGGGAGTTCTAGACCTGCTTTAGCCATGAAAACTGTCTAAGTAACTTTGGGGCAATCACCAGGAGACAGGGAGTTGTAGTCTGCTTAAAAAAACAACAACAACGTACCTTGCACAGATAACGTGGCAGACGTGGTTTGGTCTCCAATGCTACATGAATATTCACCGCTGTCTTGGAGTTGCAAGTTATGAATGAGTAACTCATGGATGCCCCCATCCTGTTGGATGTCATATTTGGGGCTAGCGTGGATTCTTACACCATCTTTGTGCCATTCCACGGGGGCTTTAGTGACTGTGATCTCACAGTGTAATCTGGCTGTGCTTCCCTCTTCTGCTTTCTCATCCTTCAGACGTTGTGTGAATTCAGCTTTGAGGACTGTGGGGGTCAAAAGGAATGGGAGAAAGTAAAACATGTGACCTTACTGCTATGAAGCTCAGAGATTGTTAACTAAGCTTCCATCAAGCTCAGAGAGCACCAAGGGCTCCACATTCTTCCCCACAAAGCCAATCTCTTCTGGCACTGATGATGTTATATAGTTGAATAATGAAACATCGGCAATAAAACTTCCAAGCTCACAATAACCCTACAGTCTTCTTCTCCTTCTCCCTCTCCTTCTCCCTGCACCTTTCTCCTCCTCCTCCTCCTCCTCCTCTCCGCAAACCCCCCTCTCTTTTAGCACTGACCATGTTTCCTAGCTGGGTCATGAAACATCTGCAAGAAAACCGCCAAGATCAGAGAGCACCAAGGACCCCAGAATTCAACCCTGAGCTACAAATATGGTCTTCTATCGAGGCGACCAACTACCTTGAAGGTCTGTGTGAATCAGACCAAAGATTAATTGATTCATTTGTTCTATTCAGAAGACACTGATTCATTTCAGACATTGCAAGGTCTTTGATTAGCTGTGCCGCAAATGGCAGAAAACAGATTTTTTTAAAAAAAATAAATTTGATTTGACAGCTCACAACAGCTTTGCAATTCTACTTGGAAAAGTCAACTCAATTCAGAAATAAAATTCAGCTGAATATTTGCACAACGCTATTGTGAGGCTAATTGTGGAACCTTTAGAAGAGTTTATTTCCATTTAATTTCAGAGACATATCTGAGCAGAATTGCCCAGTTGATGCACAAAGAACAAAATTTAAATCCCTCTTTTTCTATATTGTCAATAACATCGCAGAGAGAAGCCAACTTCCGGTTTCAAACGTGGTACCTGTATTTATTTTTTAAAAACTTTAACTAAAGGTGATTAAAACCTAAAAGGTAGTATGAAGCAGAATCAAATTCCAATTGAAATGTGTCTTTTTGTGCTCATATGTCACAGAATCACACAAGTCTGATGGTCCATAGACAAATTTCATAACTAATAAAATTATTTTGAGCCTTCAGAACAACAAACAACATATTCAGAAGGTCTCTATGGCTATGATAGTAAGTGAAAGTTGTTAAAATATCAAAAATCAGACATAAATTTCCTTGAATTTGGGGTTTTGAGTTTGTAATCAATCGCAAGGGCCTATCAAGTCATAATTTTACCATATCCAAATATAGGTAGTCCTCAACTTATAATCACAATTGAGCCCAAAATTTCTATTGCTAACTGAGGCATTTTTTAAATGAATTTTGCCCCATTTTATGACCTTTCTTGACACATGAGTGAATCACTGCACTTATTGGGTTAGTAACATGGTTACAAAGTGAATCTGGCCTCTCCATTGATTTTATTCAGAAGGTCACAAAAGGCAACCATATAAATCTGCAATCGTCATAAATACATGTCAGTTGCCAACCATCTGAATTTTGATCATGTGACCAAGGGGATGCTGCAGCAGTTGTAAGCGTGAAAAATGGTAATAAGTGCCTTTTTTCAGCACCATTGTAACTTTGAACAGTGACTAAGTGAATGGCTGTAAGTCAAGGACTACCTGTAATGTCTTTTACTGCTGAAAGGGTCTCCAGAGAAAATTCCACAGATTGATTTGGAAATGTACAGTATATTATGCAATGCTGCATTCAAAAACATGCAGATTAAAAATTCAACTCTTCCTTCATCAAGCATCGTCCACTTAATTAAATGTTGAAAAGCTAAGGGAGAGAAGCAGACTTCCATTCAATTAAATCCATACTAAATCATTAAAATACAGGGACTCCTCAACGTCATTTAGTAACCGTCCAAAATTACAACAGCCCTGAAAAAAGTACCTTACAATCTGATCCTTGTCTTATGACCATTGCAGCATCCCTACAGTCACATGATCAAAATTTGTAGTCTTGGCAATTGGCATGGATTTACAACGGTTGCGGTGTCCCAGGCTCATGTGATCACCATTTGTGATCTGCATAGCTTCCCACAAGCAAAGTCAATAGGGGAAGCCAGATTCACTTAATGACCTCATGATTCGCTTATCTTCAATGATTCACTTAATGACTATGGTAAAACTATTCCTAAAATGGACAGAAATCACTTAACAACTGTCCTGCTTAGTGACAGACATTCTTGTCCCCATTCTTGTCCTACCTATAGGGTGCAAACCCTTTCAAAAAGAGAGCACCAGAAATCTTACAGTCTTCCTCCTCCTCTCTGCACACTCCCCTTCCTACTACGGTAGCACTGATAATGGTATCTAGTTGGGTCATGAAACGTCTGTAAGAAATCAACAAAGTTTAGAGAGTACTAAGGACCCCACAATTTACCCTCTCCACCTCCTCTTTCTCCTCCTCCTCCTCCTCCTCAAAATTGGGAAATTGGGAGTTCTAGTCTTGCATTAACCATGAAAGCTGGCTGGGTGACTTTGAGCCAACTTCCAAGTGATGGTGAGTTCCAGTTTGCTTTAAAAAACTCATACCTTGCACAGATAATGTGGCAGATGTGGTTTGGTCTCCAACAATGCACGAATACTTTCCGCTGTCTTGGGCTTCCAAGTTATGAATGAGTAAATCATGGATGCCACCATCTTGTCTGATGTCATATTTGGGACCAGCATGGATTTTTGCACCATCTTTGCGCCATTCTGCTGGGGCTTTAGGGACTGTCACCTCACAGTGAAATTTGACCGTACTGCCCTCATCCACTTTCTCATCCTTCAGGCGCTGTACAAATTCAGGCTTGAGAGCTGTGGGGTCAAAATGATGGCAGAAATGACAGATATATTTTTTTAATACAGTTCTTTCATTAAGTGGCAGTTCGCACCAACTTCTGAAAAATAAATGCTGGGAAAAGTTGGTTATATAGGACCGATGGATGTTTGTATGTCCCAGGAAGTACTGTTAGTGGGAAAATATTATACATTTCATAGACATTCCTGAAAGCAATGTGGCCCTTAGATGAGATAGATGAGATTCATATATAAGTCATAAAATAGGGTATAATACGGTGGGAAGGGAGTCCCTTCCAGTGGAATCCCTCCCTTCTAATCCAATCCGCTGGTCAAGCAGGAGTCCTATCCCATTCCAAACAAATGGCTGTCCAGTCTCTTCTATAAAACTTCTACTGATGAAACTGGGACGTATTTATGACAGCTGCAGAATCCCTATTTAACCTTCCTAGCCAGCTTCTGAAAAGCAAAGTCAACAGGGAAATCCAGATTCACTTAACAACCGCCTGATTCATTTAACAACTGCAATGAATTGCATCACAAAGATGACCAAAAAATCTTCTTAAGATTGGGCACAACTCACTTAACAACTCTCTTTCCCTCCCTCTCTCCTCCCTCCACTCTCTCTTTCTGTATTAACAAAATTACAGGGAGTCCTTGACTTACAAACATTCATTTAGCAACCATACAAATTTACAACAGCATTGAAAAAGTGACTCAAATCTGGTCCTTGCACTTATGACCATTACATCATACAGTATGATCAAAATTTGGGTGCGTGACAATAGGCATATATTTACGATGGTTGTGGTGTCCCTGGTTCGTGTGATCATCATTTGAGACCTTCCCAACAAGCTTCTGACAAGCAAAATCAATGGGATCAATGGGAGCAAAATCAATAGAGTCATTTAACAACTGCAATATTCACAGTAAAATGATTCTAAAAATGTGCGCAAATCAGTTAACAACTACCTTGTTTAGCAACAGAATGTTCCTGCTGTGTTGATTTACCTTATCATGTTCCTGTTTGCCTGACAAACTACTTTGCTATATTATACTATATACTATACTATATTGATCTAAAATGTATTTGCTTATATCAAACAACAAGTTCATGCCAGCCTCTCTGACTCTATTTGAACACCAGCTGTGCAATTCCCTGACAGAACCACTTTATAAAAAAGCACATACCTTGCACAGATAATGTGGCAGACGTGGTTTGGTCTCCAAC
>NW_020769442.1:448137-484123 GCF_900518735.1 Pseudonaja textilis | reverse complement strand
GGAATAGAATTAGAATAGAGTAGAGTAGTAGAGTAGAGTAGAGTAGAGTAGAGTAGAGTAGAGTAGAGTAGAATAGAATTAGAATGGAATGGAATGGAATGGAATGGAATAGAATAGAATAGAATAGAATAGAATAGAATAGAATAGAATAGAATAGAATAGAATAGAAATCTTTATTGGCTACGTGTGATTGGACACACAAGGAATTTGTCTTGGCGTAAATACTCTCAGTATACATAAAGAAAAGGTACATTCGTTAAGAATCAAGAATCATAACGTACAACACTTAATGATAGTTATAGAGTACAATCAACAATCAAATCATATACTAATGTATTGAGATCCTCATCTATCCCCTCATCTAACTCACTGATGAATATATTGAAGAGTGCTGGGCCTAAGACAGAGTCTTGGGGTTCACCACTGCATCCTTCCCTCCATGTACATGCAGTTCCATTCAGGATCACACACTGAGTGTGGTTGGTCAGCAAGTTATGAATCCATCTGGTGGTCATATTGTCTATCCCTCATTTTTCTAGCTTATCAAGAAGTAGGTTGCGGTCTACTTTATCAAATGCCTTGCTAAAGTGCAAGTAAATTATTTCCCCATCTTTTCACTGGTCCACTCATTTTGTCACATTGTCATAGAATGCAATAAGATTTGTCTGGCATGCTATATTTTTGAGAAACCCATATTGGCTTATGCTTATGACTTTGCTTGGTTCTAGGTGTTTTCAGATCGCTTGCTTGCTTGCTTATTTTTTTTCAGGATTGGTATCTGGGGAAATCCTGAAAAAGATATTCAAGCAACTGATCTGTGAACACCTAGAGACAAGCAAAGTTATAACCAGTAGCCATCATGAGTTTGTCAAAAGTGGATCATGTCAATCTTATTGCATTCTTTGACAAAATGACCAAAGGAAAATGCAGATTAAAATTTAAATGTTCCTCTGCCAAATGCTGCATACTTAATACAGGTAGTCCTTGTGACCACAACTAAGCCCCAAGTTTCTGTTGCTGAGACATTTGTTAAGTGAATTTTGCCCTATTTTATGACTTATCTTGTCATAATTGTTAAGTGAACCACAGCAGTTGTTAAGTGATTCAGACAATTGTTCGGTGAATCTGGCTACCCCATTGACTTTGCTTGTCAGAAGATTGCAAAAGGAGATCACATGATCCTGGAACATTACAACCATCATATATATGATTCATATATGTCAAACGCCTGAATTTTGACAATGTGACCATGGGGATGTTGCATTGGTTGTAAGTGTGAAAAATAGTCATAGACACTTTTTTTCAATGCCACTATAACTTTGAACAGTCACTAGCTGTTGTTAAGTTGAGGCTACCTGTACATAAAAGCTAAAGGAAAAACACACATGTATGTCAATAAAGCCTAGAATAAATATCTCTTTTTAGTTTTACCTCTAACAAAAGCTGCTGAGTTTATTTATCATCTATCAATACATTTGTGCAAATTTTACCTTTAACAGTCAATACAGCTGAAGTTTTCTGATCTCCACAAATACAGGTGTAACGTCCAGCATCCTCAACTTCTAAATTGCGGATTACCAACTCAGCGACAGATGCTTCCTGTCTCAATTTGTATTTGTCCCCTTTTAATTTTTTTCCTTCCTTCATCCATTCCACAGGAGCAGCTTTGGTGAGCTCACAATGCAACACGGCTGTTTCATTTTCGACGGCTGCCACATCCTTCAGTTCCTGTTTGAATTGGGGAGGTAGGGCTGAAGGACATAAGAGAGAGGAGTGAAGATTGTCCGGGGGTAGATGGACTTTGGACAAAGTTTGGTCAGAGGTAAGGAAAAGGAATCGATGTAAGAAAAAAATAGAGTATGTCCTTCTCTTCCTTTCTTTATATTTTTCCCTTCCTGCCTTTCTCACTGTTGTCCTTCCTTCCTTCTTTCCCTTCCTCCCGCCCTTCCTTCCCTGCCTCCTTCTTTCCTTTTCCTTCCTTCTTTCTATCCTTCTTCCTCCTCCCATTCTCCCTGTCACTTTTCCTTCCTTCCTTCCTTCCTTCCTTCCTTCCTTCCTTCCTTCCTTCCTTCCTTCCTTCCAACTTTGATAGACAAACCACAAGACATCAACAAACAAGACAAAAAACCCACAGATTTGCCAAAGGCAGAACTCGAGATAAATTGATTTACCGCGGACTGCCAGATCCGCAGTGGTTTTCTGATCACCACAGACACAGGAGTATTCTCCAGCATCTCCAAGACCAAGGTTATGGATCACACACTCTACCACAGGGCCTTCCTGCTTCAGGCTGTATTTGTCATTTGCACGCAGCGTCTTGTGTTTCTTTTTCCATTCCACCGTAGCCGTTTTTGTCAGCTCACACTGGAGAGTAATAGTTCCACCTTCTGTAGCTTCTTGGTCTTCCAGACCTTTCTTGAACCTTGCAGGGATGGCTGGAGGGGTTCAGAAGGAAGAAAGCAGGTGAATACCCAGATGTTGAAGAAAAGGATCCATTTGTAGGCCCCATGGATCATTCTCCCCCTTTTCTTCCAAACTCAACAGCAAGCACTTCATTAGCTTGAAGTGTCTTCTAGAAGACCTCCAAGGTCCCTTCCAAACGTGTAACAGTAGTCCTTGACTTACAGTTCATTCAATGATTATTTAAAGTTACAACAGCACCTAAAAAAGTGACTTATGGCTGACTTCCACACATATGAATGTTGAAACATCCCCATGGTCTTGCGATCAAAATTCAGACGCTTGGCAGCTGACATATATTTATGACCTGTGATGTGCCCCAGGGTCATGAGATCACTTTTTGTGAACTTCTGACAAATAAATTCAATAGGGAAGCCAGATTCACTTAATAACCGCATTACTAACTTTCAGTGATTCGCTTACAAATTGTGGCAAGAAAGGTCGCAAAATGGAGCAAAACGCACTTTACAAATGTCTCACTTAATAACAGAAATTTGGGGCTCAGTTGAGATTGTAAGTCGAGGACTATCCGTATTCTTTTATTCCATCTTGATTTGAAGCAGCAAAATAATTTAATATCTTTTTTATTTACCTAAAAGTAAGGAGAGGTGCCCCATGTATAAAAGAATCACTTTATTTACGTAGTTGTCAACTTGCGACCCCAGTTGAACCCAAAATTTATGTTACTAAGCAGGTAGTTGAAAATGCATTTTACATTTTACAACCGTTCTTGCCAAAGTTCTTAAGGGAATCACTATAGTTGTTAAGTTAGTAACACCGTTGTTCACTGAATCTAGCCCAATTGACTTTGCTTGTCAGAAGTCCCAAAAGATGATCACATGATCCCAGGACATGGCAACCGTCATAAATATCAGTTGCCAAGTGTCTGAATTTTGATCATGTGTCCACAAGGATGCTGCAACAGTTAAAAGTGAAAAACAGTCATAACTCATTTTTTCAGTGACATTGAATGGTCATTAAATGAATGGTTGTAAGTCAAGAACTACCTATAATGAGGAATGATCTGTTGGCAGGTTACTAGAGTTGAAATCTTTGTACAATCCTTGCCTTTAACAGGTCTGAACCAGTTTTTATCAGAATTCATATTCATCAAAAAGAGCCTGTTGTATTATTTTAAACAACCAGAAACATTAATCAAAGGCACTCTTAGTTTCCAAAAACTTGTGTCCCCATCAGCTCCAGATTGTAAAATTGCATCAGACACAAGAAAACCACAAAGCTCAGAAAGCACCAAGAATTACATAGTTCAACCCCGCGCTACAAACATTCTCTTTTATCGATCTTACTCAGCCTCCAAGGGCTGCAAAGAACTTTTGACTTCTTTCTTATACCTAAGATGACCAGAGAAACTTAGATGCCCTCCTCGCTTTCCATCTATTGGATTTGACTACAGGAAACAAAACGTTTTATGTACCATTCACCCTTAAGAAAGCTGAAGTCTTCGAATCGCCGATGGTGCAGCTGTAATCCCCAGTATCGGCCATTTGCAAGTGGTGGACCACCAATTCAGCAACCACACCTTCCAGTTTCATTTCATATTTGTCACTGGGCTTCAAAACCTCACTTCCCTTCCACCATTTCACAAGGGCAGGAGTTTTGGTCAGCTCGCACCGAAGAACGGCAGCGCCATCTTCAGCAGCTTCGAGGTTCTTCAGGTTGACTTTGAAACCTGGAGGTAACACTGGAGAGAGTAAATAGAACATTTGAGGTCATCCATCCTCACAGCTAGAATAAACCCATGAGATTCCTCTTAAGGGTTATGTATGGAATCACTTGCAGGTAAGTCCTCGACGTATGGTCACAATGAAGGCCCAAAACTTCCATTGCTAAGCAGGACGGATGCTAAGTGAGTTCCGCCCCATTTGATGACCTTTCTTGCTGCAGTTGTTAAGTGAATCCCTGCAGTTGTGGAGCTAGTCACATGGTTGCTAAGTGAATCTGGCTTCCCCCAATTGTTACAAGGTCTCAAAAAGCAATCACGTGATCCTGAGACTTAAAACCGTCATAAATGTGAACCAGTTGCCAAGAATTTTGATTTTGATCACGTGATTGTTGGGATGCTGTAATTATTGTAAACGTGGAAAATGGTCATAGGTCAATTTTCAGTGCTGTTGTAACTTTGAATGGCCACTAAACAAATGATTATAAGAACTATCTGTACGCTCCTAATCCACACTCCAACAGCAGACATAAATTTTCCTGCTTTTCTGCTAAAGTGGTACAATTAAATGGTCTAGATCGGTATTTCTCAACCTTGGAAAGTTTAAGATGAATGAACATGAGCTCCCAGAATTCCCCAGAGGGGATGCTGGACTAGATAATCTTAATGGCTCTCTTATAACTCTAAGATTCCAACTGCAAATTAAAAGAATGGGAGCTCAGGTTGTAACAGAAAGCAATAGATACAGAAGCTGGTGAAAAAAATGAACCCACTCAAATTGTGGATTGTTTCCAAAAGTGGCCTAAAACTCTAAAGAGATACCAAAGATGATAGGGTCCTTGGTGCTTTTGGGGCTTGGTGGTTTTCTTGCAGACGTTTCATGACCAAACTAGGTAATATCATAAGCCCCAGCACTGGTCACTTATCACTCATCACTTAGCGCTGATGATGTTACCTAGCTGTGTCATGGAACATCTTCAAGAAAACCAACAAGCTCAGAGAGCATTAAGAAGTTCACAGTCTTCCTCCTTCCCCTCCTCCCCTCTGCATACCCCCTTCCCTTCTAGCACTGATGGAATTCTCTTGGGTCATGAAACATTTGCAAGAAACCACTAACCTCAAAGAGCACCAAGAACCTCACAGTTCTCCTTCTCCTCTTCCTCCTACTCTGCATAAACCCTACACTCCCTCCTAGCACTGATGACGTTCCCTAGTTGTCATGAAACAACTGCAATAAAACAACCCAGTTCAGTGAGCACCAAAGATCACACAATTCATCTCTAAGCTACAGATATTCTCAAAGAATATCGCCAATACCTACTTTTAATCAGAAAGGGGTAAAAAAGAGAGAGGTGTCCTATATTTACCCTGCACAGTGACAGTGGCTGATGTGGTCTGATCTTCACAAATACAGGAATATTCTCCCGCATCCTCTTCAGTCACATCCTGGATTGTAAGTTCTGCAACGTTTTCTTTCTGTTTGATTTTGTATTTTGCACCTGGTTGGAGCATCTGTGCATCCTTTCTCCAATCCACCATGGCAGTTTTATTTAAGGCACAGCGCAGAATGGCCGTTCTTCCTTCCAGGACCTCTTGGTTTTTGAGTTCTTCTTGGAAACGCAGAGGTAGAGCTGTGGAGCATAACACCAACAGAGTATAGATTGTTTTAAATTTCAGAGTTTTGAGATTTCCAGCAAGGGAGCTTTTTCAAGAATGCAACATGAAAAGAACTCAACCATGAGCATCTGAAGGGTGGAGCCAGCTGGGATTGTGACACAATTTGCATAATGCACGACATCACCACTGCTATTTGCATGATGTCATGGTGGAAATGATGATAACATCGTTGTACAAATGCAATTTCCAGTTTGAAGCTGGTTGTCCTGTTGCATGCTAAAAATCGACATCCTTTTTATTGTTTTTATTGCTATTATAGTTTTAGAATGATTTTAATGTTTTAATCATATTTTTAAACTGAAGTGATGAAGGAAGGGGGAGGAAGGGAGGCAGTGGTGGGATTCAAATTTTTTTACTACCGGTTTTGTGGGTGTGGCTTGGTGGGCATGGCAGGAGAAGGATACTGTAATATCTCCAGTCAGAGGTGGGATTTGCCAGTTCTACGAACTACTCAAAATTTCCGCTACCAGTTCTCCAGAACTGGTCAGAACCTGCTGAAAATCACTTCTGGAGGGAGGGAGGGAGAGAGGGAGGGAGGGAGGGAGGGAGGAAGGAAGGAAGGATAGATAAATGAAGAGGAAGAAAGGATAAACAGGAAGGAATGATTGCAACTATACAGATATTGGATGGATGGATGAATAAATCATAAATGGATGGATGGATGGATGGATGGATGGATGGATGGATGGATGAATGAATGAATGAATGAATGAATGAATCCTAAGAGCACATTTTCAGCTGAGATGTTACTTTCTTATTTAAAGATCAAAATAAATTTGAACCTGCAAATGTATACCATAAAATACAATAGCAACGTTCTGCTTTTCTATACCATTTGGGTTCCATCAAACATTTTAGATGAAAAAAAACCACATTTTTTTCCTAAAACATTATTCCTCCAGTTTTTATTTATTTATTTATTTTTATTTGTCGATTGCTTACAAGATAATAGATATAAGTAAAAACATAGTTATGAATACATGGATACATATAAGAGAAATAAAAATAAAAAATAAAAGAAACAATTAGTTAGCAGAATTCACACTTTTTGCTGCCTTACCAAATGTTTTTTACAAAGTGGGTCTTTATAAAGCAGACAGGAAAGACATAGGCATTTTTCTCTGAACAAATAACTCAGTTGGAACTAGCACACTGAATGGGTCCAGAAATAGATATATAACTGCAAGCAACAATAGTACAAAAACAATTCAAAAATCAGAAGTTTAGGAAGAGAAATAAATAAAATACTTCCAAAATCGGAAATAAAAATAGCATTTCAATGGGTCTCATGGAAAAAAATCTTTAAGAAGAAAGAAGATAAAAGAAGGCAAAAACCACCTGATAAAATAGAATTAAAAAAGAAGAAAAGAAAGTTACATGGATACCTTTAGGAAGGAAAATAAAGAAATGGATTAAAATATATTTAAAAGAACAAATGTAGAGATGCAATGCAAAATATCCTTTGGAATTGGCTCAAATTCTGGGCTAAATTGAAAGTTTTACAAGGAATTTCCAATGTTATACAGTATTTTGCAGTGTTTAGTCTCGGAATGTTGGAGAAGAAGGTATAGGATTAATATTGTATTAGGAGAGCCAATCTTCATATTCTCCTTTAGCCACAAAGATCATTCTGAAATTCTCCAAATAGAAAGAAGGTGGGATATAAAACTAACCAATCAATAAATAAATATGCATTTCTAAAATGTCAACATCCTTCTTAAAATGCAGTGATCAGAAATGAATGTGCTAAAGATATGGTCTGCCCAATAGAAACTAGAAAGGAATAATACCTTGTTATATACTGTGAGCTAAGGTTAGAATGTCTTTAGAACTGAAAAATCAACATATTTTTGAGAGGTGGTAAATTAAAAAAAGAATATATATTTCATTGCAAGATATGTCTTACTTCTGATATAATAATTCTGTGAAACCTGTTTTGATTCAGAAGACATTAATATGAGAGCCAGTAAGGTGTAGTGATTAAGGTGTTAAGGCTAGAAACCATGGCAAATTCTAGTCCAGCCTTAGGCATCAAAGCTAACTAGCTGATTTTACCCCAATCACCATGAGATGGTGAGTTTTAGTTCCGTCTTTGGCATGAAAGCCAAGTGTATGAGTTTCAGCCAATCAGCAGGAGATTGTGAGTTCTAGTTCTCTCTTAGGCACGAAAGGCGACTGGATGGCTTTGGGTCAAATCATCAAGAGTTGGCGAGTTCTAGTTCCGTCTTAGGTATGAAAGCCGACTAAGTGACTTTGGGCCAGTTCCCCCGCCACTCTCTTTCCCTCCCTCCCTCCTTCTCTCTCTGCCCATCTCACAGGTTGTTGTGGTGGAGAAAATAGGAGCAGGAAGGAATATTATTATTATGTATATTTGCCACCAGAAATTAATATGTCCCTGTGTCAAAAAGCATAAAAATTCTCTGTGGGAACGCACAGATTTGCACAATCAAGAAATTTTAGCATGTTGCGATAACTATTAGCAAAGACTGCATATTGTTATGTGAGACAAGGAGAAAAGAGATCACACTGGAATTTTGCACAATCAAGAAGATTTTGTCTAGAGAGAAATATCTTAATGAAGGTTTGCAGAAGATATTAAGAGAGGAGAAATGGTAGCATAACCTTAGGAAGTTGTAAGAAAGAAAAAAATTTGTGGCACGTGAAAAGATAAAAGCTATCTCCTGACTTGAGCTATTTTCAAAGGCCTCCCACATTGTGGGAGATACTTTCAGCCTGTAAAAATCTGCCTTCAGAACCTGAAAGTATTGTGCAGTTAGGATTTCCAACATGGAGATGGAGTCTTTTCTTTGCAAAGTAAATACCCATCATCAAACCAAGAACACAGAGTCTGAAGAAGTTGTTAAGTACATAACATGGTCCAGATGTCATGGGACCAAAACTTGCCTAGGAATTTTGGGACTGTAGCCTCAGCTCTTCTGGAGAACATCAAGTTGAGAACCTCATGTTGGGGAACATCATGGGGCAAAGCTTAAGGACCGTCTGAGGGTCTCAAGCAGACAGCTCAAATCCCGATAAGAACTAACATTACCAAAATAATTGTAATCCCAATCAGCCAAAGTGTGACACTCTTGTTAACTTTGGACACAAACAGGGTTACTTGACCAAGTAACCAACATGAAGACAAGACATCAAAACATCGCAATGCACTTCCGGTTTGAAGTCTCTTCGGCGACAGACAGAAATCTGCGATTGTGCACAGTTTCAGTCTGGGCTCGCTGCTGGAACGCCCCGAGCTGGATGGTTTCGGGGCTAAGCCACCCCATAGAGGTGGTGAAGAGGGGGGAGACTGCCAGCAGGGTTGAGGAGAGCTGCATCTCTCCTCCCCAGCTGGCATTACTCCCTTTCCCGAAAGCGGTTGCAGCGGTGGTCAGAAATGTCCACCACAAAGGAGAATTCGACTGGAAAAGAATGTGCAGGAGGAAGATAAGAAGTGAAAGTTTTGGCTGACTGGGTTAAATTGTAAAAGCAACAACTAAGGTACCCTGGAATTTAAACTTACAAAAAATAACATTGCTCCCAAAGAAGAGTCGGAAGCAGCGAAGGAAAATGAAAAGGGAAAGGTTTGGGTTTTTTTTCTTCTCTCTCCTTCCCTATACTGACAACTAAGAGACTTAAATAAGAAATTGGAAAAATCCGCTTTGACATCAATAGGCAATTAAACTGAAAATAAAACAAAATGCCAAAGGGATAATAAAGATTTCTGGACACTACAATAAAATTGTAACCCCAGGAAGAGAAAGTGGGGGAAAAAAGAGCAAAAAGAAACAGCTTGCGTGTATTTGGATTACTTGGTGATCTTTGGATTCTTGGTTATTACATTTGAATGACTAAAATTAATCGGGTGGTTGTTTAAAAATTTATACAATTGCACCACTCCTGGATCAATTGAAAATGGAACTTAAAAAGTACAAAGAAGATGCACAAGAAGGGAGAAGTTCCTTTGGCTTTGTTTTTCAATTCTTAGAAATGGAGATTTAGAACTATGAGAAACAATAAGAAACGTCTGCAAAACAAGAAGACTGAGACAAAGAAGAAGCCATCTTTAATGAACAAGTAATTCTATATGGGGAAGAAAAAGGAAAGGGGGGAAAGAGCATGGAGAATTTAAGATTTAAAAAAACAACCAAAGAAAAGAAAAATAATTCGAAAAATAAGTATAATACTGGAAAGCAACAGAAAAGGGGAATACAGAAGAAAGAAATAGAGGTAGAGAGACAAGGGGGTAAAAAGGGGAGAGAGAAGAAGAGAGGGAAGAAGGAAAGGAAAAGAAGTTACAAAGGACCGGAGCAAGATATAGAGAAACAGGACCTATTTAGAGATAATGGGTGAAAAACTAACTGAAAAAGGGATTCTGTAAAGGCACATAAGACTGTATTGTTATATTAGTAATAGAAATAACTTTAGAAAATTGGAAACAATGTATGATTAAAATGAGAGATAAAATAGTTAGTGTAACTTAGTGAAATGTTTGTTAATAAAATAAGTGAAATAAAATAAATGAGAAAATTGAATTAGGAAGGGATGGGAACATTTTAATTAGTTAATGTTTTATAAAATATAAGTGAAGGGGGGGAATTAATTATGGAAAGCTTATAACTGTTCCCATGGAAGTATGATATTTAATTGAAAAGCAATGTTAAAGAAGTTAAGATTTTAATGAATATTAATATTAATGATAGAATTGAATTGGAATGGAATGTGTTGTTTTAATTACATATATTTATAATTTTTTCTTTTTTTAAGAATATAGTGTGTATTTTAAGAATGTACCAAGCAGAATCCAAATGGAAGTTATGTATTATATTGAATGTTATAACTTTAGGGTATATATTGAAGCCTAAATAAGAGTTAAATGGATAAACTTAAAAGATATAAAGGCGTCATACTCCAATCAGTAACTACAGGAGAAATTTTGTTTAATGAGAAAAGATAATAGATAATTGAAACAGGACAGACAAAAAATACAAATATAATGATTTGAATTGAGATGAGATAATTAAAATAAAATTGAGAAAATTAAAAGAGGGGAGAAGCTATGCAGAAAATGTAAAATAGTAATAAGATATGGAATAGAATATAAAAAATGAGCATGAACTTGAATTTGTGTCTGTACAAAGAAATGTAACCCGGGATTACGCTACTTTCAAAAAAGATGTTTTACTTGTATTTTTTTTCTTTTTGTGAAAACTCAAATAAAATTTACAAAAAAAAAAAAAGACATCACAACGCAAATCACACAAGATGATTAATACAACAGACTATGGAACAACTGATTACCATGAACAGTCAAGACGGCTGTGGTCTTCTGATCTCCACACACACAGGAGTAATCTCCCGTGTCTACCACCTTCAGATCTCGAATCAACAACTCGGCAACAGGACCCTCCTGCCTCATTCTGTATTTATCACTTGGCTTAAGCGTTTGTGACCCTTTCTTCCACTGGACCTCAGCCCCAGCTTTAGACATCTCGCAGTGGAGGGTAGTGGTGGCATCTTCAACAGCTTCCCGGTTCTTCAGCCCTTCTTTGAAAAGAACGGGCAGAGCTGAGAAGGTGGCAACAAGGACAGAGATGAAAGGTAAGCATGAAGGACAACAAGATGGAAACCACAGGACATCATACAAGCATGGAAGTCCTACCACTCAAAGGCAGCAAAACAAGAACTTATAGATTGGGAGAACATGGTACACTAGACATTTTTTGTAAAATTATTGTCTAGGAGGATGCTATTCAGGGACACACTGAGAAGACAAATAATGGTGTGATATTTAAAGCATATGGACATTTTAGACATTCCAAGTTTACCCAAGAAAGATTCTGTTCTTGATTCCTTGAGGTCCTTCTTTACTTAACTGTAGCGATTCTGAGTTCCAAGCATTAGAAAAGTGGTTGAACATATATACAGTATTTTAAGTTGGGTAGTAGCTATGAAGTTAGCATTTGTTATGGATTTATCTGAATTACATATATTTATTTGTAATATATATATATATTTCTTAATTTTTCGCGGGTACTTACATGTATGGTATTCAGCTTTGTTTGGGTATTTTCCCATGTCATTGTAGTTGTGCTTTTAAAGACGAACACAATACAGAAGCCTGATGATAGCAGATGAGATTCTACCGAAACGTTGCTACAACTTTAAAAGCACAACTATAATGACATGGGAAAATACCCGAACAAAACTGAATACCATACATGTAAGTACCCGTGAAAACTTAAGAAAACAAATATACATACATACATACATACATATATATGTTTGACAGAAGATATTAGAAACACCGAAGCAGAACACAGCAAACACCAAGAGCAATAAACACAGACCAAGACTCCCAACCAATCAGGATGAAGAAAAAAAAAACATTCTGGCTAGCCCCAAATTTAAAACTGAAACCACTGTAAGTCTGATTCACAGACGAACACAATACAGAAGCCTGATGATGGCAGATGAGATTCTGCCGAAACGTTTCTACAACTTTAAAAGCACAACTACAATGACGTGGGAAAATACCCGAACAAAGCTGAATAACTAACATACATACATACATACATACATACATACTTACATACATACATACACATGTCTTCCTCGTCCATAACTGAAGCCCTTTGAAGGCCGTAAATTGAGGGAAGTTCTTATGAACAATATGACAATCTCAGCTCTTAACAAGAAGAATCTTAAAGGTTTGGATATCTTCAGAAATAAGAAAGATGGCTTTTTTAAATTAAAAGATTAAAATGTGATTGATGGATAAGCTCTGCTGATATCTACCTAAGCTGGGTGATTCTCTGAGATAGTTGATGAAAGATTGTCACTGTCAGCATATATAGTCTGACACAAAGATTAGGACTTCAGGAGAAACTAAAAGACTGAGAAAGACCAGGAGATCAAAGGAACCAACAGAATAAATATATATATGGAGAGATAAAAGTTTACCCTTGACTTCTAAAGTTGCTGTGGTTTGCTGTTCTCCAGATATACAAGCATAGATTCCAGAATCTGTTACTTCCAAGTTCTGGATCACCAGTTCAGCAATTTTTCCTTCGTGTTTCATTTTATATTTGCTTCCTGACTTAAGGATCTTGTGTCCTTTCTTCCACTCTATGGGGGCAGAGATTTTGTTCAGCTCACACTGGAAAGTGGCAACCTTGCCTTCCATAGCTTCTTCATCTTTCAAGGATTTGATGAAGAGGACCGGCAGGGCTAAAGAATGAAGAAGTCCATCAGGGTTAGTTAGGAGCTCCAACAACTCCTTCCTTAGCAAACATTTGGGTTAATTAATCACAACGCATAATTCAACCTAATCATATACCTTAATGGATTATTGTATGAGGTCTGTCTGATGCCTGATGATTGCCATCTTGTCAGACTACAGAAACTTGGAAATTACCATTTTAATCTTCAATTTATAGAATTTGTAATCTGGAATTCTTGCAAGTGTGGCTTGACTTTATCATTTGATGCAAAAATTGCAGGAGACAATGGAAGGTGTATTGGTCTTGAGAATACAGGTAGTCCTCAATTTACGACAATACTTCAGCCCAAAATTTCTGTGCTGAGTTGTTCAGTGAGTTTTGCCCCATTTGATGACCTTTCTTCCCACAGTTGTTATGTGAATCTGGCTTCCCTGTTGACTTTGGTTGTCAGCAGATCACAAAAGGGGATTGCATGAGTCCGGGACACTGAAACTATCATAAACATCTGTCGGTCCAAATTTTGATCATGTGACCGTGGTCGTAAGTGTGAAAAATTATCTTTAGTCACTTTTTTCAGGGTCTTGTAACTTCGGATACTAAATGAATGGTTGTAAATTGAGGTCTACCTGTACCAGCGATACTATGGATCCCAATGCATAGAATGAATTAAGGAGAATGAGGGCTGATGGTTAGATTAGATCAGGGTTCCCCAACCTTGGTAATTTCCAGTGGTGTAGACTTCAACGCCCAGAATTCCACAGCTGGCAGGAGTGTTGATGAGACTTCTAGGACCTGAAATCTACACACTTAAAAAATTGCCAAGGTTGGGAAACGCTAGATTAGACCACTGAGATAGGGCTAGTTTTGTAGTTATAATTTCTGACATCTGATTCTTTAAAAAAAAATAGGTAGACATTTGCCTCCCGTTTCAAATGGACTGTATAGAGAGGATGCCATTAATTGCAGTACACCTAATTTCAGTTCAACAGTTTTATACTCATTTAGAACATAAATATAGAATCATCGAGTTGGGAGGGGTTTTGGTGTTTGCCATCTATCTCAATAATACCATTCTGAACAAATGGCTGTCCAATCTCCTCTTGAAAATCTCCAATGATGGAATAATCACAATTTTGGAATTAAACCATTCCACTGATTCATTGTTCTCACTGTCAGGAAATTTCTCCTTAGTTCCAGGTTGGATCTCTCCTTGACAAGTTTCTATCTGTTACTCCTTGTCCTGCCTTTTGGTGCTTTGGAGCATAGTTTTGACTCCCTCTTCTTTGTGGCAGCCTCTCAAATATTGGAAGATGCTATCATGTCACTGCTAATCCTTCTTTTCATTAAACTAAGATAAAAGGGTAAAGGTTCCCCTCGCACATATGTGCTAGTCGTTTCTGGCTCTAGACATTCATTAAACTAGACATGCCCAATTCCTGCAACCATTCTTCATGTGTTTTAGTCTCTAAACCCCTAATCATCATTGCTCTTTTCTGTATTCTTTTCAGAGTCCCAACATCTTTTTTACATCGTAGCAACCAAAATGGATGGAAATATTGTGGTCTTACCAAGACATTATAAAGTGGAGTTAACACTCCTCGTAATCTTGATTCTATTCTTCTATTAATGCAACTGAGGACTGTTTTTTGGCAGCTGCAGCACATGGCTGTCTCGTGTTTAAGTGGATAGTCTACTAGGACATCTATTGCTCAAAGAGTTTAACTTTGAAACTGTTAATGCCATTAACAGGGATTAGTAGAATATTATTCATTATTCATTAGTTGTATTGTTTGAATTGATAGAATCAAGATCATATGAGGTGTTAACAACACTTTATAATGTCTTATTAGGACCACACTTGGAGTATTATATCCAGTTTTGGTTACCACAATATTAAAAAAAATGTTGAGACTCTAGAAAAAGTGCAGAGGAAAGCATCAAAGATGACTAGGAGACTGGAGGTTAAAACAGTTGCAGGAATTTGATATGGCTAGCAATCTTCCAATATCTAAGGGGTTGCTACAAGGAAAATGGGGTCAACCTATTCTCCAAGGCATCTGCTAGTCAGACAAGAAGTATTAGATGCAAGGTTATCAAAGAGAGAACCAATCTAAAACTCAGGAGAAATTTCCTGACAGTTAGAACAATTAATCGGTGGAACATCTTGCTTCCAGAAGTTTTGGGTGCTCAATCACTGGAGGATTTCAAGAAGAGACTGGACAGCCATTTCTCTGAAATGGTATAGCGTTTCCTGCCTGAGCAGGGGGTTGGACTAGGTAACCTCCAAGGTCCCCTCAAACTCTGTTATTCTGCATTCTGAATTGCTCTGTGGCAGCTGATTTCCAGGGCAAGTTTAAAGGTCTTCTCACTGTAGCTCCTGCAAACTTTTGGATGTCCCAAAGGAATGTTGAGGAAAAGGTGTTGTGACCTCTTCCTTTGGAAATTGAAAGTTTTTAAAGACAAGACACTGTTTATGAGACTCCAAGATTGATGATGACTACTCAAAGATTGGTTTAAGAAGAAGAAGCAAGTTAGCTGCATAAAGATAAGCTGTGGTACTGAGCTTCACTGGAGAACACTAGAAAACATAAGATTTTAAGATACAGTGACTTAAGGGTGACATGTATATTTTCTTTACCATTTATGGTCAATTTAGCTGTAGTCTTCTGGGCTCCACATTTGCAAGTATAATCTCCAGAATCAATGACATCCAAGCTTTGGATCACCAGTTCAACACAAGGACCTTCCTGTTTTAATTGGAATTTTCCATCTGGTTTTAGCAGCCTAGATCCCTTGTACCATTCCACAGTTGCTGCTTTATTCAGCTTACATTGGAAAGTGGTAGATTCCCCTTCAATCCCTTCCTTGTTTTTTAGTTCTTCTTGGAAAAACACGGGCAGTGCTGAAAGGACGTGACATGGAGAAAGACAGGATCAAAAATTGCTGAATGGATTAGATCTCAATGGATAAAACTCTTGCGACATTTGAAACATACCGAGGGGTCGGGGGGAATCAAGAAAACTAAAACAAGGTTTATGAAACTTCGGAGAAGATCCTGCTTATGAAACTACATTAAAAGTGATTGTATTTCGGGCGATCGATGAAAGAACCCAGCTACCAGGAGCAACCAAGAAAGCCAAAGAAGGTCAGTTGCAAAGGCTTATTACCATTCACTTTCAAAGTTGCTTTGGTCTTCTGATCCCCGCACATGCAAGTGTAACTTCCAGCATCTGAGACCTCCAGATCTTGGATGGACAGCTCAGCAAAGCGTCCTTCTAACCTCATTCGGTACTTCTCACTTGGTTTCAGTACTTTTTCATCCTTCATCCACACGACCAAATCTACCGCTTTGGTCAACTCGCAATGCAGAGTGGCAGTTCCACTTTCGGTCACCTCCTGGTTCTTCAGTTGAGTTTTGAATTGCGCAGCCACGGCTGAGGGACACAGAAGGAGAAGATACCACATCAACAGCAACAAGTTATGGGGAAGACTATCTTTCATACACATGATGTCCAAGTGTGACACCCCTGGATTACCATCTGGTGTGTTCTCAACAGTTGCTACCAATTCCAACTTTGGAAGGTGGTCCTCAAAGCAGACTTCTCCTAAGGTTGAAAGTTGAATGTTTGCAAGACAGAATTGTTTGGAGAGACAGGATTCAGGCTTGCTTAAAGTGGACACAAGGACTATTTTCAACTGCTCTACTAATACCAATGCTCAGAAATCATCTGTAAAGCACCATTTCCTATCAAGCTAAAAAGGAAAGCAGAGATCCTGAGGCCAGAAAGACACAGAAGGTCAAGGCAAAAGAGAGTAAACCAGATGGTCAAACTTTGAAAAGACACAAATATAGGGGTGGTAGGAATATCTCCACAAGATAAACAAAGCTGTGCTTTGATTTGGCTTTTTTTACCATTCACAGTTAAGACTGTGGTCATCTGTTGGTCTCCAGAAATGCAGGTATAATCTCCAGCATCTTTCAGGTCCAGATCATGGATTGTCAACTCAACGATTGTGCCTTCTTTCTTCATTCGGTATTTGCTGCCTGGCCGTAAAGTTTTTTGTCCTTTCAACCACTCCACCGGAGCAGGTTTATTTAATTCACAGCAGAGAGTAGCTACTCCACCTTCCAGACCTTCAGCCTTCTTCAGTTTTTCTTTAAAACTGACAGGTGTAGCTGGAGGATGAAGGGTTAGAGACAGAGATATGGAGCATGTGCAAAAATATATGATCACTTACCAATATTAGAGTCAAGTTATATTATAAATGAGACCAAATCAGCAATTGCATTAAATGTAAAGAAAACAAATAGAGCTTTGATTGCAGCCATTTGACCACCCACTTTAGACAACCTTGTTTCTAGCCCCAGAACACAGGCAGGCAGCCACGAGGAACTGTTGGGACAATGCAGGGTGGCAGAGAAACCTTTTCGAAGCAACTGACTTAAACAAGAAAAAAGCAGTCCTTTACATTGGGAAGAGGGGGGAGGGAGAGAGGGAGAGAGAGAGAGAGGTGATAGAGATAGACAGATGATAGATAGATAGATAGATAGATAGATAGATAGATAGATAGATAGATAGATAGATAGATAGAGGTGGGTAGGTGGATGCTAGAAAAGATAGATATGAGAGAGACAGAAGGATAGAGGGAGGGGTGATATAATGGCATGGGAGACAGAGGGAAAGCTGCAGATTGGAGAATCAGCAGGTAAAAGATATCTCGACCCACCGAAAGAAAAAGAACATGAGAAGCAGTACAGAAGGAACCCTCCCTAATTTTGCAGTTGGGGAGAAATATTTTGAGGTTTGCAAAATTCTGTTCATGTAACCTTACAATACAGATAGTTCTTGGTTTACAATCATTCTTTTAGTGACCCTGCAAAGTTACTTACAACTGCACTTATGACCCTCATAGCATCTCCAAAATTCAGGCCTTTGGCAACAGGCATATATTTATGATAGTTGCAGCATCCCAGGCTCACATGATCACCATTTACACCCTTCCCCCAAGCACAATCAATGGGTGAATCAAATCATGAATCACACAATTTGCTTAACAATCGTGTGATTCACTTAACAACTGCGGTGATTTGCTTAACAACTGTTAGGATTGTAAGTCACCTAACAGTTAGTTGGGTTGGAATATATATAACCAGGATAGACATTTTAATACTGTCTCTTTAAGAGAATGCTAAAAGTGTAACTGGGTGTGGTTCCTCAAACGGCCATAAGATGGAGCCAGAAACCTGGGTTGTTTTGGTCCTGTTCTGTTGTTCTGTAGACTGTTGCTGATCATAGTTGGATTTGATGTAAGTCTGTTACTGAACTGTTTTTGATGCTGGACTTTGTTACTGGATTATCCCTGGATTAAAACCTGACTGCTTTAATTGTGAATGACTTGGACTGCTTGTTTGGACTTTGCTTAAACGTTTATTGGAAGTAAAAACCTACATTTTACTATACAGTGTATCTGTGTACTAGTTGTGTGTTATTCTTCACCACTCTCGCTACGTCTCCCTGTATGCGCTCATTCTCCTAACAGGGAATTACCTCAACACTGGTTATGGGCCCAGGCCATGCCAGGCTCAGATAACTGAGAGTTGGTGTGAATGCACAGTACTGTATACAGACGGCTGTTTACTGTTTAATTGTGGGTTACTATCCTGGTAAAGATGGCACAAGACCCTTCAACAAGTCTATCACTGATAACCCAGTTGGATGGAACAAACTATGTTTCCTGGTCTATGAAGTGCAGTCTACTTCTGCGTAGAGAAGGGTTATGGAATGCAGTTTAGAATCCACCGGATGTAAATGCTTGGGATCCAGAAAATGAGGACGATGCCAAGAAGCTTGCTGACTTTAAAACAATGAACGAGCTCTTTGTATAATTGGACTAACACTGAGTGAACAGCAGCTAGTCCATATTCGTGGAGAAGAGTCTGCTGCTAGGTGTTGGGAGAATTTGAAGGGGATTTATGTTCGTGACAGTGTAGGTGCACACATACATCTTACATGTAAACTGTTTAGAGCACATCTTCTGAAAGGTGGAGATACGTTAGCTCATTTGAACTTCATGAAAACAACTTTTCAAGAGTTACATGAAAAAGAACTGATATTTTCAGAGCTGCATCAAGTTTACATTATTCTTTCCTCATTGGATGAAAGTTATGATGATTACGTATCTTCACTGGAAGTCCTAACCAGAGATGAACTGACATTGACTGACATAACTGGAAGGTTGTTAGAAAAAGCAAGAAGATGACTGGATGGGACCAACTGAGGAAGGAACAACCACAAGAAGAGGATTTGTGTTCAACTGCCTATACTGTTAGGAAATGTTTTTTTCTTGTGGGACTAGGGGACATATAGCTAGATTCTATAAGAAGGGAAAACAACAGAATACTGGTAATCACCAGAAAGCTAAGAAGAATGTTAGTTTAGCTATATCTAGCAATTTAACTGTAAACCATGATTTGTGGTTGTTCATAGTAGAGCATTGCAGTGTATTACTAAAAATAGAGGTTTGTAAAGATGTCCATGAGTAAACAATATGTATCATCGGCAAATGGATGGAAAATGAAATCATCTGATGAAGGTACTGCTTATTGTTCTTGTGTAAACAAGCATTTAAATATGTTATATGTACCTAAACTGAAATTTAATTTGTTATCAGTAAGGGCTTTAGTTAATATTGATTATGTAGTAACCTTTAGGGGAGATAACTGTATAATAGAGAAAGAGGGTAAAAGTGTTACTGCTACTTTAGAGAATGATTTATATGTGATACATGATGACCAGTTGCAGATGGCTAACTCAGTTTATAACAATGTTAAGCCACATGATGAATGTATACATTTACTGCATAGACGTCTGGGGCACATTAATTTCAAAATGCTCAAACAAACTGTTGAATTGTCAGAGGGAGTAAAATTGAAATCCAGTAGCAAGTATTTAAACTGTAATGCTTGTAGCCAAGAGAAAAGCAAGGTTATTCCTGCAAACAGACTGAATGGGTTTAAGACCAAAGAACCTTTAGAGGTTGTGTTTGCAGACATAACTGGTCCTAAGAAACCTAGTTTGGGAGGTGCCTGCTATATTTTGAGTATAATGGACCATTACTCACGACACGGTTTCTGCTATCTCAAGAAAAACAAAACAGAAACATTCCAACATTTCTTTAACTGGCTAAGATTTGCAGAGAGAAAAATGAGGAGTAAAGTAATTACTTTAGTTACTGATAATGGGACTGAGTTTGTTAACAAGAGATTCCAAACAATACTGAAATTGGCTGGTATTGAGCATAAATGTTCTGCACCTTACAGACCACAACAAACTCATTTGTAGAATGAAGAGGGCAAACATAACAAGCCATGGCTCGCACTATGTTATCTGATTCAGGTTTACCTGAAACACTGTGGGGTGAAGCCATAATGTGTAGCAATCATGTGTTAAACAATGTAGTTAACACAACAACTGTAGAATTGCCATTCACCTGTTGGCATGGCAGAAAGCTAAATTTAAGTTACCTACACACATTTGGAGCTCCAGCATGGGTGCATATTCCCTCATAAGTAAGAATGAAAGGGCAACACAGGGCTAAGAAATTATTTTTTGTAGGTTACGAGGCCAATCATAGATCGTTTAGATTTTGGGATCCAGGCACAGCTCCAGGCACAGCTGTAGCGTTAGTGCAAAATTTTTTGAGAATGTTGGGTGGAATAAACTGGAACAGGAATCCAGCAATGATGTTATTATTGACACCAAAGTAGTCCCTAAAAATGAAATAAGTAAACCATGAATAGCCATTAAAGAGGAAGAACAGGCACAGGAGGAAGTAGGAGAACGGGCACAGGAGGAACAGGTGACTCCACCAGTTAGCCCTGTATTACCAAGACGTTCAACCTGAGTAACACGACCACCTGATAAATATCAGGCTAGTATTGTATGCCAAGTGAGTACAGTTCCAAGTAACTATGATGAACTAAAACTGTATCCTGCTAAGGATCGGCTGCTTGGTAGGAAGCAATGGATAAGGAACTGAAATCCTTACAAAGGTTGGAGATATACGAAAATGTTAAGTTACCATCAGGTAAACATGCCATAGGGTGTAAATGGATTTATAAACTGAAGACAGGTATGGATGGGACTGTCACCCATAAAGCCAGGTTAGTAGCACAAGGGTTCAATCAGACAGCAAATGACTATGATGAGGTGTTTGCACCTAGTCTGAAGGCTACTACATTACGGGCAGCATTAGTGTGGGCAGCTAAGGGGAAATACATTATAAATCATTTAGATGTAGAGATGGCATATCTGTATGCACTGTTGCAACACACTATATATTTAAAAAACCTCTAGGTATCAAAAATGATAATACAACTGATTGCTGGAGATTGAAAAAGTCTTTATGGCTTGAAGCAATCAGGATATGAGTGGAATCAGTGTATAGTTAGGGAATTAACTAAGATAGGTTTTGTAGCTGGCATGGCTGATCCATGTTTGTTTAAAAAAGAAAGTGATGGTGTAATTTCATTGTTGCTATTGTTTACTGATGACATAGCATTAATCACCAAAACTGAACAAGAAGCTACTAAAATAATGTAACTGTTAGAGAAGAAATCTAAGATAAAACAGTTAGGTGAAATTAAACAATATCTTGGTTTAAAGATAGATAAAACTGGGGAGGATACAAGATCTCACAGGTAGATAAAATTAGCCAATTACAAAAGAATTTAAAATGGAAAATGGAAACACCGATGAGCCAGGAGTTTAGCCATAGTAATGTTCAAAGTCCTGTTTTTGATAAGATTGGTAGTTTATCTTATCTCAGTAATTGGTCAAGGCCAGATATAGCATACTGTGTTAACCAATTAGCTAGATTTAACACTGAGCCAACTGAAAGGCTCTGGAAAGCTGCTAAGCGTATGTTAAGATATCTGAAACAAACAATGCATTACGCATTGTATTTGGAGCCTAAAGATGAACTGAGTTTAACTGCATATGCCGATGCAAGTTTTGCTACGGACATAAATACACGAAAATCTACATCAGATACTGTAGTAGTATTGGGAAAGGTGTTGATTGGATGGAGGTCTATTCGACAGAGACATTTAAATTTGTCAACAATGGAGGCTGAATTCTTATGTTTGTCTTTATTATGTACAGATTTAGTTTATTATAAGCAACTATTAATTGACATGGGAATTGATGTAACAGATTCTATTGTTGTTTATGAAGATAACCAATCAGCAATACAAATGGCTTCAAATATTGCTGTTAAGACAAGACCAAAACACACAGATTTAAGATATTTAAATGTGAGACAATGTGTGCAAAGTAAGATGTTAAGCTGGAATACTGTATGTCAGAAAATAACATCGCAGATCATTTTACAAAAGCTCAAGGCTCTGTAAAGCATAAGGCTTGCTGTGAGGATTATGGACTTAGAATGTAAGGTTGTATATATTGTCCTACCCAAAGGGGAGAATGTTAGGAATGTAAGTCACTTAACAGTTAGTTGGGTTGGAAAATATATAAACCAAGATAGACATTTTAATACTGTCACTTTAGGAGAATGCTAAAAGTGTAATTGGGTATGGTTCCTCAAATGGCCATAAGATGGAGCCAGAAACCTGGGTTGTTTTGGTCCTGTTCTGTTGTTCTGTAGACTGTTGCTGATCATAGTTGGATTTGATGTAAGTCTGTTACTGAACTGTTTTTGATGCTGGACTTTGTTATTCGATTATCCCTGGATTAAAACCTGACTGCTTTAATTGTGAATGACTTGGACTGCTTGTTTGGACTTTGCTTAAATGTTTATTGGAAGTAAAAACCTACATTTTACTATACAGTGTATCTGTATGCTAGTTGTGTGTTATTCTTCACCACTCTCACTACGTCTCCCTGTATACTTTCATTCTCCTAATGGGGAATTACCTCAACAACAACCCTAGCAAAAACAGTAGTAAAATTCGGCATGACTCCCATAACAGGTGCCTTGCTTATCAATGGAAATTCTGGCCTCAATTGTAGCCATGTGTCGAGGACTACCTGTAAAGATAGCCCTAGCAGGTGCTTCTTATCTGGACTACTTTGAAGAGTTAATGACCTAATTTTTAGCAAAAAGCAAAGAAAATAAGAAAGCAAAAAATTCGACGAAGGAAGTCCCAATGGTGCTTTTTCAAGAGGCAATGAACTTCCTTGTTTTTCTTTGAAGATACTTTGCTTCCCATCCAAGAAACTTCTTCAGTTCTGGCTGAACTATGGAGGATGGAAGGATTTATACAGGTAGTCCTCAACTTACAACAATTGATTTAGTGACCTTCAAAGTTACAACTGCTCTGAAAAAAGTGACTTATGACCATTTTTCATACTTTGCAGCATTCCCCGGTTCATGTTATCAAGATTCAGATGCTCAGTAACTGGTTCATACTTATGATTATTGCTGCATTCTAAGGTCATGTGATCACCTTTTGCAATCTTTTGACAAGCAAAGTCAATGGGGAAGCCAGATTTGCTTAATAGGTTAATTTATCAACTATAGTGATTCACTTAACAACTGTAGCAAGAAAGGTCCTAAAATGGGTCAAAACTCACTTAAAATGTTTCACTTAACAACAGAAATTTTGGGTTCAACTATGGTCATAAATAGAAGACTACCATTATTCCTTGCAGTCTTCTGATTGTTAGAACTCTCTCTGAGAATCATTGAGGCCATTTGGGGGTTTATCTGTGCCCTCGGGGTCACTTGAATAGTGCAAATGGAGTGGAACCTTTTTGTTACTACTGAAAGGAGAGGAGATAGGTGGCGTCGTATCCGTCCCACTCTGTTGAGAGAGGGTTTTCAATCTTAATGTAGATGGTCTCTTTGACCCCTCTTTCAAATCAGTGGTCCTCGCTGTCCAGAATGTGGACTTTGTTGTGACCATTGTCTTTAAAATGCAGATGGACTGCAGAATCTGGTCCTGATGGGTTTGTTGTCCTATGTTGTGCCATGCGTTTGTGAAGTGTTCTTTTTTTCTTCTCTAATGAACAGATCTATGTATGTCTCCCTGTATTGTAAGCTCCACCACCCATTTGCACTATTCAGGTGCCCCGAGGGCACAGATAACTCCTGAAGTAGTCTCAATGATTCTCAGAGAGAGCACTAATGACCAGATGTGTGCAAGGAATATAAATCCTTCCATCTTCCAGCATTCAGTCAGAACTGAAGAAGTTTCTTGGATGAGAAGTGAAATCTCTTCAAGGAAAAACAAAGTCCAGTTGCCTTTTGAAAATACATCAACATGTCCTGGATGATTGAGAATCCCCACAGACATTTAGACGAGGAAAGGGCAAGTGAAGACGAGGAATGTATCCACCATCTTTCCCTACCGTGAACTTTGATCTGAGCTGTGCTCTGTTTCTCTCCCGCATCACAAGTATATTTTCCTGCATCCTCAGGTTGTGCGTGGTGAATCAGCAGCTCAGCCACACAGCCGTCCTTTTTCATCTCGTACTTCTCGCTCGCTCGAAGGAGAGTCACACCTTTCTTCCATACCACTTTGACCTCTGGCGTGGCGAGGACGCAGCGCAAAGTGACCGTCTCACCCTCTTTCTTTTCCACATCCTTAAGCTTTTCCTTAAAAATGGCAGGGGCTGCTACAAGGCACGATCAGGATAAGGGAAGGGGCAAAGTAAGGTTTTGGAGGAAAACTCGTACATGAGCTGATATGGCAACAGGAAGCAAACTGCATTTGTACATGGTTTTGGCAGCAGCAGAGTGCAATAAATGAATCTTTTAAATAAACAAAGCACCTAGCACTGATGATCTTATCTAATTGGATAATGAGACGTCTGCAAGGAAACAACCAAGTTCAAAAAGTACCAAGGACCTTAGTCCTTCCTCTCCTCCACCTACTGTCTATAACCCTCCCTCCCTTCTAGCACTGATGACCCAACTGGGTCATGAGATGTCTGAAAGAAAATGATCAAAGACCAAGGAAATGAGATATAATGAAACGAATGAGATATGAGATGATATGAGATTGAAATATAAAGTATGTGGTATGAGATTGAGAAATGAGATATGAGGTATGTCATAGAGATTTGAGGTATGAGATATGAGACATGGGGTATAAGATTGAGATATGAATAATGAGATATGAGGTATGAAATTGAGATGAGATAAAAGTTACAAGACATGAGATATGAGGTATGAGATATAAGATATAAGATATGAAATATGAGGCATAAGATTGAGTTATGAATGAGATATGAGGTATGAGGTATATATATGAAACTGAGAGGGGATACAAAATATGACATGAGGTATGAGGTATGATGTCTAAAATTGGGATATGAATGAGATGTGAGGTATGAGAGGAGGTATGTGAGATATGAGATTGAGATATATGAGGCATGACATATGGGATACTACATGAGGTATAAGATATGAGATTGAGATAGATATGAGATATAAGAGTTGAGATATGAGGTTTGAGATATGAGGTATGACATATGAGATGAGATAGGAGATAGGAGATATGAGAATCAGGTATCGTGAATGAGATATAAGATTGTGATGTGAGATATGAGATGAACATAAGCAACACTCAGCTGAATTGTACTCATCTAGTCCAGCCCTCGGTCCACCATTGTCCAAGCAATCATCTCAGCCTTTTCATAAAATCAAAAGAGACACTTGAGAAAAACCCTCTTTCTCTCGAGACCCTGAGATTATCCACCCAATTTTTCTCTATCCATCTCTGGGATGGAGAACTTCAGAAGACCATGAAGTCCAAAACCGCTTTCAGTACTGGCCAATGTTAGCAAAGGTCCCCTACCTGTCACTTCCACTCGCGCAGAAGTCTTCAGGTCTCCACTCTTGCAAATATATTCCCCTGCATCCGACAGCTTTGCATCCCGGATGACGAGCTCGGCCACAGGACCCCTTTGCTTGAATTCATACTTGTCCCCTGCTTCCAGGACTACATTGCCTTTCATCCACTGCACGGGAACATCTGGTTTGTTAAGCTCACAAGTAAGACGGACTTTATTCCCTTCCTGGGCTTCCTTGTTTTGTAGTTCTTGGTTAAAAACTACCGGCAGGCCTAAACCGCAAAAACAAAAAAGATGGAACAGAAAGGAAGAGAAATAAATCATTATCCTTTTTTTTAAACTAATCATATTGATGTACCGATAGCCCTTGACTTATAACAGTTCATTTAGTGACTGTTCAAAGTTACAAGAGGACTGAAAAAAAAGTGACTAAGGACCATTTTTCACACTTATGACCATTACAACATTCCCAGGATCATGTGACTAAAATTTGGACACTTATGACGGTTGCAGTGTCCCAAGATCATGTGGTCCCTTTTAGTGACTTTCTGATGAGCAACTTAATAGCAATGATCCACCTAATAACTATGGCCAGAATGGACATAAAATGAGGCAAAATTAACAACTGTCTTGCTTAGCAATGGAAATAGGGGCCTCAGTTGTGGTCATATGTCGAGGACCACCTGTACTTAATTAGCTACTTCTCTCTGGTTTTATTTCTACACGATTGAAACCAATCAGACCTTGCACCAACAATCCTACCTTGCACCACCAGCTTTGCACTGGATTGGCTGTCACCAATGTCACAAGTGTAGATGTCACTATCGTTTTCTTTAAGGTCTTTGATGAGGAGTTGCAAGACTGTCCCTTTTTGGCTGATCTCATATTTCTGGCTAGTTTGAAGGTCAAGAATGCCTTTCCTCCATGTCACAGAAGAAGTTGGTTTCTTGGTTTCGCAAGTGAGGGTGGCATTCTTGTTCTCCTCCACCTTCAAGTCCTCAAGATCCTTCACAAAGCAGTTTCCAGCTTCTGGAACAGATGAAATCAAAGATCCCATCAAATTTTAGTAAGAGAAATAAATCCATTTATTTGTCTGCTTATGTATAATAACTACTGGCCATAAGCATGAGTTCAATGTGTGAAGTTCAATGAATTACCTTCTTTCCATCCAATTACAAGTCTTCGACTTGCAACCGTTTGTTTAATGACCATTCAAAGTTACAACAGGAGTGGATAAGTGACTTATGACCATTTGTTCAACTTACAATTGCTCCAACTTCCCTATGATCACGTAATTAAAATTCAAACACTTGGCAACTGACTCATACTTATGATGGTTGCAGTGTTGCAGAGTCATGTGATCAACTTTTACAAACTTCTGACAAGCAAAGTCAATGGGGGAAATCCAGATTTACTTAACAACCATGTCACTAACTCAACAACTGTAACGGTCATAAGTGTGAAAAATGGTCCTAAGTCACTTTTTTTAGTGCCACTGTAACTTTGAATGAACTGTTGTAAGTCGAGGACTACCTGCAGCCCTATCACTGACCTTCCACCGATAGCGTGGCTTTCGTTTTGGAAAATTCAGTCTCGCAGGTATATTCTCCACCATCTTTCATTGTGGTGTCATGGATGATTAAAATCGCCCGGGTGCCTTCCTGACGTAGGTCGTATTTTTGACTCCTCCGAATCTCTTTGCCATCCTTCTTCCACTTCAGGTTGTTGTCCCATCTGGACAAGTCACAACTTAGGCTGACTTCACGTCCCACCAAGGCGGACTTGTCCTCCAGCTGTTTTGTGAATTCTGCGGGTTTTTCTATGGAGAACAAAAGATTGGGAAACTAAGTCAGAGAAAAGGCACAAGATTTGTGACAGACAGTTGCATGTCTGCAACTATTACAGATGGAAAAACTAAGGCTGGATTTAGACCATGATTATAAAATGGCTGCATGCGTGCAGCCTCATGTTGTAGAAATTATCTCTATTGGCTCTCATGAGTTTTTCTAGGACTTTGTGGGGACTTTAAGTGTTTAGATATGGTAAAGTAACTAAATATGGGAAAATACAGCAATTACTTATGTATATCTCTGTCTATCTGTCTATCAACTATCTATCCAATAATCCATTCATCCACATCTCTCTCTCTCTCTCTCTCTCTCTTCCTCTCTTCTTCAGCTATCCAACTATCTAGCTATCCATCTCTCTCTCTCTCTCTCAAATCTACATCTATTTATCTATTCAATTAGACATCCAATTATCTCTCTCTGTATCTCTTTCTATTTTTCTCTATATACCTATTCATCTCTCTGTCTCTCTATCCAATCATCCATCTAACTATTTATCCATCTAATTCAGAGAGAAGAGGTAGGAGAAGAGATAGATATTCTCCCCCCCCTCTCTCTCTATCTATCTATCTCTCTCTCTCTATATATATATATGCGCCTGATGATGGCAGATGAGATTCTGCCGAAATGTTGCTACAACTTTAAAAGCACAACTACAATGACGTGGGAAAATACCCGAATGAAGCTGAATGCCATACATGTAAGTACCCGCGAAAACTTAAGAAAAAATATATATATATATTTCTCTCTCTCTCTCTTTCTCCTTTCTATATCTCTACCTTTATATCTATCATCTCTACCATGTCTCTCTCTCCCTCCCTCCCTCTCTCCCACCCCCCTCTCTCTCACACACACATACACACTTATTTGACAAGTTTGTTATTTTTCCTTTAAGAAAATGTTCCTGAAACATGAAATATTTGCAAGGAAATCCCCAAGTTCAGGGAGCCCGCAAGACCCCACCCTGGCTGTTGATTTCATGGACTCTCTACTCCATCTGTCTTATTTTAATACAATCATAGTTCCCTCCCCATTTTGTACCTTTCACCACTAGAGATGCTTTGGATTTTAAATCGCGGACGGAAAAAACTACTTCACCGGCATCGGTAATTAAGGTTTTCTTGATTGTGAGGGTGTATTTCCTTCCTTTGTTGAAGGCTCGGAATCGGGCATCATGGCTGACTTCATTCCCATTGATTAGCCACTGACAACCCTCCAGACTCTCGTGTGAGAGGACACATTCGAAGCTACAACCCTCTCCTTCCTGCACCTCGACACTTTTTAGACGCTTTGTGATGCCGATATTGAGCTCTGTGGTGAAATAAGAAGTAGGTTAAATCAAAATAATTACCAGAAATCCTTGACTTACAACAGTTTATCTAGTGACCATTCCAAGTTACAACTGCACTGAAAAAAGTGGCATGGCTGTTTTTCACATTTATGACTGTTGCAGCATCCTTGTGATCATGTGATCAAAATTCTAACCCTTCCAAATGACTCGTAGTTATGACGGTTGCAATGTCCCAGGGACATGGGATCCCCTTTTACGGCCTTCTGACGAGCCAAGTCAATGGGGAAGCCAGATTCACTTAATAACCATGTGACTAACTTAATTCACTGAACAAATATCTCTCTTAGCAACACAAATTTTGGTCTCCATTGTAGTCATAAGTTGAGGACTAACTTAAATTTAAAAACCCATTAAAATTATTAAAATAAAACAGCATTAGCTGATTCTTGAGACCCTCAATCAAGTGGAGAGTTCTCAGGTTACAACCGTCAATAAGCACTGAGTCATTGTCTTGATGATGATAAAGTAGCTACCATAGAAGCATGCCTGATTTGATAACCTTGTCTTGCCTTCTGGTGCTTTGGAAAATATATTGACTCCCTCTTCTTTGTGGCAGCCCCTCAAATATTGGAAGACTGCTCTCACGTCACCCCTAGTCCTTCTTTTCCTTAAACCAGACATACCCAATTCCAACCATCATTTTTTGTATGTTTTAGCCTCCAGCGCGCTAATCATCTTTGTCACTCTTCTCTGCATACTTTCCAGAGTCTCAACGTATTTTTATATCATAGCAACCAAAACTGGATGTAATATTCTATGTGTGGTCTTTCTAGAGTCTCAACACCTCTTTCTAGTGTCTCAACAAACTTTCTAGAGGAGGGATTCCCAACCTGGGGTGCTGGCACCCCCTGGGGGTGTGAGACAATATTCCAGTGAGTGCGAGAAAAGTCCAGGTAAATAATAGGATATTGGCTATATGTTGGCATTTTTATTTATTATGCAATGCATTAACTTTGTTTTCATTTTAGAGTTAGGTATCGTTATTTAGTGGCCGTCACATACATAGCTGAAAAGATTCAACCCTACCATATATTTAACACGTTCAGTAGTTCCTAAAGTCTAAATTTCAGGGGGTGCGAGGTTCGAGTGAAATTTCTTTAGGGGCGCGGGGCGAAAAAAAGGTTGGGAACCACTGTTCTAGAGTCTCAACACCTCTTTCATATCATGGTGATCAAACTCTGTGGACATCCCTATGAGGGCAAGACCTCTCCCACACAACACCCTACAGTTGTGTCACTGGATCCTTATCCTACAATTGTGGAACTCCAAGAGCTCTGGAAGCCCACAACTGTAAAAAAAAAAATGAAGAGTGGTGTTCTCCTGACTCAGTCTGGGTTTCCCATTTATGAGTACCTTGAATGATGACTTTAGACTTGGCGATGTCCATCCCAAGGTCACACGTGTACCATCCAGCATCATCCTTGCCGAGATCTCGGATGGTGAGTCCCAGGGTTTTCCCAGATTGCAGCATCTCATATTTATCTCCTGGGGTTAGTTCCACCCCTTCCTTCTTCCACACCGGTTTCACTTTTGATTTTGAGACTTCACACTCCAGTGTGATAGTGCTTCGTTCCTCAGCAACCACGTCGTCCAGAGATTTCATGAAAACGGCTGGCTTCTCTGCAGAAGATGGCGACAAAGGTGTATTTAGAAGCCATACTTGTTGGTCAGGCTAACATAAGTAATCTTGACCAATGTTCCTCTGTTGAATTGTATGAACTGGGAGATAATTCACACAATTCTACGGAGTGTGCAAAGACAGTGTCAGAGGTAACAGAGATAACAGTAAGTCTTTAAAAGGAAATTGCTTTCACCACTCTGGAAATTAAAATAACTTCTTAAAATAAAGTTTGCCATAACTGCTTATGTTCACTAACAAGAGGAAGTGATTAGGATATTTTAGTACAAGTTGTCCTTGACTTACAACCACAACTGAGCCCTAAATTCCCATTATTAAGTGAGACATTTGTTAAGTGAATTTTGCCCATTTTACAACCTTCCCTGCCACAGTTGTTAAGTGAATCACTGCAGTTGTTTAGTTAATCACATGATGGACAATTTGAATCTGGCTGACCATTGACTTTGCTCGTCAGAAAGTCTCAAAATAAAGGGACTTATAAATAAAGGGACTTATGAATGTTATTCACACTTACAACCATTGCAGCATCTCCACAGTCACATGATCAAAATTCAGATGCTTGGCAGACGACTTATACTGATGACGGTTACAGTGTCCCGGGGTCACGTGATTCCCGTTTGCGACCTTCTGACAAGCAAAGTCAATGGGGAAGCCGGATTTGCTTAACAACCATGTTAACAAATGCAGTGATTCTCTTATCAACTGTGGCAAGAAAGATGGCAAAACGGGGCAAAACTCATTTAACAAATGTTTCACATAGCTATAGAAGTTTGGAGCTCAGTTGTGGTCATAAGTTGAGGACTACCTGTAGGATATATACTGCAGATCAGCATATCTACAGAAGCATTTGGTCTCATACACACACACACACACACACACACACAGAGTGAGTTTAATAATAGGCCCTCCAGAGCATCTGAAATTTTTAGTTCTTCAGAACATCTCTAGATAGGGAAGAAGATAAGGAAAAAAATTGAGCTTGGGAAAGGAACAGTGTGATGGGCCTGAGGCAGAGATTACAACCAAGATTATCACTAGACCAACAACCAAACCATAAACAACCATCAAGGAACTACTGACTCTAGAGGAGATGTCCAGGGAACACATCTAATAAATAAACAAATAAATGCAGGCAAAGAGTAAACAACAACCCAATCAAGGAACTAACCTAATTGGGTTATGGAACATCTCAAGAAAACAATCAAGTTCAGAGAGCACCAAGGACCCCACCTGCCTGAAGCTCTCCCGTGGCTTCAAGGTGTGCCCATGGATTTCATCTGCCAAGATGGAAAAAGGATATCTCAAGGCCACTGACTAAACTGCCTCCTCAGACCTCAAAACTCCTGGAAGAAACTCACCTTTCACCTTCAGCCGGGTGCTCTCCGAGGTTTTCTTCTGGACTTTGATGGTCACTGTCCCACTGTCTTCCGGTGTGACATGCTTCAGCGTCAGGCTGTGGGACTTGCCCAAATGCTTTATCTCATTGAAGTTGTTGGGGGAGAGGTGGGTGTCATTGAGGAACCATTCAACATCCTCACAATCTTCAGACAACTCACAGGAGAAGGTGGCCAAGCTCTCTTCATCAACCTCCACATCCTGCAGATGTTTGGTGATCTCCACTTTGCGTTCTAGGGCAAGGAAGGAGAAGTCAAGAGGACATTGCTCCATTCCAAGTCTCTGCTTCCACACGTTGTAACACACATAGAGCCAGTTTGGCCTCATGGTTAAGGCACCAGGCTAAAAAGCAGGAGACCATGAGTTCAAGTTCCAGCTTAGCCATGAAAGCCAGCTAGTTGACTTTGGGACAATTAGTCCCACCTTAAGCTTGAAAGCCGGCTGGGGGACTTTGAGCCAATCACCACGAGATGATGAGTTCTAGTCCTGCCTTAGGCATGAAATCCAGCTGGGAGACTTGGACCAATCACCAAGAAATGGTAAGATCTAATCCCGCTTTAGACACCAAAGCCAGCTGGATGATTTTGGAACAATCACCAAAAGACAGAGAGTCTAGTCCCACTTTAGACATGAAGCCAGCTGGGTGACTTTGTGCCAATCACTGGGGAAAGTGAGTTCTAGTCCCTCCTTAGGAATGAAAGCCAGCTAGGGCCAATCTCCAGGAAACAGTGAGTTCTAGTCCACCCCTTTTGGCCTCCTACATAAGGTAAATCTTGAAAGGTCCTATCCCATCAACCTACCCAAAATGGTCAACGTGGCTTTCGTCTCTGCGCTTCCGGCTTTGCATCGGTAGACACCTGAATCCCCGACAGTCAATCTCAGGATTTTGAGCTCTGCTGTGAACTTCTCCCTCTTCATCTTAAATTTCTCAGAAGGTTCCAGCAATGTGTGGTTCCTGTACCACTCAACCTCTTTTGGGGATGGCTTGAAGTCACAAGAGAGGACCACCGAATGCGTTTCCAGGACTGTCCTGTCTTCTAGAGGTCTGGTGAAGATCACCGGAATATCTACAGAGACAAGATGAAGAAGGTCGCCTTTGAAACCAAGAGGACTCATGCAAGGACTGAATTAAATTGTGACACCTTCTCCTCCAACTAGCATCATTGTGGTTCCTCAAAAGCTACATAATTTTATGAACTCGGTATCTCCAAACATTTTCCAACCACATTTCCCAGAATTTTACCCAGTTTGAGGTCATGCAGGCTCATAATCTGAGAAATTATTGCCCAATTTGTGTGGTTGTATCCCTTCTCTACAACAGTTGTGTTGCACAATTTTGGAGTGGATTTCTTTTATATCATTTTCCTTTGCTACCCCCATGGTTTCAAAAAGATGCCTCTTCCAAATCTAGAAAAACCCTTGAAATTATCCAAAGGGGTTACCATCACTAATACTTTCCAGTTTGCTCAAACAAATAAGGCAGCTACCAAAATTTTGATGCTGTTTCATTATTGAATCTTTGGCCAAATCAAATCCGAATTGAGTCTATTGATTCTATTTATACAAGAGAATCTTTGTAGCTAAGAGTTAAACTATAGGTTCCTTGCAGGGGTGGGATTCTACCAGTTCACACCTATTCGCTAGAACTGGTTGTTAACATTCTAAGCAGTTTGGAGAACCGGTTGTTAGAAGAAATTACTGGGCTAATCCTGTAAGGAAGGCAGGAAGGAAACATTCTGGTGTTGCTTACAGAAACTGCCACTCCGTTGACCCTTATTACATTCTTGGCAGGACTAGACTTCCTGTCTCTGGAACCTCTCTGGAGTTTTTTTCCGTCCTTTGCTGGTACTTTGCTTGTGTGGAGCGACCATGCAAACTTACAATGGCACTGAAAAAAGTGACTTATGACCATTTTTCGCTTTTACAACTGTTGCAGCATCCTCACAGTCATGAGAGCCCAGGCGAGGAGATGCGTGCCTAGATGTGAGCGATGTTGATCTGGCCACGCCCATCCAATAACATGATCACCAAGCCACGTCCAGTCAGTCACATGACCACCAAGCCATGCCCATCAACTAAGCCACGCCCACAGAACCAGTTGTTAAAAAATTTGAATCCCACCCCTGGTTCCTTGGTGTAACTGGACTAGAAGACCTTCACGGTCATTTCCAACTGTATTACAGATAGCCCTTGACTTACAACAGCTCATTTAGTGACCATTCAAAGTTATAACGGCACTGAAAAAAGTGACTTTAGGACCATTTTTCACACTTATGATCATTGCAGCATCCTCATGGTAACGTGATCAAAATGCAGACAACCTGGCAACTGACTCGTATTTATGATGGCTGAAATGTCCTGGGTCACGTGATCATTTTTTGTGACTTTCTGACAAGCAAAGTCAGAAGGGGGAAGTCAGGTTAACTTAACAACCACATTACTAACTTAACAACCACAGTGATTCTCTTAACAACTGGGGTAATAAAAGTAAACAAATGGGACAAAATTCATTTAATAAATGATTCACTTAGCAAGAGAAGTTTTGGGGTGAACTTTGGCCATGTCGAGGGCTACCTGTATTCTATTTTGTTCTGTTTTAATATTCTATTCTATTCTGTTATGTTCCATTTCATTCTATTTTATAAATTTTGTTCTATTCTGTTCTTTCTATATTTTATTCTCTCCTCTCACATTCTACTCCACCCCATCCTGTTACATCACGTCATGTCACATCGCATCCCGTCCCCCCCCCCCCCCCACTCCACTCCATTCCTCCACTCTCACCCGCTCTACTCCGTCCCATTCCCTTCAAAATAAGCCTACAGGTCCAACCCCTGTCACCACCCACAAAGTCTTCCGCGACTGTTTTAAACTGGGTAGGACTTCTTTCTGCCTTACCTTTGACCACCAGATCAGCCAAGGATTTGGACTTTCCAATGGCAAATTGGATGGTGCCTGTCATGTCCACATTGGTTTTCCTCAAGATCAGCCGATGGATTTTCCCCTCTTGCTCTATGATGACATTTGGGCCCTTCTGTAGCACTTCCCCGCGGAGAGACCATTTGGGGGGCTTCACAGAATGGACGGAGATTTCGCACTCAAAGCGGGCTTCAGCTGGTTCCATTACCTCCACGTCTCTCAGCTCCTTCACGATGTTGATGGTTTGTTCTGAAGAGAAATAATGGAAGACAAAGTTGGTTGCTTGGTCATCGCTACTGGAGCTTGGGGACTTGGAAATCCCCAAGTTTTTCAAGTCATCATTGTTGAAACAAAAAGAGCTTTCTAAGACACCACTAGTCCTCGACTTACAATCATTCATTTAGTGACAGTTTGAAGTTACAATGGTACTGAAAAAAGTGCCTTGTGACCATTTTTTACACTTATGACCATTGCAGTATCCCCATGGTCACATGAGCAAAATTCAGATGTTTGGCAACTGACTCATATTTATGACAGTTGCAATGTCCTGGGATTGTGGGATCATTTTTTGCAAACTTCTGGCAAGCAAAACCAATGGAGAAGCCAGATTCACTTAACAATCATGGGACTAACTTAACGACTGCAGTGTTTCACTTAACAACTATGTTTCCCCGAAAAAAAAGGCTTACCCCGAAAATAGGCCCTAAATTGATTTTACACATGTGCCCAATATAAACTCTACCCCCAAAAAATTATAGTTGTGCTTTTAAAGTTGGAGCAACGTTTCGGCAGAATCCCATCACCATCATCAGGCTTCTCTATTGTGTTCGTCTGACTCACAACTTTAAAAGCACAACTATAATGACATGGGGAAAAAATATATATATATGGATCTTTGGTTATTCGGGTTTTCTCCTGTGTAAGACTGGAAGTATCTAGGCAACGTTTCGATGAAGTCTCATTCATCATCTTCAGGCTT
>NW_020769442.1:412796-438137 GCF_900518735.1 Pseudonaja textilis | reverse complement strand
CCTGGGAGTTGAAGTCCACAAGTCTTAAAGTTGCCAAGGTTGGACACCCCGATCTATATCCTGGCACTGTATATAAATAGCTAGCATATCTTGGATAAATATTTTCACATTGATACAAAGCCCAGTGCTTATCAGAACAACAAACAGATGTAATTTATCCTGATGGTTCACAAAGAAGGCGACTTTCTCCATTCTGCATTGACAAAATATAAATAAATGGAGAATTTTGCTTCCTTAAATTACATGTATTTATTTGGTTCTCAGTCTGACTTTATTGCTTCCTAAGTAACTCAAAGCAGCAGGCATACTTAATACTCCTTTTTCCTTCTCTTTTCTTCTGTGAGGTGGGTTGGGCTGGGAGAAGAAGACTGGCCCAAAGTCACCCAGCTGGCTTTTGTAGCAAAGGTGGAACTAGAACACACAATCTGCTAGTGATTGGCCCAACTAGCTTTTTTGCCTAAGGTGGGCACTGGGTCTGTTGTGTCTAAGGAATTCTACTGTGATTTAATATTCTATTACATTAAATACTGTTAATCACAGCTCATAAATTCTTGTTCCTTGGATGAGATTCCAAGAAAGGAAACCTGACTCCAACAAATTTAGGGATTTAGGGAGGGCATTTGTACCATAGATCTCCAAAACAGCTGAGCTCTTATCATCTACCGCATCACACATGTATGTTCCTTGGTCTTCGTATTCGCATGTATGAATGATGATGCTTCTCTTTGTTCCTCTAGAAGCGATGACCATCTTTTTACTTGGCCGGATCTCCACTCCATTCTAAAATCAAGAAGTCCACAGAGGAATTTATTGACAGAAAAGCTTTGAGATAGATCCTGAGATCCAGGTAGTCCTCGACTTATGACCACAATTGAGCGCAAAATTTCTATGGCTAAGTGAGATACAGTTAAATTAGTTTTGTTCCATTGTACAGCTTTCCTTGCCAGAGTTGTTAAGAGAATCACCACAGTGGTTAAGTTATCAACAGAGTTGTTAAGTGAGTCTGGCTTCTCCGTTGACTTTGCCTTTCAGAAAGCTGCAAAAGAGGATTACGTGACCCCAGGATATTGCAACTATCATAAATATGAGTCAGTTGTCAAGTGTCTGAATTATGATTATGTGGCATGGGGATGCTGCAAAAGTTGTAAGTGTTAAAAATGGTTATAAGTGCCCTTGCAACTTTGAACAGTCACTAAATTGGCCCCCACTCTAACACTCTTCTGGAAGGTGCTAAGGGACATGATTCTGCCAATGGACCTGGGGATCCCAGAGCTGGATAGAGACGATTAAATGCTTGTATAAATATGTGCTGTCACCAGGATGGGGGTATGTGGGGAGCTACTATTTCATTAATTTATTATTTTTTATTATTTTCTTTTATTATTTTTATTTTTATATGATGTTTTTATATTTGCGTAAGCTGCCTTGAGTCACCATGGCGAATAGGCGGCAATATAAATTTTCTAATATAAATAAATAAATGAACTGCTGTAAGTCGAGGAGATGCGATCTTACAAGACAGAGGTTCAAGCAACTTCAGGCACTGAAGTGAAGTGCACAGCTTATATTTAACAAAATTCAATACCTTACGCCACTTCACTTCCGCGTTGGCCCTGGAAAGTTCGCACTCGAGGGTCACGTCATCCTTGTTCTGAACTTTGAGATCTTTTAAAGGTGTGATGATTTTCACAGGGGATTCTGCCAAGGAGAAATATAACATGTAAGCAATTGAAATATTAGCCAAATATCAGGATAAATTTCTTAGCCTGGTCTAGCACTGGCCAAAATAGCATCAGACACAAAGATAAATTAATATATTTTACTTGTGCATTAAGTAGAACATAGGTCTCTCCCTGACGTAGGTCTTCTCTCCCTAAGTGAGAAGACACTTAGAAAAGAGAGAAAACACATTACAGCTAGTCCTCAACTAACAATAATTTGTTTAGTGGTTGTTCAAAGATACAATGCATTGAAAAAGGCTGTTTTTTACACTTCTGACTGTTGTAGCATTCCCATGCTTATGTGATCATAATTTGTGATGCAATAAGGTAACATCATCAGTGTTCGAAGGGAGGGGGTTGGGAGGAGGAAGGAGAAGGAGGAGTGGGGGTCCTTGGTGCTCTCTGAACTTGGTGGTTTTCTTGCAGACATTTCATGACCCACCTAGGTAAAATCATCACAAGGGAGTGAGATTTGCTCTCATTTTATATACTAGTCACTGCCCCGTTTATGGAAATGTTCTTGGTAGTTCCTTGTTTAGGCTGTTCTTTACTGTGTTAGTAGTTCCTGTATGGATATTATTTACTGCTGGGTGTTAAATTCTGCTTATCTGGGAGTCGTTAGCTTGTCAGGAGATGTGATCTTTCAGCTTTTTGACTGTCTGTTTTAAATAGTGTGTGGATGTTTATCTCTATGTGTCTGTTGATGGCTGATTTGTCTGAATGTCAGGTTTCCAAGAAATTCTCTGGCTATGGGGTTGAGGACTGCTTGTAATTTAAACGAGGTTACCTTTCACATTGAGCCTGCAGGTGGTGTGAATCCCTTCGGCCTTGAAGGAAATAAGGCCTGAATCTTCCAATGTCAGGGACGAGAGGGTCAGTGAGTGCTTCTTCCCTTGGACAGATATCTGGCAGTTGTCCTGAGACTTGAGACGGAGACCATCCTTCATCCAAACTGCTTCCACATCTTCATGGGACAGTTCCACCTCAAAAGTGATTGGTTCTTTCTCATAAACATCTGTCGGTTGCAGGCCTTTGATCAGTTTGATGGGTCTCACTAGGAAATAGAACAAGATGGATGAGACACACTCAGGTCAAAGGTCTCATATATATCACTCTTCAGTTGAGAGGAACATAGGATCTCCTGCTCCTCACCGTGAAGCCAACCAAATCTGCATGCCGTTTGACCTCATTTGAAAACCACAGTTGTCCCCATCATCAATGCTAGAAGAGTTAGCTCTATATCTACACTCATTCATTTATGCCTTGATTCATTCAATGGTTCATTCATTCTCTATGGAATTGGTGCTTTCTAAGTTTGGCTATTTTCTCACACATGTCTCATGACCCAACTAGGTAATATCATCAATTCTAGATCTAGCAGGAAAACCATCCAGCTCAGAGAATGCCAAGAATTTCCCAACCATGAAAATTATAAAATGGTGGAACAACTTTCCTCCTGAAATCCTGGGGTTCCACCCCTAAAGGTTTCCAAGCAAATTTGGACAACTATTGATCTGGGATGGTCCAAGTCTTCCTGGCCTAGTCTAGAAGCTCTCCACTGTCCCCTCCAACCTTCTACAATTCTCACAAGGGTTGCATTCCTCAGAATTGGCCCCAAGAGAGGACTTACTGTCTACAGTGACCTTGGCTTGCGTCTTATCATGGAGGGTCTCGCAGGAATAAAATCCACGATCGTCACAGGATGCGCTCCTGATCACCAGGCGGTGCTTTGTTCCCTGGGCCTGGATCTCCAGATTGGCCGTCGGGTGAAGGATACTCGCGTTCTTTGTCCACTTTACCTCTGGGGTTGGCTTAGATAGCTCAACTTCGAGGACAATCGTCTGCTTCTCTTCTACAACTTTGGCCTCCAACTTCTTCACGAATAATACTGGCGCTTCTGATTATGAGAAAGACCAAAAGCATCAGATAGATCAAAACCACAACAGATACAGGTAGTCCTCAACAAGACCATTCGTTTATCCACCATTCCTAGTTAAAACAGCACTGAAAAAAGTGACTTAAGACCAATCCTCATACTTACAACCATCACAACTTTCCCACAGTGATCTGATCAAAATTTGGATGATTGGCAACCAGCATGTACAAGTAGTCCTGACTTCCAACCATTCATTTAATGACTGTTCAAAATTACTATGGTAGGGAAAAAAATGACTTATGAGTGTTTTTCACACTTACAACCGTTGCAGCATTTTCATAGTCAGGTGATCAAAATTCAGATATTTTGGAAATGGTTTACATTTATGACAATTACAGTATCCTGCGATCAAGTGATCTGCTTTTGCGACCCTCTGCAAACAAAGTCAATGGGGAAGCCAGATTCACTTAATAACCATGTTACTGACTTAACAACTTCAGTGGTTCAATTGGACAACTATGGCAAGAAAGGTCGTAAAATGGTGCTAAAATCACTAAACAACTGTCTCACTTGGCAACTGAAATTTTGGGCTCAACTTTGGTCGTAGGTCGAGGATTACCTATTTTGATGACAGCTGCAGTGTTCCAGTGTCACATGATCACCATTTTCAACCTTCCCAATAAACTTCCATCCGGCAAAGTCTATGAGGGAAGTCGGATTTGTTTAACAACCTCATAATTCACTTAATGGTCGCAGTGATTTGCTTAACATCCATGATAAAAAAAATGCAAAAAAAAGTGTGCCGTGATTTGCTTAACAAGTGCTTTGTTTAGCAATGAAAATCCTGGTCCCAATTTATGGTTATAAGTCAAGGACTACCTGTATTTAAAATGGAGAAAACTTTCACCCAGCATTCATATTTTCTTCAACTGGGGAAGCCTTTAAAACGTACAGTTTGTTCTACCGTCTTATTCTGGGTAATAGATGGTGGTCCAACACCAAAGAATGTTTCTATCTAGCCAATCAGGATTTTAAGTTTTTCCTCACATGAAAACATACTTTGCAAGAACTATAAAGTGATCACTGTTTCTAAGATCTCGAGGCACTAGGTTTCTACAGGTAGTCCTCAGCCTATTATCATTACTGAACCCCAAATTCCCATTGCTAAATAAACAGACAGAGAGGGATCCACCAAGCATGTATAGATAGACCTTGACTCACAACCACAATGGAGTCCAAACTTTCTGTGGCTAAATGAGACACAGTTTTAAGTGACTTTGACCCCCTCTAACAAGCTTCCTTGCCACACTCATTAAGTGAAACACTGCAGTTGTTAAGCTAGTCCACAGTTGTTAAGTGAATCTGGTTTCCCCATTGACTTGGCTTGTCAGAAGGTCGCAAAAGGGGATCACATGACCCCGGGACACTGCAACCATCATAAATATGAACCAGCAAGTTCAAACCAGTGGTGATATGCTACTGGTTCGGACCAGTTCGACCAACCAGTAGTAAAAAAAGGCTGACAATCAGCTGAGAGGAGGAAAAAAATCCTCCTCCAATCAGCTGAGAGGAAAAAGAGAAAAGCGCAGGACTGGCCCTCCCACCTGTTCCTGTGCGTTTCTCTTTTTTATCCTCTCAGCTGATTGGCGCTGCAGGTCTCAGCTGGTGTGGGGAAAGCTGCGGGCCAGTGTTAGGCAAAGCATGCCCAACAAGCCACGCCCACTGAACTGGTGGTAAAATAATTTGAATCCCACCGCTGCGTCAAGCAGTTATTAAATGGTTGTAATGAGGGACTATCTGTATTTGCAAACAAGCCACTTCTCCCTTGTTAGACCCACCTGGCTCACAAGGACAAGAAGGCAAGGTGTGTTGTGGGTTCCATCTATTAAGATTGTATATGTTATGTATTAGCTCTATGGAGAAACCATGAAAAAGGGCCTCCTCGGTGCTGGCCCTGTCTTTATGGAACAATATTCATCCTGAGTGATGGGGAGGTATTTTGGATTTTTTAATATTATAAACTGTCCAAAGTTATCTTTGGGTGAGTTTGGTGGCCACATAATTTATAAAATAATAAAATAAAATAAAACAATTAAAATAAAAAATAAAATAAAAACAATATAAAGTAAAATAAAATAAGTTACAATAAATAAAAGGCAAAGTAAAATATAAAAATAAAACAAACTAAAATAAAAAATAAAAATACAATAAAATAAAAAGCTAAAGTAAAAATAAAATAAAGTTAAAATACAATAAAATAAAAAACTAAAGTAAAAATAAAATAAAGTTAAAATACAATAAAATAAAAATAAACTAAAATCAGAATAAGATAAAAAGTTAAAATACAGAAAAATAAAATATAAACTAAATATAAATAAGATGAAAAACTAAAATACAATAAGAATAAGCTGAAATCAAAATAAACAAAATAAGAGAAAAAGTAAAATACAATAAAATAAAAAGTAAAATCAAATCAAATTAAAATACAATAAAATAAAAAGTAAAATCAAATCAAATTAAAATGCAATAAATTAAAAAAATAAACTAAAATAAACTGAATAAATATTTCTGCTTCATTGACTATGCTAAAGCCTTTATTTATGTGGATCCCCAGCAGAAGTATTCATTTAACAAAAGTAAAGTAATAAAATATAAAATAAACAACAGTTCAAACCAACAGAAGAGCATCCAGAAATGCGATCCCATACCTGGACGTTTCCTTCCATCCTTGGTCGATACCACCCCCGCTCCCTGGTCTCACCTTCCACTCGGAGGTATGCCCGGCTCTCTTCTCCTTCAGCTTCGGCGGTGACTTCCCCGCTGTCCTGGACTGTCAATTCAGTGAGGGTGAGACTATGATGGACATCCCGATGAGAAACGACGTATTTCTTGCTGGCTTCAATCGGGGCGCCGCGGTGGCTCCACTTTACGGATGTGTCGCTGGGGGAGACGGTACATTCAAAAACGGCCTCTTTGCCTTCTTCTGCCACAACTTTGGAGAGGCCCTTGACAAACTTCACAACGCGAGGTGCTGAAGGATAGAGCAGGATACATATCACACGAAGGGGAAAACTGTTCTTTTGTGGATGTTTGAGGAGGGCCTCCTTAATATGACCTCTCAGCTTGCAGACTTGCATTTGTTAGAAAGTGACAAGGAGGAATTTCCAAATCAGCACACATTGTAACTAAGAACATCTTTGGTGCTAGAAGGAAGTGGGGTTTATTCTTTGTTGATGGACAAGTGGTTTGCTCTGGCTTATCGCTGACAGGCAAGTTATTTGCAGATAAACAGAGAAGAAACCCGAGTTCCTACTAGCACTGATGATGTTATCTAGTTTTATTTGTTTGTTTGTTTGTTTGTTTGATTTGTCAATCACTTACAAGATACAGGTATAAGAATAAACATAGTTTTGAATACATGAGATAGAGACTTATAAGAAAAATAAAAAGAAACAATAGGACAGGGACGGTAGGCACGATTGGTGCGCTTATGCACGCCCCGCTACAGGCCTCTTAGGAAGGGGGTGAGGTCAATAGCAGACAGTCTAAGTTGGATCATGAAACGTCTACAAAAAAGATACCAAGTTCACAGAGCATCAAGGACTTATCACCTCCTCCTCCCTCCTTTTCCTCTTCCTCCTCCTCTCCTTCTCCTCCTCCACCGCCTGTTTCTTCTCCTCTCCACAAACCCCACTCCCTTCTAGCTTGGTCATGAAACATCTGGAAGAAAGCAGTCAAGCTCAAAGAGGACCAAGGAACCCACAGTCCTCCTTCTCTTCCCCCTTCTCCCCTCCTCCTCCTCTTCTGTCTCCTTTGCTCCTCTTCCTTCTACCCTCCTTCTCCACCTCTTCCTTCTCTTCCTCCTTCCCCTCTTCCTCCTCCTCCCTCCCACAAACGCCCACTCCCTTCTAACACTGATGTTCTCTCGTTCACCATAGCTGCTTTCTGTGGCACTACCGCTTACCCCATAACATCAAAAAGTACCTGTGGGTGTGACTTGAATGGTGCATTGGTCATTCCTTGTCTCGCATGAATATTCTCCCTTGTCCTCTGCTCGTAAGCTGGAGATGACCAGCACTCTCTTGGCACCAATTTCTTGCATTAGGTAGTGCTTGCTGGCTTTAAGGATTGTTCCATCCTTGCGCCACACAACCGTGCCTTCGGGCTGGCTGAGTTCACAACTCAAGCTCAAAGCTTTTCCGAGCTCAGCTTTTATGGGCTCTAGCTTTTTGGCAAACTTAACCGGTACTTCTGCAGGAGAATTGGAAGACAGGAAAAAAAAATAGGTCAAAAGAAAGATCATATAGTACGGTATTTATTTAGATTTTTTTTTTAAATCAAATGTCCAGTGGTATAAAATGTGCTGAACACAGAGGTTCTCTTTGTCCAATGATTTATCTGATGGATACATTTTTGGCTTAAGGAAGACATTTTTCTAAGTTTTGAACAGTATGTAGCAGAAGAGGATATTTGTAGCTCGAGGTTGAACTGTGGGATCCAATGGTGATCTCTGAGCTGGGCTGGTTTCTTGCAGATATTTCATGATCCAAATAGGGGACATCATAGGGGGTGGGGGGGGAGGAGGAGGACTGTGGGGATTTTGGGGCTCTCTGAGCTTGGTTAGTCTCTTACAGACATTTCATGACCCATCTATGGAATGTGATCAAACCTCTCTCCCTTTTAGCACTGATGGTGTTACCTAATTCATTCATGAAATATCTGCAAGAATGCAACAAGCTAAGAGAGCCCCAAGGACCCCACAGTCCTCTTCTTCCTCTCCCTCCTCCTCCTCTCCCTTCCCACAAACTCCACTCCTTTCTAGCACTGATGATGTTCCTGCAGAAATATTTGCAAGAAACCCACCCAGCTCAGAGACCACCCAGGATCCCACAGTTCAACCTCAAGTTACAAATATCCCCCTTTCTGCAAAAACAACCTCCTTCTAGCACTGATGATGTTCCTTAGTTGAGTCAGTTCCTTAGTTGAGTACAGGAAAGCCACCAAGCTCAGAGACCACTATAGACCCCCACAGTTCTCCTTCTTCTTCTTCACTTCCTTTCTGCAAACCCCATTCCCTTCTAGCACTGATGATGTTCCTATTTAGATCATGGAACATCTGCAAGAAAAGCCACCAAGCTCAGAGAGCACCAAGGACTCCACAGAACTAGTAACTACTGACTCACATAGCTCTTGATACCACATTATTCTGAGACCGGAAAGAGCTTGAGATGATTTATTTCATCTTTGACTGATCTGATCTTTCTGTCTCATGTTAGTTGGCCTTGCAATCTTCACCAAATTGCTTTGACATTTCAGGATGGCCACCTCTGTTGGTCTCTCACCTTCCACCTTGAGTTGGAACTGCTGTTTCTCACTCATAGTTTCGCAGGTGTACAGACCAGCATCTTTTGTTTCGGCTGTCTTCACAATCAAGGTCCTAGTCTCCTTTTCCTTCTTGACCTCATAGTTTTTACCATCTTGGATCTCAACTCCGTCCTTGAACCATTTGACCTCAGCATCCTCAGGTGATACCATGGTGGAAAAGGTGACCTCCTGGTGCTCCTGAGCAACAACGGTCTCCTCCTGAGCAGCTTTTCTTTGGAGTTTGGCCTCTGGTTCTGGAAGACCAATGGGAAAATAAGCACAGGCAAGTCCTCAACTTATGATCACACTTAAGACAGGAATGTCTGTTGCTAAGCAAGGCAGTTTGTTAAGTTGGTGGTGAATCTAACTCTCTTCCCCATCAATACCTCATAGAACATAGAATGATAATACTAGAATTGGAAGGGACCTTGGAGACTTCTAGTCCAACCCTCTGTTCGAGCAAGAGACCCGATACCATCCTGGACAAACAGCTGTCCAATCCCTTCTTGAAAACCTGCAGGGGTGGGGCACCCAGAGGCTCTGGAAAGTTGTTCCTCTATTAATTATACTCACCATTTGGAAATTTCTCCAGAGTTCCAGGTTACTTCTCTCTTTGGTTAGTTTCCATCCATTGCTTCTTGCTCTGCCTTCTAGTGCTTTGGAGAACAAGTTGAACCCCCCACGCTCCTTTGTGGCAGCCCCTCAAATATTGGAAGGCTGCTATCGTGTCACCCCTAGTCCTTCTCTTTGATTGGTTAGACATACAGGTAATCCTCGACTTGCAACCATTCACGTAGTGATCATTAAAAGTTACAACATCATCACAGAAAAAAAGTGGCTTATGACTGTTTTTCACATGCCCTTTGCAGCATCCCATTGGTCACATGATCAAATTCAGATGCCTGGCAACTCACTTAACAAATGTCCCACTTAACAACATAAATTTTGGGTTCAATTGTGGTCGTATGTGTAGGATTACTTGTACTATCCTCTCACACGATCTTCCTCAATTGAAACAACCTGGGACTACACTGGTCTTTTTAGAAGCTGCAACACATTATTAGAAAAGGAGAAGAGAACTCACCTGTTGCTTCCACCTTGAAAGTCACTTTCTGACCACCTGCTTCACAGGTATACTCTCCAACGTCCTTCATTGCCACTTGCTCCAGGTACAGTTTACGAGTGGTTCCATCTGATTCCATCTTGATGTGTTTGCTGATGGGGACGGGTTGTCCATCTTTGTACCATTCCACCTGAGTGTCCGGAGTGGCCACCTGGCAGGTCAAAATGGCATTCTCCTTCAGGGCGGTCTTGACCTCCTTCTTTATTTTGTCCTTATTTGTAAAGACTTCAGGAGCTTCTGTGATGAGGAAGAAAAAAGAGATGTTGGCGACTTGCATCACATGAACCAAATTTTAATCTCTTTATCTTATTTCAATCTCTACCTACCTATATATTCCTTCATCATCTCATCCTTCCATACTTCTCTCTTTCTCTTTCTCTCTCAAACCCGTCCATACATCATATTCATTCATCTCTATGTCTATGTGTCTTTCTGTCTGTTTCATCTTTCTATGTTTCTAAATGTCTGCCTGCCTGCCTGCCTGCCTGCCTATCTGTCTGGGCGTCCACTCACCCACCCGCCCACCTGCCCGCCCACCCACCCACCCATCCATCTTTCTACACTGCTCAAAAAAATAAAGGGAACACAAAAATAAGACATCCTAGATCTGAATGAATGAAATATTCTTATTAAATACTTTGTTTATTACATAGTTGAATGTGCTGACAACAAAATCACGCAAAAATGATCATTGGAAATCAAATTTAGCAACCCGTGGAGGTCTGGATTTAGAGTTACACTCAAAATTAAAGTGGAAAAAAACACTACAGGCTGATCCAACTTTGATGTAATGTCCTTAAAACAAATCAAACTGAGGCTCAGTAGTGTGTGTGGCCTCCACATGCCTGTATGACCTCCCTACAATGTCTGGGCATGCTCCTGATGAGGTGGCGGATGGTCTCCTGAGGGATCTCCTCCCACACCTGGACTAAAGCATCCCCCAACTCCTGGACAGTCTGTGGTACAATGTGGCATTGGTGGATGGAGCGAGACATGATGTCCCAGATGTGCTCAATTGGATTCAGGCCTGGGGAACGGGCGGGCCAGTCCATAGCATCCATGCCTTCGTCTTGCAGAAACTGCTGACACACTCCAGCCAAATGAGGTCTAGCATTGTCGTGCATTAGGAGAAACCCAGGGCCAACTGCACCAGTATTGCCAATCTGGGTGTTCTCTGGCAAATGCCAAACGTCCTGCACGGTGTTGGGCTGTAAGCACAACCTCTACCTGTGGACGTCGGGCCCTCATACCACCCTCATGGACTCTGTTTCTGACCATTTGAGCAGCCACATGCACATTTGTGGCCTGCTGGAGGTCATTTTGCAGGGCCCTGGCACTGCTTCTCCTGTCCCTCCTTGCACAAAGACAGAGGTAGAGGTTCTGATGCTGGGTTGTTGCCCTCCTACGGCCTCCTCCATGTCTCCTGATGTACTGGCCTGTCTCCTGGTAGCACTTCCATGCTCTGGACACTACTCTGACAGACACAGCAAACCTTCTTGTCACAGCTCACATTGATGTGCCATCCTGGATGAGCTGCACTACCTGAGCCACTTGTGTGAGTTGTAGACTCCATCTCATGCTACCACTAGAGTGAAAGCACCACCAGCGTTCAAAAGTGACCAAACCATCAGCCAGAAAGCATAGGAACTGAGAAGTGGTCTGTGGTTACCACCTGCAGAACCACTCCTTTATTGGGGATGTCTTGCTTAACAGTCAATGCTTTCCACCTGGTGTCTAATCTATTTGCACAACAGCATCTGAAATTGATTGTCAATCAGTGTTGCTGCCTAAGTGGACAGTTTGATTTCACAGAAGTGTGATTGACTTGGAGTTACATTGCGTTGTTTAAGTGTTCCCTTTATTTTTTTGAGCAGTGTAGTTGTGTCTATATCCATCCATCTATCTATCATCTATCTACCTATCTATCATCTATTTATCATCTCCCTGTCTCTCTCTTCCCCCTTTTCTCTCTGATTCAATATCCATACTTTTGTCAACTTAACTGTCAAAGTGTGTAACCCACTCAAAAGACTTCATAACTGCTTCTACATAATTTTCACCCCACTCACCTGGGATAGAGAGAGGGAGAAAGGTTTCAAGAATGCCCAAATAGCACCCAAAGATTATCACCTGAATGCCCAAATAGCACCCGAAGACCACAAGAAGATTCAGCCTTTCTGGTTGAACAAACTTTATGATATTGACTCATTCTATATGGAGCAAAATTGTTATTCTCACCTTCAACAACAACTTTGTAAGTCAACTTCTGTTTTCCAGCTTCACAGGTGTATTCGCCGCCATCCTTCTTCTCCACCTGTTGAATAATCAGACGCCGGGATCTGCCTTCTGCTTCCACCTTGAATTTCTTGCTGGAGGTGATCAGTTTTCCATCTTTGAACCATTTGACTTCTGTCTTGGCCTGGGCCACCTCACAGCTGAGAGAGATGGTCTCTGTAGCCACAACCTTGAGGTCCTTCTCGAACATCTCCTTGTTGGCAAACATCTCCTCAGCTTCTGGACCATGATCATAGCAGGGTTTTAAAAGCAAACAAAGAAAATAGCAATAATTACTACATACAGGGCTGTTGTTCTGTAGAATTAGGGTCTTTTGCTAATTTTGTTTAACTCATTTTTTCATTAGATTTTTAGCTACCTGGAATTCTTTGCTAAAAGAAATATAATAGGAGCTGATTCTCTGTTTTTAGAAAGCATAGAATAATGCAATCGAAATATTTGAGCTATTTCAAATTCATAACGTGTTCCAAAAAAAGTATAATTGTCACAATCAATATATCTATATTTATATCTATTATCATATCTATCACTCTATCTATCTATCACTCTATCACTCTATCTATCTATCTATCTATCTATCTATCTATCTATCTATCTATCTATCTATCTATCTTTGTCAACATACAAAGAATCTATCCTGTTTATATCCTGCAATATAACTAAAAATAAAGAAAAAGGCTATGTATTTTGTTACCTGCTATGGTGACATTGAAGATGAGCTTCTGGCCACCAGCTTCACAGGTGTATTCACCTTCATCTTTCTTCTCCACCTGTTGAACAATCAGACGCCGGGATCTCCCTTCAGCTTCCACTTTGAATTTCTTGTTGGAGGTGATCAATTTCCCATTCTTGAACCATTTGACTTCTGTCTTGGCCTGGGCCACCTCACAGCTGAGGGAGATGGTCTCTGAAGCCATAGCCTTGATGTCCTTCTGGACCTTTTCCTTGTTGGTAAACATCTCAGCGTCTCTATCTAATGTGGAAGGAATGGAGAAAGCTTCTTAATTCACTTTCTCTTTAGGACATTTTGACACACAGACAGACCGACAGACCGACAGACAGATTGTATATGTAATATAAAGGCATTTTACCTGCAACTGTGATTTTGAAAGTTAGTTTCTGGCCATCAGCTTCACAGGTGTATTCACCTGCATCTTTCTTCTCCACCTGTTGCACAATGAGACAACGGGATCCACCTTGTGCTTCTACTTTGAATTTCTTGCTGGAGGTGATCAGTTTTCCATCTTTGAACCATTTCACTTCTGCCTTGGCCTGGGCCACTTCACAGCTGAGAGAGACATCCTCTGAAGCTACAACCTTGATGTCCTCCTGGACTTTTTCTTTGTTGACAAACACCTCTTTAACTTTTTCATCTTAGAAGTGGGAATAGAGAACAAGACACATTTAACACTTGAAGTAATGAGCTTTAAAAAGGAGCTGTCATCTATGCATTCATGCTCCATAAAATATGGTCATCCTCATATCTTGGTCATCCTCATTAAGTGACAATCACCTATATATGAGCTCACAGTGTTTTACAGCTGCCAAAAAAGCCAACACAGCCCTAAGCTGCATTAATAGAGGGATAGAATCAACATAACGTGAAGTGTTAATGCCATTCCAGTTTTGGTTGCCACGATATAAAAAAGATGTTGAGCCTCTGAAAAGAGTGCAGAGAAAAGCAACAACATTTATTAGCGGGCTGAGGCTAAAACATATGAAGAAAGGTGGCAGGAATTGGGTAGGTCTAGTTTCATGTAAAGGAGGACTAGGTGTAATATAATAACCGTCTTCTAATATCTGAGGATTGCCACAAAGAAGAGGGGCTCTACCTATTCTCCAAAGCAACTAAAGGCAGGAGAAGAAGCAATGAATGGAAACTAAGCAAGGAAAGAAGCAACCTGGAATTTAAGGAGAAATTTCCTGACAGAGAGAACACTGAAATCGACAGTGAGAGCTGAAGAAGCTCCTTGGGTGAGAAGCAAAATGTCTTCAAAGAAAAGAAAAACCGGAAAGTCTGGCTGCCTCTTGAAAAAGCAGCTTTGGGACAATCCTGACGTGGATGACTGAGAATCTCCATGGATAGTAGAACAATTAATCAGTGGGACGGCTTCCCTCCAGAAGTTGTGGGAGTTTTTAAGAAGAGATTGGAGAACCATTTATTTGAAATAGTAGAGAGTTTCCTGCTTGAGCAAGGGCTTGGACCTCCAAGTTCCTTTCCAATCCTGTTATTATGTTATCCTCCATATGGCTGTTCTTTTCTTGCCAAACTCATCCTGAAGTTCTCAGCCAAATCAAGCCAGATTTTAAAAGTACTACCTAGAAGGTAACCAGCATCCTTATATAGATTTTCATGTTTTCATTGGTGTCTAATGCTCATCCATTTTTGTGGTGGTGTTGAAATACAGCCAGATTTCCAACTACATATAACATGGATAATATAGTTGTGCTACCTAAAACTGTTGGCCAAAGCAAACTTTCTCCTTGACAACAACTTGAAGGTGTTCTCTTACACTTCTGAGAGCTTCTCTGATCACTCAACCAAAATTGAATTGGTTTGACCACTTTTATCACTCTTGTATGGGAGATGCAGATAATATAAATCTGGTTACACCTGCAACTGTGACTTTGAAGGTGAGTTTCTGGCCGTCAGCTTCACAGGTGTATTCACCACTATCTTTTTTCTCCACCTGTTGAACAATCACACACCAGGATCTACTCTCTGCTTCCACTTTGAATTTTTTGTTGGAAGTGATCAATTTTCCATCCTTGAACCATTTGACTTCTGTCTTGGCCTGGGCCACCTCACAGCTGAGAGAAATGTTCTCTGAAGCTACAACCTTGATATCCTTCTGGATCTTCTCCTTGTTGACAAACATCTCCTCATCTTTTGCATTTGAGTTGAAGAAGAAGATAATCAAAATTCAACTTTTCAACTTTGTTTTAAATTGTAGTCTTTCTTTCTGGAATCACCAGACAGTAGATCGCATCCTCCGTAAGAGAAATTACTCTATCATCATTCTTCAGGTATAAAGTACAGACAGCTCGTCCTCAACTTACAATCATAATTGGAACTAGAATTTCTGTTTTTTAAAAAGGAGGTGGTTAAGTGAGTTGTGCCTGACCTTTTTTGCCATGGTTGTTATGCAAATCACTGCGATTAAGTAAATCATGTGTTCATTAACGGAATCAGTACATTTGCTTGTCAGAAGCAGTTGGAAAGGTTATAAATAGTGATCACATAATCTCATAATACTGCGACTTTTGTAAATATATGCTAGCTGCCAAATAACCTAATTTTGATCATGTGACCATAGGGACGCTGGGCCAGTCGTTATTGTGAAAATTGTCCATACGTTATTTTTTTCAGTGCTGCTGTAACTTTGAAGAGGTGTTAACTGAATGGTTGTAAGATGAGGACTACCTGTAGAAGCATAAGAAGACTTCACAATATGAAGCAGAAAAGAGGATTACAGAAAGGAGAATCAGACAAAAAAAGGGGGACAAAAAAGGTGGTGAGAAAAAGAGGGGAGAGATAAAAAGGAAAAGAAGTTATAAGGGACAGAAACAGGAAATAAAGAAACAGGGGAAATGTACAAGGATTAAAGGTATTAGCCTATTTAAAAGACATAGAGATAATGATTAAAATATAAATTGAAAGAGAGGATTCTGCAAGGGTACAAGAGATAGTGTTGTTATATTGGAAATAGTAATGAGCTAGAAAATATGAAATATAGGTGATTAAAGTGAAAGACAAAACTGGTATTGATATGTAGTGGAATGTTTGTTAATAATTAAATGAAATAAAGGAAACAAAAGTAAATGTAGAGGGAATAAGAGGAAGGAATGAAAATACTTTAATTGTTCTTAACGATTTATAAAATATAATTGAAAAGAAATGTATAAGATTTATAATGAAATCAATATCAGTTGTCAGGATGAATTTGAATAGAATAACCATTTTATTCATTATTGTTATATATTTTTTCTTTTTTTAGAATTTAGTGTGTATTTTTAAGGGAAGTACCAAGTGGAATTCGGTTGATAAGAGTTGTATGACATAAAATAGATATTAGAAACTGAACGTTATAATTGTACAATGTATAAATTAAATGCTAATGAGATTTGAATGGATAACAACTATAAGATATAAAGGTAATACATTCTATTTGGTAAGCACAGGGGAAACCTTGCTTTTTAATGCCTGGAAGGGAAGGGAAATGTTTTTGTTTTGTTTTCTTTTCCCTTTCGGGATGATGATGGAAAAAGAATGTATGAAATTGTAAACAGGACAACAAAAGTACAAATATAATGACTAGAAAGATATAGAAATTTAGAAAAAGATATATAATTGAATTAGAAAGAAATGAGACAATCAGAAATAAGGCTGAGGAAAATAAGGGAAAGAAAAAATTATTGAGAAAAGGATAAAATAGTGACAAGATATAAAATAGAATATAAAGATGAATATGTAATTGAGATTATGTCTTGTATGGAGATGTGATAACCTGGAATCATGCTGCTCTCAAAAAAGATATTTTATTTGTATGATATTTTCAAAAAATATCAAAAAAATTCCAAATAAAACTTTTACAAGAAAAAGAAGACTTCACAATACAGGTAATCCTCCACCTAGAACAGTTCATTTAGTATTTCAGTATTTTAGTATTTATTTGATTTGTCAATCGCTTACAAGATACAGGTATAAGAATAAATATAGTTTTGAATACATGAGATAGATACTATGGTAGGCATGATTGGTGCGCTTATGCACGCCCCCTACAGGCCTCTTAGGAAGGGGGTGAGGTCAATGGTAGACAGTCTAAGGTTAAAGTTTTTGGGGTTTGGGGAAGAAACCACAGAGTCAGGCAGAGTATTCCAAACATTGACCCCTCTGTTGCTGAAGTCGTATTTTCTGCAATCAAGTTTGGTGCGGTTAACCTTGAGTTTGTATCTATTGTGTTATCATGGTTATTGTATCTCTTGTGTTGTTATGGTTGAAGCTGAAGTATTCATTGACAGGTAGGACCTTGCAATGTATGATTTTATATACTATACTTAGATCGGACCGGAGGCAGCATAGTTCTAGGTTTTCTAGGTCTAGAGTTTCAAGTCTGGCGGCATAAGGTATTCTGGAACGAGTAGAGGAGTGGAGAACTCTTCTTGTGAAATATTTCTGGACTTTCTCAATTGTGCTAATATCAGATACATAATATGGGTTCCAGGCTGATGAGCTTTAGTGACTGTTCAGAGTTCCAATGGTACTGAAAAAATGACTTGTGACTACTATTTATCCTTATGATCATTGTAGCATCTCCATGGTCACCTGATCAAAGTTCAGACGTTTGGTAACTGGTTCATATTTATGATGGTTGCAGTGCTCCAAATCCTCTTTTGCAACCATCTGACAAGTAAGTGGGGAAGCCAGATTCACTTAACAACTGTGTTACTAATTTATCAATTGCAATTATTCACTTAACAACTGTGGCAAGAAAGATTGTAAAATGGGCAAAATTCACTTAATAATTTATCATTTATCAACATAAATTTTGGGCTCGGTCGTGGACATAAGTTGAGGACTACCTGTTCAATAAATCAGCTAGATTTATGGATACCACTGTTTTTCATAAGATCCTCTGAAAAACATATTACTGGGAAAAAATTAGATTTCCTAAAATGTCTCAAGATAACTATTTCGGCTACTATGGGTAGCAATGTTTGGGCCTCGAACCTGGGTTGCTAGTTTTCCAGCATCACTTTGGTACCACTTTGGTGAAAAGGTAACAACACTCCACGATGGCATGCTGGCCAGATGACCACAGAAAGTCTTCGGACAGCACTGGCTCAATGGCCTTGAAACAGAGATGAGCAGAGTAAAGTCCATAGAGACTGTTTTACCTTTATATCAGTAATTGCATGACTTCTGTAGATGCTTATATACTAAATAAATAAATAAATCTAGGGCTAGCATAAATAATTAGTTCCAAAACAGTCATGACTGAAGCATTTGGAAATGAAATACCTAAATATACTATAATTAATTCTAAAAGTATGAAAAATGTGGAGTCCTTGTTGCTCTTTCTGCAGATGTTCCATGACCCAGCTAGGGAACATCATCAGTGCAAGAAGGGAGTGGGGTTGGCTCCTTGTTTATATACAGCAGTGTATACGGAGTGTGTATGGTTTTCTCTTTGGTTAGAGTATTATTTTTTGATTGATCATTTGTCTGCTGTTAATCCTTGCTTATCTAAATGCCAGGTGCTGGAGAGGATGCATTCTGGTTTTTTTGCTTCCTTCTTAGTTTTTCTATTGTCTTTTTTGAAAAGTGTGTAAATGTTGTTTATCTCTATGTATCCACTGATACTTAGACATGATTAGGACAGATTAAGTTACTCAATCGGGCAATGAAACATCTTCAAGAAAACCACCAAGCTCAGAGAGTGTCAAACCCTGACCTACAAAAATTCCTCTCAGATCTGCCTCAGCTAGATTATTCTTAGTAAGAACAATCCTTAACTCCATTTATTACTAAAGGTCAAGTGAACTACAGCAAATGCGTAGCCAGAACTGTAACTCGTGCGCCAAAATCCCCAAGTCTAACTTTTCTCTCCTTTTGCTGCCCCACATCACTGGCTTCCCATGTCTAATCAAGTTCAGATAAGATGTTTCAGAACAGTCGCTTCTGAATGATAGGTTTGCTATGCAGTTGTGTACAGTTCCCAGCCGATTGACCGTGAAGCCCGTCTCGGAGACAGTGAAGTTTCTCCTCCCTCCCATCTAAGCTCCCACCGTGAGTTCATGCAAGTTTGAGGGGGCAGCTGACAATTCTCTTCTATTAGCATGCAAAATCTTTTCCTACCTGCAACCGTGACTTTGAAGTTCAGCTTCTGGCCATTGGCTTCACAGGTATATTCACCTGCATCTTTCTTCTCCACCTGTTGTACAATTAGATGCCGGGATCTGCCATCTGCTTCTACCTTGAATTTCTTGCTGGCAGTGATCAGTTTTCCATCCTTGAACCACCTGACATCTGTCTTGGCCTGGGCCACCTCACAGCTGAGAGAGACAGTCTCTGAGGGAACAGTCTTGATGTGCTTCTGAATTTTTTCTTTGTTGGCAAAGATCTCCTCCGCGTCTCTATCTAGTAGTGAAAAGATAATCAAGATATGTTCATTCATTTCTCTTAATGACTAAAATCATGAACATCAGAAGGTGCAAATCCCTTCTATTCCTTCCACACATCGTCCCATCACGGATCCTCGGTGTTCTCTGAGTTTGGTGGTTTTCTTGCAAACATTTCATTATCCAATTACATAACACCGTCAGGGCTAGGAGGGCCTGGAGTTTGGCTTTATCTGTCAGTTTTGGTGTGAGATATGTTTTCTCCTTGGTAGTTTCTTCATTAAAATATTGTTTTCAAGGAATCAAGGTATAGTTTAGCTACAATTCAGTTTATTCAGCTATATTTATTACTTCTTTTCAGGTCCAACACTGATTAAATTTTGCTGCTGGGTTCAACTTCTGATAGATTCCCAGCTACATATACTATGCATAATAGATCTATAGCACTGTGCTGTTTAAAACTCATTTAAGAAACAAATCTTTGCACTGACCTAACTTTAAGCTGATTTCTTAGAGCTTAAAGGAACAACCAGCAAAACCAAAAAGAATTTTTTGCCACCTTTATCTTCACGCTTAGAAAGACGCAAAGGAAAATATGTGTTCCCACCTGCAACTGCGACTTTGAAAGTGAGCTTCTGGCCACCAGCTTCACAGGTGTATTCGCCTCCATCCTTCTTCTCCACCTGTTGAACAATCAGACGCCGGGATCTCCCTTCAGCTTCCACCTTGAATTTCTTGCTGGAGGTGATCAATTTTCCATCCTTGAACCATTTGACATCTGCCTTGGCCTGGGCCACCTCACAGCTGAGGGAGATGGTCTCTGAAGCCACAGCCTTGAAGTCCTTCTGGACTTTCTCCTTGTTGGTAAACATCTGCTCAGCTTCTCTATCTAATGGTTGAAGGAATGGAGAAAGCCTCTTAATTCACTTTCACTTTAAGACATTTTGTTATATTTCTTTACATCTAAAATTCTGAGCTTCAAGAAATTCTGAGCATCTAATATATGTCATCCTATATCTAGATGTTTGCCTAATTGGAAAAACACCATTTCGGTTTCCCAATCTTGACAAAAAATTACTTTTAAAGGTTAAAAAAAAAATCATATCTAATTATTGCTCCAAGTATCCTTCTTTAGTCTAACATTGAGGTCTTCTGGATCTTCCGCTTGTTGACCAACTCCTTGAGCATGATATAGAAAACATGGCAGAGCCATCAAAAAATTTAAAGTAGGATTTGGAAGTTAACAGAATCCTTATTCAGCTTTTGTTCTAATGATTATAGGGCTATTTGACACTGATGACCTTTGTCCAATTTCTGAACAGTTGTCCACTTACATGCACTAGGAAGAATAAAACAAAAATAAAGGTAGTCCTTAACTTACACCCACATTTGAGCCCAAAATTTCTGTTGCTCAGCGAGACAGTTAAATGATTTTTCTCATTTTACAACCTTTCTTGCACAGTGAATCATTGCCCTTGTTAAGTTAGTAACATGGTTGTTAAGTGATTCTGGCTTCCCCATTGACTTTGCTGTCCAATGGTTGCAAAAGGTGATCACATGACTCTGGGACACTGCAACAATATTAATCGGTTGCCAAGCATCTGAATTTTGATCATGTGATCGTGGGGATGCCACAATATATAAGTAGTCATAAGTGACTTTTTTCACTGCCGTTGTAACTTTAAATGAACTGTTGTGAGTCAAGGACTACCTGTATATCCCTGCAGAAGGAGAGAAAAAACTGTTTGCAGAAACACACATTCATTTGGACACAAGTTGAGGGTGCTCTATCAGTGCTCTCCTGAATGATCAATAAAAAATAATATTGGTTTAGTCACTTTTATCTTTATACATGGGAGGAACGTATGGAAGAAAGTGAAGTGTTCCTACCTACAACTGCAACTTTGAAGTTCAGCTTCTGGCCACCAGCTTCACAGGTGTATTCACCACCATCTTTCTTTTCCACCTGTTGTACAGTCAGATGCCGGGATCTACCTTCTGCTTCCACCTTGAATTTCTTGCTGGAGGTAATCAATTTTCCATCCTTGAACCATTTGACATCTGTCTTGGCCTGGGCCACCTCACAACTGAGAGAGAGATTCTCTGAAGCTACAACCTTGATATCCTTCTGGATCTTCTCCTTGTTGACAAAAATCTCCTCAGCTTCTCTATCTAATAGTGAAAGGAAGGTTCAAATCATCTTAATTCACTTTCTCTTTAGGATATTTTGACATTTTCCTTTACAAGCTAAAATTCTGAGCTTCAAGAAGGTCCAAGCTACATATTCTATGCCATCTAAGACAAGTCATCCTACATCTAGGTGTTTTCCTCTTTGGCAAGTACCACCTCAGTTTCCAGATCTTGACCAAGATCAAGCAAAAAAAAACTTTTAAAGGTTAAAAGAAATCAATATTTAGGATTTAAGGAACCTGTTTTTTGTCTAGCCCTGATGTCTTTCTGAACCTTCTCCTTCTTGACAAACATTTCAATTCCTCTGGAAGGAGAGGATGCCTTCATTCACCTTTTAGGCTATTTTATCATTTCCCTAATTGCCAATGTGATGAATATCAGGAAAATCCATACTGGATAATCTACCCAGACAGTCCTTGACTTATTATCACAACTGAGCCCAAAATTTCCATTGCTAGGCAGGACAGATTCTGAGTGAATTTGGCCCCGTTTTATGACCATTCTTGCCACGGTAGTGAATCGTGGCAGTTATTAAGTTAGTAACGTGGTTGTTAAGCGATTCTGACCTTCCCGTTGACTTTACTTATCAGAGGATCGCAAAAGAGGATCATGCGAACCCCCAGTCACCCCTGGATACTGCAACCATCAAAAATATTAATCTGTTGCTGAGCTTCTGAATTTTGATCGTGGGAGCATGGGGATGCTGTGATGGCTATGTGAAAAACAGTCGTAATTCACCCTTTTCAGGGCCGGTGTTTCAACTGTCACTAATGTGATCACCATTTCTACCTTCTCAGCTGGCTTCTGATGAGGAAAGTTATTCATTTAACAACCACGTTGATCCGCTTAAGAATGGCGGCAAAAATGTAAAATTGGACATGGCTCATTTAACAACCCCCTTAGAAATGGAAATTCTAGTTCAAATAGAGGTCATAACTCAAGGACTACCATTCCAATGGAGCCTCTGGAGGATGATCAACTAAAAATGTATTATTAGGTCTGTTTTATCTTTCTATATCAGAAGATGTAAAAAAATATGTAAGTGTTTGTACCTGCAACCGTGATTTTGAAGGTGAGCTTCTGGCTATCAGCTTCACAGGTGTATTCACCTCCATCCTTCTCCTCCACCTGTTGGACAACCAGACACCGGGATCTGCCTTCAGCTTCCACCTTGAATTTCTTGCTAGAGGTGATCAGTTTTCCATCTTTGAACCATTTGACTTCTGTCTTGGCCTGGGCCACCTCGCAGCTGAGGGAGGCATTCTCTGAAGCTACAACCTTGATGTCCTTCTGGACCTTCTCCTTGTTGACAAACACTTCCATAGCTTCTCTGTCTAATAGAAGAAGGAATTGACAAAGCACTTCCTTTTTAGGTTAATTTGGCAGTTTCCTTTTCAGCTAAAGTTCTAAGCTACAAGAATATCCAACTATACAGTAGTCAGTTTAAATGACAGTGGCTGAAATCAATAATAAAAAACCTTCCTTGATACAGTTTTGCAACCCAAAAAAACTACGTTTGTTAATGTAGTGACACCTTGATTACATTTGTATCCAGAAACAGGGTAAGACAATTCTACCTGCAACTGTGACTTTGAATGTGAGCTTCTGGCCATCAGCTTCACAGGTGTATTCGCCGCCATCCTTCTTCTCCACCTGTTGAATAATCAGACGCCGGGATCTGCCTTCAGCTTCCACCTTGAATTTCTTGCTGGAGGTGATCAGTTTTCCATCCTTGAACCATTTGACTTCTGTCTTGGCCTGGGCCACCTCGCAGCTGAGAGAGAGATCCTCTGAAGCCACAGCCTTGAAGTCCTTCTGGACTTTCTCCTTGTTGACAAACATCTCCTGAACTTCTTTATCTGGTGAGGGAAGGAAAGAGGCAGAAATGTTCGTTAACTGCTTCTTTCTGGTGGCAGTTGGTAGTTTCCATTAACTACTAAACAAATGTTCTTCAGAAACACTCAAAGATGTATCCTACAAAACGCACATCTCAATCTTCTCTTGGTTGGCACCAAGAACCCCAGCCCTCTTCCTCCCCTGCCTACTTCTTCTCCTCCTCCTCTTCTTCTCTGCAAACACCACTCCTTTCTAGCACTGATAGTGTTACCTAGCTGGATCATGAAACATTTGCAAGAAAACAACCAAGCTCCCCACAGTTCTCCTCCTCCCAAACCTCCCTCTGATAATGATATAACCTCAATATCTGGACTGTGGTCCCATCCCATCTCAGGTGAAACATGTCTAACCCCTAAGAACAGTTATTTATAATGAATGGTTGCTTTAATTAAGTGTGGCTTTCTTGAACCTCAATGTATTTTCTCTTGAGTAACCAACCATCCATGATTTGAAGCTAGCTGGACTATTTTTCTAGAAAAACGAATCTTATTGTCTCATTCCAGGAAGTAGGAAACAGGCAGATCTGAATCTGAATCTTTTCAAGTATGTTGGCCAGATCCAGGAAGGATTGTTTGGTGGTCATCGATTTGCCAAAATGTTGAATGACTGATTGAATTATTTATTTATTGAGAAACTTTATATAGCCTACCACTCATGTTGACTCTGGATGGTTTACAAAGATGAAATCCTGATATCGAAATCCATAGACACCCACAATCAGACTAACCACTTGACGGATTCCATATCTCCATGGGGTTCCAGGGCCCATTGCCCAAACCGTGTCTTAAATGTCTTTCAGAAGATTCTAAAGGTGATGGCCAATCTTATCTCTGCAAGTTGATGTTTCCCAGGAAGGAAGCCACCACGGAGAAGGCCATGCTTCTTGGTCCTACCGAATGGACCTCCTTAAGAGAGAGGATTTATACTTTCCCCTGCCTCCCTGCTCTGGTGGTCAGGTAGATGTCACTGGGAAAAGATATCTGGTCCTTCAGATAAGCTGGCTTTAAGCCCCATAGGCTTTGAAGGTGAGAACTAGCACCTTGAATTGGACCCAGAAGCAAATATATTTGTGATAGATCAAAGCATCAAAATATCTATTAATTTCTGTCAACCTAGGTAGATTTGCTACTTATATCTGGAAATATAATGATGAAGGAAAAGACTAAGGGATTTTTTTCCCCTACCTGTTACAGTTACTTGGAATTTCAGCATCTGACCATCTGCTTCACAGGTGTATTCACCTGCATCTTTCTTCTCTGCCTGCTGGACAACCAGGTGATGGGATCTATCTTCTGCTTCTACTTTGAATTTTTTGTTGGAGGTGATCAATTTTCCATCTTTGAACCATTTAACTTCCGCCTTGGCCTGGGCCACCTCACAGCTGAGAGAAATGTCCTCTGAAACTACAACTCTGATGTCTTTCTGGACCTTCTCCTTGTTGACAAAGACTTCCTTAATTTTTTCATCTAGCCATAGAAGCAGGAGACAAAACACATTTATTCACATTAGAGCTTCTGAGTGCTCTTCTTAACAACCAACCCAAAACTGATTGATTTGACCACTTATAACTCTATGGGAAATGTGGAGAAAATAAAGTTAGTTGTACCTGTAACCGTGACTTTGAAAGTGAGCTTCTGGCCATCAGCTTCGCAGGTATATTCACCTGCATCTTTCTTCTCCACCTGTTGAACAACCAGACAACGGGATGCACCTTGTTCTTCTATTTTGAACTTCTTGGTGTCAGTGATCAGCTT
>NW_020769442.1:389920-400351 GCF_900518735.1 Pseudonaja textilis | reverse complement strand
ATAGATAGATAGATAGATAGATAGATAGATAGATAGATAGACAGATAATAGATAGATAGATAGATAGATAGATAGATAGATAGATAGATAATAGATTGATAATAGATCGATAGATAAGTAGACAGACAGACAGATGGATAGATAGATAATAGATAGATAGATAGATAGATAGATAGATAGATAGATAGATAGATAGATAATAGAGATTGATCTAGATAATAGATATATGATAGATAGATATAGATAATAGATTGATAGAGATAGATGATAGATAGACTAGATCGATAGATAGAAAGATAGATAGATAGAAAGATAGATAGATAAATAGAAAGACAGATGACAGATTTATGTAGCTTCTCAGGGCATCGTGCAGCAGGTTTCCAGGTGAAACCAGAGAGGCTGATCCGAACTTGTAGTATTATATAAATAAATATATTTTCCGTCTCCGTATACCGCAAAGTCAGACAAACAGGAGCTTCATGAGGTAAATTGCAGGGCACATCGAAGAAAAAGGTGGGAAAAAAGGGAACGCCCCCTCCACACCCACAGCAACCAATCACAGCGCAGATTGCCTCACGCGGGAGCCAGACCTTTCCCATCAATCAACTATAATGGTTGTTCTGGCTCACTGCACGGGGCCCCTATTAAATTTAATTATAATAAGATACTCACAGTGGATGGAAATTTACATTGACTTTATTGCATATTTTTGTGTCAAGTGCACTGCGGTTAAACCTCAGAGCTGGGAACAGTCCATCATCAGCCTCAGTGGATCTCAAAAATTCATTTGGGTGGGAACCCAGAAGATCCCAGGGCTATTAATCAGTCTCAGAAAACCCAAAATTTCCTCCTTTTTGCATTTCTCTAATGCGTTTTTGCAGCGAAGCCGCCCAGCAAAAAACACAGAGATAGATTGACTAAAGGCAAACCAGGTTACCTTCCTAATCCTGGCTTGTAAAGTGGACAGTACTCAACTTATGATCACAACTGAGCCCAAAATGTTTGCTGCTACGTGAGAAATTTGTTAAGCGAGTTTTGCCTCATTTTACCATTTTTCTTGCCATGTTGGTTAAGTGAACCCCTTCCAATGGTTAAGTTAGTCGCTTGGTCGTTAAGTGAATCTGGCTTCCCCATTGACTGGCCAGCCGGTTGCAAAAAGGGATCACGTGACCCCGAGACATTGCAACCATCATAAATATGAGTCGGTTGCCAAGCATCTGAATTTTGATCGTGTGACCCTGGGGATGTTGCAATGGCCATGTGTGAAAAATGGTCATTTTTTCAGTACAGTTGTAACTTCAAATGGTCACTAAACAGATGAAGACCTGCATGTGCTGCAGAGTTCAAAGGCATCGACATAAGTTTTATGCAATCCGTTCAAATGCTTGGCAAGCATCATGACCTGAACTCAGGTTACAGAAATTCCTCGGATGACCTCCTTCGACCTTGGATGCAAACAGGCATGGATGACCCTCTTAAATAACTAGTGCTTTGCCACAGGGGTCTTGCGTTTCACCCCTGGAATTATCAACTAAGGAAGCTTAATCTCTGCTTAAAAATTGTTAGCAGGTCAGAGCTGAGTTGCCTTTAATGATTTTATTTTTTAAACGGGTATTAACAGATAGTCCTCGACTTACGACCACAATTGGGAACAGAATTTGCACTACTATTAAGCAAAAGAGTTATGAAGCGAATCGTGACTGGTTTAGCAATTTTTTTCACCAAGTTTGTTAAGTGAATCGCTGCAATTAACCATTGTTAACACTTAACAGTTGTAAACCGCTTAGAAGGGGCTATAAAGCATTATAAAGCGGCATACAAATCTAAATGCTATTGTTATTAAGCACATCCGGCTTCCCACTTTGCTTGTCGGAAGCTGGCTGGGAAGGTCACCAATGGAGATGACGTGACCCTGGTATGCTTGCCAAGTGCCCAAATTTTGATCATGAGATTGTGGGGATGCTGTGATGGTCATAAGTGCGAGGATCTGAGTATTGATTTTACTAACATGAGCACCCTTCGTATGTGTGAACGCCAATTCTTAGGATTCTTAGCTGTGGTGGTGGCAGCTTGTAAATGGTGACTTGTAAATTTGGACAGATGGTTCCTATATTATATGTTGGTAAATCCTGGATTTATTAAATGAGCTTGTTCTTGCACAATTTCCCAGTTCAATTTACTTACCACCAATTCTCGTGGCAAGTTGCGCAGCAAATAAATTCAGTAAATAATAATACAGATAGTCCTTGACTTAAAATCATAACTGAGCTGAAAATTTCCATTACTAAGAGAGACAGTTGTTAAGTGAGTTTTGCCTCGGTTGCTCAGTAAATCACTGCAGCTATTAAGTTAGTAACACAGTTGTTAAGTGAATCTGGCTTCCCCAGTGTTTGTCAGAAGGCTGCAAACATGATAAGTTCGAGACACTGCAACTGTCATAATACAAACCAGTTGCCAATGTCTGAATTTTGATCATGTAATCCTGGGGATGCTATAACAGTTGTAAGTGTGAAAAATGGTCATAAGTCACTTTCTTCAGTGACATTGTAATTTTGGTTATTATACAAATCGTTGTAAATTGAAGACTACCCATAATAATATCTACTTTGGCATCATTGCCTCATTTCAGTTACAGGGGACTATTGGAATATCAGATATGCATTGTAAGTCCCCTATTTCAGGCAGTTCATAACTTCGAACGATCACTAAGTGACCAGTAATAAGTTGAGGACTACCTGTAGAAGGAAGTCCTACCGAGAAAGATCAATGGACTTCATTTACCTTGAACGCTCAATTCAGCAATGGTTCTGCTGCCTTCCTTCATCTCGCAAATATAGACAGCATCATCATCCATGGTGACATTTTGAATGGTGAGCTTGCGGCATATCCCATCTTCTTCAATCTTGTACTTGTCATTCTGTTGAAGTCTGGTCTCCTCTTTGAACCAAGTGGTCTCTATATCAGAACAGGGCACTTCACACAAGAAGATCACGGAGTCCTTCTCCCGAACTTCCAAATCTTGGAGTTTTGTCTTGAAAGGTATTTTTGGTTCTGGGGAAGAACCAGATGGAAAAATGAACTTGGTAAGACACAAGACTGAAGAACCAACAAACAGCAAGTGTGGATTGTTCTCAACGACATTAAGATCGTGGAGAACATTAGTGGAACATTAGGATCTAGAATATCAGTAGAACATTAAAATCCAGTAGAACATCAGTACAATGTTATGATTGAGTAACGTTATGATCAAGGGGAACATCAGTAGAAAATTATGATCAAGGGGAACATCAATGGAACACTGTAATCAAGTAGAACATCAATAGAACACTCTGATCAAGTAGAACATCTGTAGAACATTTAGATCAAATAGAAAATGTAGAACATTGAGATCAAGTAGAATATCAATAGAATATTGTGATCAAGTAGAACATCAATAGAAAATTATGATCAAGTGGAACATCAGTAGAACATTACGATTAAGTGGAACAGCAGTACAGTTAATCCTCATCTTATGACCATAAAAGCTCCAAGTTTCCATTGCTAAGCAAGATAATTAAGTGAGTTTTGCCCCATTGTATGACCTTTTCTTGCGAGAAATGAACCATAAGTGAACCTGTACTTACAACCATAAATCATGAAGTTTAAACGGGACACCATGTGACCACACCAATTTTACAATATATTTGGAGTGGTCATTAAATCAATCCGATGGTTGTCAAGAGACTGCTACAGTCGTTAAATGAATGATACGCTCATAAAGTAAACTTAGTCCACTAAGGCAGAGGTCGCCAACCTTTTGGACCTCAGGGACCACTAAACTCATAATTTTAAATTCCAGGGACCACTAACCAGTTCTGTGGGCATGGCCTAATTTGTGGGTGTGGTTTGGTGGTCATGTGACTGGCTGGACATGGCTTATATGTAAACATTATAAATATTTATATAAACATTGAATTTTTTATTAAAAAAAGCAATTTTTATCCAAAATCAGGCAAAGCAGGTAGGCAGATGGAGTTGCTCACAGAATCATTCAGTGATATATCTATCTGCCATCGGCTAGCTCAGCCTGTCACATAAAATTTGCTTGCCGTGAGTCTGCACTGGATAATAGAAGCTTCAGTCCTAAGGGAGGTTTGGCTGTGCTTAAAAGCAAAGCCGAAGATCTAAAGACTAGCTAGAAAGCAAGAAATCCAACCATTTCCTGCTTCCTAACTAATCTAAATCTCCCGGCACAACAGAGCAGCTGATGGTCGGGGAAAAGAAAAGGAAAAATAGCAATTTAGCAGGCAAGTTTGCTGGGTAAGGAGTGAGTGGGTGGGGAGGGCTCCCGCGGGCCAGGTGGGCGGCGCAGCCTTGTGTTCCTGCGCAGCCTGGATTAATTGCTTTGAGGGGGGTGTCCTGGGGCCCACCAAAATTTTCTCACAGCCCACAGGTTGGCGATCACTGCACTAAGGGTGTCTTTTTGTTCTAAAAAAGATATAAATTTTCAGCAAAACCACCATAAATCACAATCGTGGGATGCTGAAAATGGTCATAAAGCAGGTTGGTTGCCAAGCGCCCAAAGTGAGCCAGGAGGGAGGACATCAAAATTTGGAGTCTAGGTTCAAAGTAGCTTTTCCTAGGATCTATTGTAATTTCAGAACATAAGTGACTGGTCATAAATCAAGGACTACTTTCTGTGCTTACTTGAAACTTAGATGTCTTTAAGGATCTTGATTCAGAAAATGTCAGTGAATTATGGATTTGAGATTAAGGATCCATTTTTACACAGGATCAAATCACCATCCAACTGAACATGAAAATTGAATATCTGCACCCTGCTAATGTCAATCTCCTTGTAAAACTAGCCAAGAAACATGTTTACTTCCTTGGCACCTACTACTGCTGAAGATATGCCTGGGATTAGATTTCTTCTAGTTTAAAAATACTTTAACAGTCTTCTTTTAGTTGTGAAGCTAAATGTTCTTAAAAAAAAAACACTACTACATATTGTCCTTGACTTATAACCATTTGTTTAATAACCGTTCAAAGTTACAATGGCACTGGAAAAAGTGATTCCTGATCATTTTTCACAATAACAACCATGGCTCCCTCCCTGTGGTCATGTGTTTGGAATTTGGCCACTTGGCAATTGACTCATATTTATGACGGTTGCAGTGTCCCGGGGTCACGCAATCCCCTTTTGTGACCTTCTGACAAGCAAAGTCAATGCAGGAGTCAGATTCACAACCATGTTATTAACCATGTTATTAACTTAACAACTGCAGGGATTTGCTTAACAACTGTGGCAAGAAAGGTCATTAAATGGGGGGAGGAATTGTGTTTAGTTTAGCAACATAAATTTTGGGCTCACTTGTGATCATAAGTTGAGAACGACCTATTTGTTGTAAATAGGAAGTCAAGAGAATTATTCTGATTTTGTTGAATTGACTGCTGATCTGAGGGTATTTCCTTACAACTTCTACCAGTGTTTCTCAATGGTGATAAATTGGAGACAGGTGGAGCTACAGCTACTCACCTTTGACATTCACCAACAAAGAACCATAGGTCTGTCCTGCCAAATTGTGGTCTGGAGCCCATTGTGCGACACAATGGAGGATCTATTCTATGGCTGCTCACTTTTGACGATTATCAATGAACCACCATAGGTCTGTCCTACCAAATTCTCTGGTCTGGAGCTCATTGTGCGACACAATGGAGGATCTATGACTACTCACCTTTTACGGTCACCAACACAGAACTGTAGGTCTGACCCGCCAAATTTGAAGCTGTGCAGGTGTAGAGGCCATTATCGACCTGTTTGCAGAAGAGGATCTTCAAGACAAAATTCTCTTGCTCGTCCTCGTAAATTATGTGTCTCCGGCTCTCCATGATAACCTCTCCGTCCTTCTTCCAAACTGTCTCCGGTTTGGGTTCTCCGGTTACGTAGCAGCTCATTTTGGCGTGCTTGCCCTCGGTGACAGTGAAACTTCGGGTGGTGACCCGATAATATGAACCTCCATCGCCTCGGAGTCCCTTGGAGGTCAAATTAGCAGCCCGTTCGTAATCTAAGGACAAGCTCAATCCAAGTTTGGACCGTCCTTCAGTGGAGATCAAGGAGTCTACTTTGGACAAATCGCCCTTCCGGATTTCTTCTCGTCTTTTCTGCATGTGGGACAACAACGGAGAGGTCTTGCTACTGATGTCATCTATACTGTGTCTCGTGCTGCCTGGGCTGTATGAATCTGGAAGATCTACCATCAACGCAGCAGCTGCACTGGAGGATCCTAAAGGATTCTCTGCGTGGCAAGTGTAGGTCCCACTGTCTCCCAAATGAGTATTTTGGATCTTCAGAGCATTCTTCTCGCCCTGGGATTCAATCCGGATCCGGTTGGAGTCTGACAATTTTCCCAGATGCTTCCCGTCCTTCTCCCAGTTGATGGCGAGGGGAGGACTACCTTGGACGATGCACTTGAACATGGCGTCTTCACCCATGATCACTCGGATGGATGTGGGCTTCTGGATGAAATATGGGGCCGATTCTGTCACCGTGGTCTGCTCGCCGACTTTGATGCTGACAGCGGCGAAGGCTTCCCCAATGGTGTTCCTGGCCCGGCAGATATACTGACCACTGTCCTCCAAGCTCAGGTTGTAAATGGTGAGACGATAAAGGTCATCATCTTCTACCATCTTGAAGCGTCCTCCTGTCTGGATGGGGAGTTTGTCCTTCTCCCAGTTCACCAATGGGATGGGGTTGCCAATGATCTGGCAGCTCAGGGTGGCATCTTTGCCCATGGAGACCACAAAGGCTTTGGGCCTCGTCAAGAACCTTGGCACACCACTGTAGGAAATGTAATCCATCTTGATGGCCTACAAGAAGAAGAACAACAGCAAACATGAGCACCAAAGCAAGAAAATGAATTTTGTGGATACTAATGAAAGGTTGTACAGATAGTCCTTGTCCTATGACTATTCATTGAGTGACTGTTTGAAATTACAACAGCATGGAAAAAGGTGAGAAGTCCTTGCACTTATGACCTTCAGTATATTCCCGTGATCACTAAATACATGTTTGTAAGTTGAGGAGAACCTGTAGAACATCAGGATCAAGAAGTAGAATATTATGGGAACTTCCGGTTTGTAGGGCTTCGGCGGTAGCAGGAATCCGCGATCGTGTGCGGTTTCTGCTTGCGCTCACTGCTGGAGTGCCCCGAGCCATCTGGCTTCGGGGCTAAGTCACCCCGTAGAGGTGACTGAAGATAGGGGAGACCCAGCAAGGCTTGAGGGGAGCCACATCTCCCCTCCCCAGCTGGCTTAACTCCCTTTTCCAAAGGCGGTAGAGCGGCGGTCAGAAATGGCCACCACAAAGAAGCACTCATCCGGAAAAGAATGTGCAGGAGGAAGCTAAGAAACGAAAGTTTTGGCTGACTGGGATGAGAAGCAACATTCAAGATACCCTGGAATTTAAATTTTAAAAAAGGATACATCGCTCCCAAAGAAGATCCGGAAGCAGCGAATGAAAGTGAAAAGGGAAAGTTTGTTTTTTCTTACTCTCCTTCCTTATGGTGACAGCAGATAAATGAGAAATCGGAAAAACCCACTTTGGCATCAGCAGGTAATTAAACTGGAAAATTAAAGCCAAGGGGACAATAAAGATTTCTGATCACTGAAAAATCTTTTTCTTGCTGTAAGTAGGAAGGGAGAGGAAAAGAATAAGAGTAAGATTTGGCTGGAGGAGACTGCTTGGAATTTTAAAATAATCTAAAGTTAAATTGTAACAAGACTTCTAAAAGATACATTTTAATTGGAACTTTATAACTGAATTGTAGCCCCAGGAAGAGACAGTGAAAAAAGAAGAAAGTGTTAAATGAAACAGCTTGTGTGTATTTGGACTGCTTGGTGACTCTGGGACTTTTGGAAATTATATTTCAATGATTAAAAACACTTGGGTGGTTGTTTAGAAAATTTTTCACAATGGCATCACTTGTGGATGAACTGAAAATGGAATTCAAAAAATATAAAGAAGAGGAACAAGAAGGGAAGGGCTCTTTTAGCTCCATTTTTCATTTTTTAGAAATGGCAATTTCTACATATGAGAAACTATAAGAACAAGAAGATTGGGACAAAGAAGAAGCCATCTTTAATGAACAAGTAACTTTATCTGGGGAAGAAAGGGGAAAGGGGGGAAAGAGAATGGAGAATTTAAGACCTAAAAAACCAACCAAAAAAGGGAAAAATAAGGTGAAAAGTGGATATAATGTTAGAAAGCAACAGAAAAGAGGAATACAGAAGAGGGAAATGGAGATGGAGAGACAAGGGGGTAAAAAGGGCAGAATGAAGAAGCAAGGGAGGAAGGAAGGGAAGAGAAGCTACAAAGGTTTGAAACAAGATGTAAAGAAACAGGATTTATTTAGAGATAATGGGTAAAATATAACTGAAAAATAGATTCTGCAAAGGTACATAAGACTGTATTGTTGTATTTGTATTAAAAATAATGTTAGAAAATTGGAATAACATATGATTATAAAATGGGATAAAATATTCAATGTAATTCAGTGAAACTTTTTTTTCCTGAACAAAATAAATGAAATGAAATATGAGAGAATTGAACTAAGAAGGAATGGGAACATTTTAATTATATAATGTTTTAAAATATAAGTGAAATGGGGAGGAAGTAATTACGTAAAATGTATAACTGTTCCCATAGAAGCATGATACCCATTTGAAAAGGAATGTGTAAAATGTTTAAGATTTAAATGAATATTAATTTTAATGATAGAGTTCAATTGGTATGGATTGTTGTTTTAATTATACTATATATTTATAATTTTTTCTTTTCTTAAAATAGTTTTAGAATGTACTAAGCAGAATCCGAATGAAAGTTATGTATTATATTAAGTGTTAAATTTAGGGGAAAGATATAAAGGCGTCATACTCCAATCAGTGATAACAGGAGAAATTTTGTGTTAATGAGAAAAGATAATAGACAACTGAAACAGGACAGACAAAGGATATAAGTATAATGATTTAAATTAAGATGAAATAAATAAAATAGAATTAAGAGAGTGAAAAGAGGGGAGAAGCTATATAAAAAATGTAGAATGGTAATAAGATATGGAATGGTATATAAAAGTGAGCATCAACTTGAATTTATGTCTGTACGAAGAGATGTAACCCGGGATCAAGCTGCTTTCAAAAAAGATGTTTTATGTTTTTCATGTTTTGTGTTTTGTTTGTATATGTTTGTTTTTTAAAAATTAATATAATTTTTGGGAAAAAAAAAGAAGTAGAATATTATGATCAAGTAGAATACCAAGGTTCATTTTATCTGTACAACTAGGATCTGTAGCCATTCTTTTCCTAGGTTGGAGAAAATACAGATAGTCCTCAACTTACAACTGCTTGTTAAAGGACCATTCAAAGTTGCAACAGCACTGAAAAAAGGTGACTTACAACTGGTCCTCATGCTTACAAGCCTCCCCGCAGTGACATGATCAAAATTTCAGCGCTTGGCAACTGGCCAGGGTTTATGATGGTTGCAATATCCCGGGGTCATGTGATTACCATTCACAAGCAAAATAAGGGGAGAAATCACACTCACTTAATGACTGCAAGATACATAAAACAGCTTCAAGTGATCCGCTTAAGAACCATGACATAAGAGGTCGTAAAAGCAGATGTGACTCACTTAACAAGCACTTTGGTGCCAACTGTGGCTGTCAATCACGGACTACGTGTAATCAGCAGGGGTCGCAGGAAGCCTTTGGGTGCAATAAACATGGATACAATCCACATCTCTATGGGCAGGTAGTCCTCGACTTACAACCAGTTGCTTAGCAGCCCCTCAAAGTTATGTCAGATTTCCCTGGCAGTTCCTATGACTCAGTTCTGAAGTTCTGAAAGCCTCCATGACTTTGGTCCCTCAGCCATTTCCAGTCATTCTATAATCACATGATCCTGTTTTACCATGATCCACTAAGTGACCGTTGCAGAAAAGATCATAAAATCAAGTCTGTCATGTGGATGACCTGATTTACGATTGTCACAAAATTCCACTTTATTTAGCTACAGTTAGGTTATAAATAGGAAGTTCAAAGAATTATTCTGCATGTTGCCTCTTGTTGAAAGAACCGCTAATTTTAGGTTAATTCCTTTCACCTTACCTTCCAGTGCTTTTCAGACTTGGCTATGGGAAGACAGGTAGACTTCAACTCCCAGAATTCCCCAGCCAGCCAAGACACCCGAAGGATGGAGAGAGAGATAATAGGGTTAGATAATAGGTAGATGACACAGAGAGAGTGGGGGGAGGAAGGGAGGGAGGGGGCAGAGAGAAAGAGGGGGGAGTGAAGGAAGGAAAGAAAGAAAAAAAGAAAGGAGGGAAGGAAGGAAGGAAAAAGGAAAGAAAGAAAGAAAGAAAGAAAGGAAGGAAGGAAGGAAGGAAGGAAGGAAGGA
>NW_020769442.1:362994-380219 GCF_900518735.1 Pseudonaja textilis | reverse complement strand
ATTGTGACAGTTATTGAAACACCTTTAACCACAAAGAAGCAACTGTATCCTGTTTTAAGATGAATCATTGTAATGTTAGTTCCTTGTAAAAAGAGTATAAAAAGATGAGTGTAACTGTGTTCGGGGTTCCATCTTTTGCCTTGGATGTGAACCCGTTCTGCAGAATCATAAGAATAAAAGCAATCTGAACAAAGATCCGTGTCGTGTCGATGTTTGTGTGAAGGCAATCTGACATTATCATGAACAGCATTTTAAAAATGTCTTTCATTATTAGCCAAAGATATGTAAAATACTACATAACAAATCCATGCATTATAACAGGCACTGTGTATTATATTACAGATAGTCCTCCATTGTATGACCATAACTGAGCCCAAATTTAGGTTGCTGAGACATCTCTTTAAGTGAATTTTGCTCCACTTTACAACCTTTCTTGCCATGGTTGTTAAGTGAATCATTGCAATTGTTACGTTAATATCAAGGTTGTTAAGTGAATTTGGCTCACGTGACCCCGACTCTGCAACTATCATAAATATGAATGAGTTGCCGAGCGTCTGAATTTTGATCACATGGGGATACTGCAACAGTTGTAAGTGTGGAAAATGGTCGTGTCACTTTTTTCTCTGCAATTTTTTTTTTCTGTTGAACTGTTGTAAACTGAGGAATACCTGTATCTGTAAGGAAAAACTAAATTTTGCTAGGAAGTTTGAGAAACATATTCATGCTTCAAACTAAAAGTATACAAAACTCAAGTTGCAAACATGACACACTTTTATTATTCTTACATACAGATTTAACCGCCACAGTGGCTATGGAAATGACTTAGAAAATCATACAAGGCATTTTTTATAAGCAAAGTTTTCATACAGCAAAATAAAGATTTTAACGAGCATACAAACACTGATTTTTTTTTCAAAAGTTCACTGGATTTCTATAGAATCTTAAAATGAAACTCTATTGTCCCAGAAAGGTCACAAAATTGTGTTTGCAAATGATAAAGATAGAAGCTTACATCATTTGTGAATGGTGTCAGGCGGTCGAATTGAACATCCCTTCTATAAATAAGCATCAGATTCTCTTGGCAAAGACATTTCAGAAATAAATTTATTACAAGCTATGATTGAATCATTTTAAATAAATGTTATTTAACAGAGATACCAGCTGGGTTTTCTAAGATGAGAATTGTGCTTTGGATAAAGGTGAGAAGAAGAACTGCTAACAGTAAAATCATTTTAATTTGGAAAAGACAGGTGGAAATTACGAAACTTGGAAAAGGCACCACTGCTGAAATTAAGGCCAACAAGGAAAAAGGCCATCTTGATTCTGTTAGATGTAAAAACATCCAAACATTTTTGTCAACGAGTATGTAGATTTTTTACTTTAGTAAAAATAGAAAGTGATGCAAAAATCAATGAACAAGGTCCTGTTTACAAAAATCAACTGTCTGAACCAATAAATACAGGGAGAAAGTCCATTTTACTTCTGGGTCTCTTATTTGCAGAAATGAAATGTTATAAATCTCCTTAAATGTATTGCTCAGATAAAATTTATCTTAGGCACATATGGTGGTTATAATGGCTTTAAATGCTTTACGGTGCATTAAAACTGTAACAACCTATGATAAACCCCTATTCTGAACAATACTGTACTTATAAATTAAGAAATTAGAAGGGACTTGTAACACTTCAGTCCTGAAGTAGAACAAAAATATGGGGAAAAAAATACAGCTTTATCAGACTGCAAGATCCATCACAGGAATATTTAAAAGCTAAATGTATTCCCAACTAAAATTGTATTTCAACTCCTGAAATTTGAGTGCAAACTGCAAAAATATACTTTCTCTTACAAAAACTAAACTCAATATATTCATTTTTTTTATATAAAACATTGCATTCCTTCCTTTCCTTCCTCCCTTGTCCTTCCCTTCCCTTTCTTTTCCTTCTCCTCTCTATTCCTTCTTTACTTCTTTCCTTCCTTCCTTCCAATACTCATCAATGAAATCAAAGAATTGCTTCCTAGGATTTTGTCATTAAAGTATAAAATTTGAACACATCGGTTAATTATCCAGTCCATGCACCAAGATAATCTCATGGTTTATAAGTTGGTTAAAATATTAATACTTAGAAGTATTAAGGGAGATAAATCCTCATTGTCAATGTGGAATTTCACCCTGTCACATAACACCTCGATTGTCCAAGAGACAAACACCAGCTCACAAAACCTATGAACTTCCTGCTACAAATAAAACAGATTCAAAGAGTGTTGTTAGTTTTGTGCAACTGTTTCAACAACAAAAAATCTGATTCTATAAATGTAATACATTGGTCATATTTGTACATGATACTTATCTGAACAGATCCAGAGCAGCCATTTAGCCTGATTATTAACTTTGGCCAAGGATCAAAAACATACTTTAATTTTTTTTAAAAAAACATATCTTTCATTAAGGTAAATATATCATTAATTTTTTTTTCCCCTAGGAAGCACATCTCAGATAAAATAATGGCTCTCAGCTGTGCAAAATAGGAATAAATAACTTTCAATTCCCATTTATTTTTATGCAGGTGGTGGGTTTTTTGTTTTGCATTTTTAGAGACCAACCAGCTATAATGGACTTTATCCATCCTTAAATTAAGATCAAATGTTGGATGCTAATCCATTTATTCTCTGTAGCTAACATTCTAGCCTAAAACACTGTTTAATGCTTGATATTACATTTATTTTTCTTCCAAAAGGTCCTCAAAGTCTTTCCAAAAGTTTGCGATTGCAAGCCCAGCTTGAAAGGTCAAGATGCGGATGCAAATTTCCAGACTTTTATGCAACTTCATCCGTGGTTAATTTAACTTCAGCTTTAGCAGTTTAGCTTCAGCTCCTGATAAACACGTCCATTAAAGCGTGTCTTATTCATGATCGGTTTGAAAGAAAGGAGAACTGCACCCCGGTTGCCGTTAAGTTTGGCACCAAAATATCATTTTCCCAAAACTGAGAAAAAGAAAAGAAAACAGGGTTGTATTGCAAAAAGCAACAAAGATGCTACGTGAGTTTTGCCACTTCATGTCTTTGGATGAGGAGGTCTTAAGGCAAACACATTAAATAATGCTTAACTAAATTAAATATGCTTAATTGCATCATCTTTTTAGTGTTGCATCACCAGGATTTCTGCAATTATCTGGCTTAAATGCCAGCAGGAGTGGGGGGGACGGGACAAGAAATAGCCATTGGCTGCCTTTATTTAAAAAAAAAAAAAAGAGTAACTCATTTCATAGCTGGTTGCAGATTCTTCCTAATTCACTCTCTTGTTTTCTTTGTCTTCGACCTCTGTGAGGATCTTGGTTTGTAAGGGGATGCCGGCATTCTCATCCGGAACTCTGTAGCAAATTTTGGGAAAGACGATGTGCTGAACAACACACCATAAAGCTGTGCGGGTTTTCCGTGTGGAGGAAGCGAGCCCATCCACAGCTGATGCCAAGGCCAGGACTTCTGCAACGAAGACAACATTTAATTCGCTTATAATCTGGACGGTGTATATTTCCCCGACGTTTTAAACCAGTGGTCACCAACCAGTGGGCCGGGGACCACTGGTGGTCCACGAGAAAATTTTTGGTGGTCCGCAAAGAAATGTCACCCGCAAAGCACCCCCCAAAGCAATTAATCCATGTTGCACAGGAACACAAGGCTGCACCACCTACATGGCCAATGGGACACAAGGCTTGCATCGCTTGCATTGCAAACAACACGAGGTAGTGAGGGGAGGGGGGAAAGGGGGGAGGGGGGGAACTCTCCCCATGTGCCTCGCCTGGCTACCGGGCTGCTTCTTCCCGCTTCTTTCATCTTCTGCTTTTGGCTGAATGCAAGGAAAGTATTTCTTTCTGTCCCCCAAACTCCGCCAGAAATGAGTCTTTGGGACCTGCAAGGCATCTTGCTCCAAGAGGCTGCGTCGGCGCGACATGTCTCACAGAGACTCGTTTCTGGCGGAGTCTGGGGGAGAGAAGGAAAGACTTCTGCTGCTTCTGCTGCTTTCCTTGCATGAAGCCAAAAGTCTCTCTCTGTCTCCTTCTCTCCCTGAGCACGAGGCTGGAGACGATATCCTGCAATCCCAAATAAAGAATCGATCGATCGGTAGGAAAACAGGGTGGGGAATTTTTCCTGCAGACTTTTGGGGGGATTTTCCCAGGGTCTCTGGTTTGTGGGATTTAAAATTATGGGTTTGGTGGTCCCTGAGGTCCGAAAGGTTGGTGACTCCTGCTTTAAATCATCATCAATTAGATTGCCAATTCAGATTCTTTTCAACATGGCATCAATTCATGGCTTAGCATGAAAGATGTATACAGGTAGTCCTTGACTTACGGTCGCAATTGAGCCCAAAATTTATGTTGCTAAGCGAGACAAGTTATATGACCTTTATTGACACGGATGTTAAGTGAATCAAATTAGTCACACAGCTGTTAAATGAATCTGACTTCTCCATTGACTGCTTGTAGGAAAGTTGCAAAAAGGAACCATGTGACCCCGGGGACATCACAATCGTCATAAATATGAGTCAGTTACCAAGCGTCTGGGTTTGATCACATGACCTGCAATGATGCTGGAATGGTCGTAAGCGTGAAAAACAGTCAAAGATCCCTTTTTTCAGTGCAGTTGTAACTTGGAATGGTCACTAAACGAACGGTTGTAAGTTGAGGACTACCTGCAGCGTGTTGTTAATGTTTTAATTTCAAAGTTTAACAGTTTTGAATGGTCTGTATTGCTGTTTATGATTCTGTCAGCCTGCCAAAGTTGCTGGATCATGAGATGGGAGGTAAATAAATTTAATAAATAACAATATTAATTACTGATATGTTCGTGCATCTTTTAGCCTCTGCAAGAGTCTGCAACAAAGAATACAAGTATTTTATGTTGGCTACAGGTTCAGCAATGGCCCCGGTTAGAAGCTTAAGCGGTGTTTCTCAACCTTCGAACTTTTTGGATAGGTGGACTTCAACTCCCAGAATTCCCCAGGCAGCTTCCTGGAGTCCCAAGCCCACCTCTGTGAAAATGGCCAGCAACTGCTTGACGCAGGGATTTCATCTCCCAGAATTCCCTAGCGGGAATCCAAAGGTGGTCCTTGACTTATGGCTATAACTGAGCCCAAAATTTCCGTCATTAAGCGAGATGATTATTAAGCGAGCTTTGCCCCATGGTACGACTTTTTTTTTTTGCCACAGTTGTTCACTGAATCTCTGCAGCTCTTAAGTTAGTAATACAGTTGTTAAGCGAATCTGGCTTCCCTCATTGAGTTTGCTGGACAGGTCACCAAAGGGGAATCACCTGACCCTAGGGGACACTGCGACCGTCATAAATACAAACCAGTCACATTTTGATCAAGTGGGGGTTATTGCAAGTGTGAAAAGTGCCCCAAGCCCCTTTCTTTAGCGCTGTTGTAACTGCGAAAATCCACTAAACAGTTGGTTGTAAGTCAAGGACTACCTGTAACCAGCATCTGCATAACAACGGTGATTTTAAGCGGAAGTACTAATGAAAAAACACAGTGTCTGCCCGTTAATTAAACTCAAAGGTATTTACCTTTTTCATTACTGATACCTGATGACGTCCCTGGGCTCCAGGGATTATCAGAATTAAGAATCTCAGCGTTGTGCCTGGCCTGGGTTGTGTAAATGGCATCCAAGTGACGCTCCAAAGATGCCAAGATGTTGTTGTGGATGGAAACGCCCCCAAAGTGTTCCATTTTGTCAAGTAAGATGCAAACCTTAAAAAAACAAAAAGTTAAAAACAACAACACTGTATTTTACTGGAGGCGGGGAGGATTTTCATCTTTGAAAAGTAAACAGTTTGACTTTTCTACAGATAATCCTTGACTTGTGACAATTAGAACCGGATGTTCTATCAGGCCTGCCTCTGTTCAAAACTCAAGAAAGACAATCGCCAATTAGAGAAGAGGTCCTTTGATTAGGTTTGCAGTGACAGCGGCGAAAGCAAGGCAAGGTCTGACTCAAAAGGCACCAAATCCCTCCCCCACACCCAGAGTCCAGCACTGAGAGCCCACTCCACATCCAGTATGATGTTATGGGAGAGTTTGCTTCTGGAGTCTCCGGACGGTTGGCCTTGAAGGAGTATGAACAACTCCACTCAGCAGTGCCACAATTCGTGAATGCAAACCTCTCTTCCGGTTCTCATGGGACTACCCTGCTACACACCAGCTCGCTTCCCCAACCTAAATGCGCATGACCCCTCCCCGTTTCTATGGCAGCTGATAACAAGCATGCTGCAGAAATCCATGCTGAAGTTCGGGCTGACCACCTTCTATCGTTAAGCGAGGTAGTCATTAAGTGAGTTGCACTTGGTGTTAGGCAAACCAGCACAGGACTAACTGAACCACAAGGTCGTTAACCAAATCCAGCTTTTCCCACTGACTTTGCCTGCCGGAAGCCGGCCGCAAGGGACGATCGTGTGTCCCCAGGGATGCTAAAACTATTGTAAGTACATGCCAGTTTCCAGGCGTCTGAATTTTGATTTCATTGCAATGGTGACACAGCTAATCCTCAACTTCCAACCATTCGGTTAGCGACTGTTTGAAATTACAATGCACTGAAAATGGCATTTTTCTAAAAAAAATATATCTACAACTGGACCTTGACATTCAACAGCTTGTTTAGTGACTGTTTGAAATCACAAGAGCACTGATAAAAGAGACTTATGTCCATTTTAGCATCGTCGTGGTCACATGATCAAAATTTAGACACCTGGCAAGTGACTCATATTTATGATGGATGCAGGGTCCCGGGGTCATGTGGTGGAAGTCATATCCGGAGTGGGGGATGAGTCTGCCTACCGAGATGATGTGGACCGGTTGCTTTCATGGTGTGGAGACAATAACTTGGTCCTCAACACCAATAAGACCAAGGAGCTTATAGTGGACAATAGGAGGAACAGATCAGACATCCAGCCCTTGCTTATCAGTGGAGTCCGAGTGGAGCAAGTGGCCAGTTTTAAGTTTCTGGGTGTTACCCTAAAAAAGGACCTGACCTGGGGGGGGGGGGCTCACATTGCAGCCCTGGTCAAAAGGGCCCAGTAGAGATTATACTACCTGAGACTTCTCAGGAAACAACCACTGAATGGAAAACTGCTGGTGACCTTCTACCACTGCACCATAGAGAGCATTTTAACTTACTGTGTCTGGTTTGCCAATTGCACCGGGGCAGATAGGACAGCACTCCAGAGGGTTAACGTCATTGCCCCTCAGAGGATCATGGGTTGCCCTCTCCCCTCTTTGGAAGAGCTTTATAGCTCCTGCTGCCTTAAGAAAGTTCAAAACATTCTCAAAGATCCATCTCACCCTGGGAACCCCTTTTTTTGAACTATTACCATCTGGCAAACAGTACAGAACATTAAAAACAAGGACAAACAGGCTGAAAAACAGCTTCTATCCCAGGGCAGGAGCTCTTCTGAATTCTGTATAGTGCAACATTAATGCAATGTCAGGGGTTTTCAATCCAATGTATAGAATGTGAATGTGTGTGTGTTTATTTTCATAGTCATAATATACACGGAAGATGGTATTTAATTTTGTTGTACGATGTGCATTGACAATAAAGTAAAATAAAGTAAACTAAAATGTGATCCGCTTTTGCGATCTTCTGACAAGCAAAATCAATGGGTAGGCCAGATTCACTTAACATCCGTGTGACTAACTTAACAATGGCAGTGATTCACTTAAGCCCTGTGACAAAAAAAGGCATCGAATGGGGCAAAACCCACTTAACTATCTCACTTAGTGGCAGAAATTTTTGCTCAACGTTGGTCATAAGTCAAGGACTATATTTACTTCTTCCTATTCAGGCCCCTCCTGTAGGATGAGGATGTTGATGGCCAGTCCTCCCATTTTTCTCTATTTGTCCTAATTGTAGAGCCTGTTTGGTCCACTGGTTAAAGCACCAGGTTGGAAAACAGAAAGCTGTGGGTTCAAGTTCAAGTCCCGCCTTAGGCACGGGCGGATCTGGTTCAATCAGAACGCAGTACTCACTTTTGCTCGCTCCTGAAACTGGATCCAGATCAGGTAATCCACTTGAGAGGGATTAGCTGGAAGGGGGAAACATGCAATATTGCTGGAGCTGGTAAAAGATTTCTCAGGAAAAGCCCTTGCTAAATCAGCCTCTATCTGGAGGAAAAATAAGAAGGAATTTTCAGAGTATGCTCTAGCCTCAAATCCCAAATTGGAATTTAAAAGGCAGATCCTTTTCTTATATCTCCAGGGATCAACTACAACGTTACCTTCAGCTGGAATTTAATTCTCAGGCACTTAACACAGATCCATCCAGACATTTGTGGGGTACAATACAGAATAATTTGGCTACAAAATTCGACCTACAACCACAATAGAGCCCAAAATTTCAACTGTTAAGTGAGACATTTTTTTAAGTGAGTTTTGCCCCATTTTATAGGTTTTGCTCCGTTTTGTCACAGCTATTAAGTGAATCACCGCAGTTGTTAAGTTAGTCATATAGTTGTTAAGTGAATCTGGCTTCCCCTATTGATTTTGTATGTCAGAAGGTCGCCAAAGAGGATCCCATGGCCCCGGGATACTGTGACCATCATAAATACAAGTCAGCTGCCAAGCACCTGAATTTTACTGTGATGCTGCAACAGTTGTTAAGTGTGAAGAGCGGGGATTTTTTCCTACGGCATTTTAACTTTGAACAGTCACTAAATGAACTGTTCGAGGACTACCTGTGCTGTCTCTTTTTCCAAAGAGTATACTTCAACTACAGGTAGTCCTTGAGTTATGACTCTAATGGAGCTGGCCTATCCCCAGTAAGCAAGTCGTGATGGTCGTAAAATAGATCAGCCAACCTGATTCTATAGAGCACCAGCCTGATTTTATGATCTTTTCTGCAGCAGGCGATAACCAAACGCAGCCGTCTTTAAGTGAGCCAATGGAATTATTTGGGCTGGTTTAGAGGAAGACTGGAAGCCAGAGCCCCCTTTTCAGCCCAAGCACCGTGAAATGAGATGGCCTTGGGACCACGACGGAGGGGCTGCCAGAATCAGGTCGTGAAGATCCCGGCATTTCACGACTCAAAATATGTGCTAAACAGAGAAAGCAACCCTTCCTCCCTTCTCTCATGGATGACATTCCATAGTTGGGTCATGAAATGTCTGCAAGAACCACCAAGATCAGGGAACGTCACTGACTCCACAGTCGTCCTCTTCCTGGGATTCAAAAATTGTTTACTACCGGTTCTGTGGGCGTGGCTTGTTGGGCGTGGCAGGGGAAGGATCCTGCAAAATTCTCATTCCCTCCCCACCCACTAACCTGCTTTCCAGCTCCGTTCTCCTGTGCAGGGCAACCCAAGAAGACCCAGCCTCAATGAGAGGCAGAGAAGAGATGGGGTTGACGGGACCAGTCATAGGCGGGATTTGCCGGTTCTCCAAACTACTCCAAATTTCCGCTTCTCCAGAACTGGTCAGAACCGGCTGAACACCACCTCTGCCCCCTCCCCTTCTTGCACTGATGGTGTTACCTAGTTGGGTCATGAAATGGTTACCAGAAAAACCAGCAATCCTTCAGGGAGCCCCAAGGCTTCCACATTCAAATCGGTCTATCCTTCTCAAGCTGGATGCTCTCCAGATGTGCATGCTCCCCCCCAGCCCCCCCAGAGCTTCCCTCTTGGTGTGGGTTGACAGGGAATTCTAGCTCCTGAGCTTCCATACAAACACACACCCCCAGCCCCCAGCCTGGAAGGCGTTCAGCCTGAAGACGTGTGTCCCATAATAACCCCTCTCTCACCTTAGCTCTCTCCCTTTCTAACATCTGCCACTGTTGAAAACATTCCCCCAAATGTGCATAGAGAGTGCGGGCAGGATCACTATCATTAGTGGCCAATCCGTGGTAGGGATGTTGCAGTAAGGAGGGATGATACAACGCAGTGGCACCTCCGCTAAGGTTGCCGATAACATGAGTTAAACGGTGGACATCGTCGTCGTCATGAACATCGGCGGAGAAAGACGGACGTGGGTGAAATGCGAGAAACTTTCTCAACGCACGCAGCGGAGTCCGACCGACGAAGGACGGGTTCATTTTAGCCCAGCTCTCAATTTCTCCCGTGCTCTGACCGGCGTGGCCTCCGTCTGAGGGATTGTCTGATCCGTGGCATTTCTCAAACCTGTCTTCGGGAGGATGTTGCGGCCAACCACAGAAGGAAGCGTTGCTCATAATTTCGCCCAAGGGTTCCTCCTGAGGAATTTGTCGGTCAACCCAGGAGCGCCTGACGGAACTTAAATTTCCCCCGCCGCTGGGAAACTCCCCGTCTTGCAGATAGTGGCATCTTTGTGGGGCTGTTTGGGAGCCAAAAGGCTGGACAATGAAGCCGTGGCCGTGAGACTCAGGTGGCTGCGTATACATTGGCGTTGCTGGCTTTTTGTAAAGTACACACGGTGCCTCTGAGGGATTTAAACTTCTGCTTTTAAGGCATTTATCTCCACTGTACGATGAATGTTGATACTGGAAACCTGCGGGTAGATACTGGAAACCTGCGGGTAGATACTGGAAACCCAGGGGTGCATACTGGAAACCTGCAGATGGATACTGGAAACCTGCAGGTGGATACTGGAAATCTGGTGGTGGAGGAAGTAAATGATTTGTAGAATCTTGGAGGGGACACCTCAAATTTTTACTTTGAACACTATTGGTGTACGGGTTATTGGGGCAATTTGGCTGGTGCAGGTCAGTATTCGCTGCTTCGGGGACTTCTTGCTGAAATGGCGGTGAGAATAAGGGCGACACGGATTGGGTTGATTCGTAAGTGCCTCCTTTAGCACACAAATCCTTCTCTTGAATTATCGGCTGCCATATCCCGTACGTCGCAGTGTGAGACAGCTGGATTGGTTTTTCTGTGTCGCTGGCCCCTAGCCCACCTCCCGCGATGCTCTCCTGGTGTCCTTCGTAAAAGTCAACCCAGATCTGGGATGCGAAATGGTCCCGCCGGAGGACGTAGGCTTGCTTCTTAGCATTATTGCATTCAGGAACGATGTTGGACTGGCGATTTAAATCCTTGTTTTGTGGGTCAAAGGGCTTCAGAACTTCACAAGAGGGCGGAGAGCGAGGCTGGCCTGGGAGTGGCCATGACTGTTTCTTTCTTCGGAGTTCGGTAATGGACACCTCTCCCGATTTTTCTTCTTCAGAGCTCCATGATTCAACTGTGTTAGTTTGGTTTTCAGGAGCCCAGATATTCCTGGGAAAAAGGCTTGAGTACCTGCTACAGTCTTCTAAATCCATGGTCCACGATGGAGGGAATGACGTTGACTGGGACTCCCTGTAACGGACAGAATTTCATTTCTAAACACATTTTGTCTTCATGTCATGATCCCCAAAGATCCAGTTGGATCATCAGTCTGATGACCCATCATGGCAGAATATCCCCCGAATGTTAGTGATATTTCAAGGTTTCCCATCTAAAGTTCCCCATAGGGGCCTTTCTATACAGGTAGTCCTTGACTTACAACCGTGATGGAGCCTGAACTTACAGGTAGTCCTTGACTTATGATAGTGATTGAGCCTGCCATTACAGGTAGTCCTTGGCTTATGACCCTGATTGAGCCTTACAGGTAGTCGTCAAATTACAACCATTCGTTTAGCGACTGTTTGAAGTTACAACAGCACTGAAAATTTGGGTCTTTGGCATGCACAGGTGGTCATCAACTTACAGCAGTTCATTTAGTGACTATTCACAACAGTCACAACAGCACAGAAAAAGTGACTTATGACCATTTTTCACACATATGACCATTGCAGCATCCCCCTGTGGTCATCTGATCAAAGTTCAAATGCCTGACAACTGACTCATGGTTATGACAGTTGCAGTGGCCATGAGATCATAACCTACTGACAAGCCAAAGTCAATGGAGGGAAGCCAGATTCATTAAACAACTGGGATACCCACTTAGCAACTGCAGTGATTCGCTTAACAACTGTGGCAAGGAAGGTCATGAAACGGGGCAAAACTCACCTCGCAAATGCCTTGCTTAGCAACATACATTTTGGGGCTCAATTGCTGGTCATAAGTCAAAGCCTACCCGCATTTACAACGGTTCAGCATCCTAGGGTCATGAGATCACCATTTGCAATCTTCCTAGCCAGCTTTTCCGACAAGGAAACTCAACGGGGGAAACTGGATTTGCCCAACGGTTGTGGAATTCCCTTAGTAGCTGCAGAGATTCGCTTTGCAACCATGGCCAAAAAGATCATGAAATCATTGGGTGCCACTTACTTAAATAACCTCCTTGCTCGGCGTCAGAGATTTCTGATGCCAACTTCGGCTAAGTCGAGGACTACCTGTGCAATATAATGCAGGCTTCACAAGATTATTTAGGGTGTCAATTTAGACTCTGCTCAAAGAGAACTTTTGACAAAGGGTGAAGTTGACACCATTCTTGTCTCATTCTAAGCTGAATTGTCCAGCCAATCGATGCCACTTAGCCTGCTCAGGATGAGGGTATCATTGTACTTTAACAAAGTTTTTAAAATATTTGGAAAGGGAAAAAAAGAGGGGGAAAAAATGACACCACTATACCAGTCTGTAATAGCTTCTAGTTCGCTGAGCTGCTGTAATGCGCTGGTCACTAAGGCGAACATATCAGGAACGCTGGCAGAGTGAGACAGGTTGACCAGTGTCCTAAAAACAAGAATAAACAAATGCAAAATAAACCTGGCTGGCGATATCATTTATTTATTTATATGCATCCGGCATTTTATTATTTTGTTTTGTTTACAAATAACAGATAATTTCCTATTTTCTCCACAACAACCCCGAGCGGCCCAAAGTAAATCAGCTGGCTGTCATATTTAAGGAGAACTAGAACTCACAGCCTTCTAGTAATTGACCCAAAAGGCACATACCCAGCTAGGTTTCATGCCTAACAAGGGACAAAAAGTCCCCATCTTCTACTGATTGGCCCAAAGTCATCCAACCACTTTCAGACCTAAACTGAGACTAAAATTCACTATCTCCTGGTGATTATCCAAGACACCCACGCAGCTTTCATGCCAAAGCAACTAGAATTCACCGTCTCCTGTAGATTGGCCCAAAGTCACCCAGCTGGCTTATGTGCCTAAGGCGGGACTAGAACTCACCGTCTCCTGGTGATTGGCCCAAAGTCACCCAGCTGTCAGGCTTCAAGATTTCCCCCCTGTGCTTTGCATCTTTCGGCTGTCATAAGTAACAGGGGTTGGTGGACGGGGGAGGATTATGGGAAGTGCGCTGGGGGTCTTACAAACAGAACAGTATTAACTGGGGTGGGGGGGTTCATTCTTGCTCAGCTTTCTCTTCCTTGCTTAGCTTTCTCTGCTAGGCTATACACAGCTGCAAACCTTTATCAAAGCATGCCAAGGTCACGGGACAGAAGCCTCATCACCACCTGGAGATGCCCACATGACGACACTCACAACTTTTCATTGGAAGAACCATTTGAACTATAGGGGGTGGGAACCTTGCCGTCCCTTTGTATATGTGATTTACGCGCCCATTTTCTCAGATTCATAATTCCTTTGTTGCTACCCCTGGATTTCCAATAAAAGATATCTTTTCTCTAATTAGAAGAGTCTAAGTATTTCTTTCTTGGATTTTCAATGCAGCACCAGCTGACACCAGCCGGCTTTCTTGCCTAAGGTTGGACTAGAACTCACCGCCTCCTGGTGATTGGCTAAAAGTTAGCCAGTTGGCTTTTGTGCCTAAGATTGGACTAGAATTCACCACGTCATCATGATTGGCCCAAAGTTTCCTAGCTGTCTTTCATGCCTAAGGTTAGACAAGAATTCACCACCTCCTGGTGATTGGCCCAAAGATACCCAGCTGGCTTCTATGCCTAAGGCGGGACTAGAACTCACCTTCTCTTGGTGATTGCCCCAAAGTTACCCAGCTGGCTTTCGTTCCTAAGGTTGGACTAGAATTCACCACCTCCCGGTGATTGGCACAAAGTCACCCAGCTGGCTTTCGTGCCTAAGGCGGGACTAGAACTCACCGTCTCCTGTTGATTGGCCCAAAGTTACCTAGCTGGCTTTTGTGTAAAGGCGAAACTAGAACTCACCGCCTCCTGATAATTGGCCCAAAGTTACCTAGCTGGCTTTCGTTCCTAAGGTTGGACTAGAATTCACCACCTCCTGGTGATTGGCCCAAAGATACCCAGCTGGCTTTTCTGCCTAAGGCGGGACTAGAACTCACCACCTCCTGGTGATCAGCCCAAAGTCACCCAGCTGGCTTATGTGCCTAAGGCGGGACTAGAACTCACCGTCTCCTGTTGATTGGCCCAAAGTCACCCAGCTGGCTTTCGTTCCTAAGGCGGGACTAGAACTCACCACCTCCTGGTGATTGGCCCAAAGTTACCTAGCTGGCTTTTGTATAAAGGCGGGACTAGAACTCATCACTACCCAGCTGGATAAGGTTGGACTACAACTCACCTTCTCTTGGTGATTGGCCCAAAGTTACCCAGTTGGCTTTCGTTCCTAAGGTTGGACTAGAATTCAGCACCTCCTGGTGATTGGCACAAAGTCACCCAGCTGGCTTTCGTTCCTAAGGTGGGACTAAAACTCACCACAACCCAGCTGGATAAGGTTGGACTAAAACTCACAGCCTCCTGTTGATTGGCCCAAACTCACCCAGCTGGCTTTCGTGCCTAAGGTGGAACTAGAACTCACCACCACCCAGCTGGCTAAGGTTGGACTAGAACTCACCACCTCCTGGTGATTAGCCCAAAGTCACCCAGCTGGCTTATGTGCCTAAGGCGGGACAAGAACTCACCGTCTCCTGTTGATTGGCCCAAAGTCACCCAGCTGGCTTATGTGCCTAAAGCGGGACTAGAACTCACCGTCTCCTGTTGATTGGCCCAAAGATACCCAGCCGACTTTCATGCCTAAGGTTGGAGTAGAACTCACCGCTTCCTGGGGATTGGCCCAAACTCACCCAGCTGGCTTTCGTGCCTAAGGCGGGACTAGAACTCGCCATCTCGTGGTGATTGGCACAAAGTCACCCAGCTGGCTTTCGTTCCTAAGGTTGGACTAGAATTCACCACCTCCTGGTGATTGGCACAAAGTCACCCAGCTGGCTTTCGTTCCTAAGGCGGGACTAGAACTCACCGCCTCCTGGTGATTGGCCCAAAGTTACCTAGCTGGCTTTTGTGTAAAGGCGGGATTAGAACTCATCACTACCCAGCTGGATAAGGTTGAATTAGAACTTACCATCTCCTGTTGATTGGCCCAAAGTCACCCCGCTGGCTTTTGTTCCTAAGGCGGGACGAGAACTCACCGTCTCCTGGTGATTGGCCCAAAGTCACCCCGCTGGCTTTTGTTCCTAAGGCGGGATTAAAACTCACCATGTCCTGGTGATTGGCCCAAAGTCACCCCGCTGGCTTTCGTTCCTAAGGCGGGACTAGAACTCACCATGTCCTGGTGATTGGCACAAAGTCACCCAGCTGGCTTTCGTTCCTAAGGCGGGACTAAAACTCACCATGTCCTGTTGATTGGCCCAAAGTCACCCAGCTGGCTTTTGTGCCTAAGGCGGCATTAGAACTCACCGCCTCCTGGTGATTGGTCCAAAGATACCCAGCTGACTTTCGTGCCTAAAGTTGGACTAGAACTCACCGCCTCTTGGTGATTGCCTAAAAGTTACCCAATTGGCTTTCAGGCTTAAGGCTGGATTAGAACTCACCACCACCCAGCTGGATAAGGTTGGACTAGAACTCACCACCTCCTGGTGATTGGCCCAAAGTCACCCAGCTGGCTTATGTGCCTAAGGCGGGACTAGAACTCACTGCAACCTGGTGATTGGCCCAAAGTCACCTAGCTGGCTTTCGTTCCTAAAGCGGAATTAGAACTCACTGCCTCCTGTTGATTATCCCAAAGTCACCCAGCTGGCTTTCGTGCCTAAGGCGGAACTAAAACTCGCCACCTCGTGGTGATTGGCACAAAGTCACCCAGCTGGATTTTATGCCTAAGGCGGGACTAGAACTCACCATCTCCTAGTAATTGGCCCAAAGTCACCCAGCTGGCTTTCGTACCTAAGGTGGGACTAGAACTCACCACAACCCAGCTGGCTAAGGTTGGACTAGATTTCACCACCTCCTGGTGATTGGCCCAAAGATACCCAGCTGGCTTTTCTGCCTAAGGCGGGACTAGAACTCACCACCTCCTGGTGATCAGCCCAATGTTACCTAGCTGGCTTTTGTGTAAAGGCGGGACTAGAACTCACCACCACCCAGCTGGATAAGGTTGGACTAGAACTCACCGCTTCCTGGTGATTGGCACAAAGTCACCCAGCTGGCTCTTGTTTCTAAGGTTGGACTAGAACTCACCGCCTCCTGGTGATTGGCCCAAAGTTACCCAGCTGGCTTTGGTTCCTAAGGCGGAACTAAAACTCGCCACCTCGTGGTGATTGGCACAAAGTCACCCAGCTGGCTTTTATGCCTAAGGCGGGACTAGAACTCACCATCTCCTGGTGATCAGCCCAATGTTACCTAGCTGGCTTTTGTGTAAAGGCGGGACTAGAACTCACCACCACCCAGCTGGATAAGGTTGGACTAGAACTTACCGCTTCCTGGTGATTGGCACAAAGTCACCCAGCTGGCTCTTGTTTCTAAGGTTGGACTAGAACTCACCGCCCCCTGGTGATTGGCCCAAAGTTACCCAGCTGGCTTTGGTTCCTAAGGCGGGATTAGAACTCACTGCCCCCTATTGATTGGCCCAAAGTTACCCACCTGTCTTTTGTGTAAAGGCGCGACTAGAACTCACCACCCCCCAGCTGGATAAGTTTGGACTAGAACTCACCACCTCCTGGTGATTGGCACAAAGTCACCCAGCTGGCTCTTGTTTCTAAGGTTGGACTAGAACTCACCGCCTCCTGGTGATTGGCCCAAAGTCACCCAGCTGGCTGTCGTGCCTAAGGCGGGAAGAGAACTCACCGTCTCTTTTTGATTGGCCCAAAGTCACCCAGCTGGCTTATGTGTCTAAAGCGGGATTAGAATTCACCGTCTCCTGTTGATTGGCCCAAAGTCACCCAGCTGGCTTATGTGCCTAAGGCGGGACTAGAACTCACTGCCTCATGTTGGTTATCCCAAAGTCACCCAGCTGGCTTTCGTGCCTAAGGCGGGACAAGAACTCGCCACCTCGTGGTGATTGGCACAAAGTCACCCGGCTGGCTTTTATGCCTAAGGCGGGACTAGAACTCACTGCAACCTGGTGA
>NW_020769442.1:337527-360369 GCF_900518735.1 Pseudonaja textilis | reverse complement strand
AAGGCGGGACTAGAACTCACCACGACCCAGCTGGATAAGGTTGGACTAGAATTCACCACCTCCTGGTGATTGGCCCAATGTTATCTAGCTGGCTTTTGTGTAAAGGCGGGACTAGAATTCACCACCACCCAGCTGGATACGGTTGAATTAGAACTTACCATCTCCTGTTGATTGGCCCAAAGTCACCCCACTGGCTTTTGTTCCTAAGGCGGGACTAGAACTCACCGTCTCCTGTTGATCGGCCCAAAGTCACCCAGCTGGCTTATGTGCCTAAGGCGGGACTAGAACCCACCGTCTCCTGGTGATTGGCCCAAAGTCACCCAGCTGGCTCTCGTTTCTAAGGTTGGACTAGAACTCACCGCCTCCTGGTGATTGGCACAAAGTCACCCAGCTGGCTGTCGTGCCTAAGGCGGGACTAGAACTCACCGCCCCCTGTTGATTGGCCCAAAGTTACCCACCTGGCTTTTGTTTAAAGGCGCGACTAGAACTCACCACCACCCAGCTGGATAAGGTTGGACTAGAACTCACCACTTCCTGGTGATTGGCCCAATGTTACCTAGCTGGCTTTTGTGTAAAGGCGGGACTAGAACTCACCACCACCCAGCTGGATAAGGTTGAATTAGAACTTACCATCTCCTGTTGATTGGCCCAAAGTCACCCCGCTGGCTTTCGTTCCTAAGGCGGGACTAGAACTCACTGCAACCTGGTGACTGGCCCAAAATCACCCAGCTGGTTTTGTGCCTAAGGTGGGACTAGAACTCACCACAACCCAGCTGGCTAAGGTTGGACTAGATTTCACCACCTCCTGGTGATTGGCCCAAAGATACCCAGCTGGCTTTTGTGCCTAAGGAGGGACTAGAACTCACCACCTCCTGGTGATCAGCCCAATGTTACCTAGCTGGCTTTTGTGTAAAGGCAGGACTAGAACTCACCACCACCCAGCTGGATAAGGTTGGACTAGAACTCACCGCCTCCTGGTGATTGGCCCAAAGTCACCCAGATGGCTGTCATGCCTAAGGCGGGACTAGAACTCACTGCCTCCTGGTGATTGGCCCAAAGTTATTCACCTGGCTTTTGTGTAAAGGCGCGACTAGAACTCACCACCACCCAGCTGGATAAGGTTGGACTAGAACTCACCACTTCCCAGCTGGCTAAGGTTGGACTAGATTTCACCACCTCCTGGTGATTGGCCCAAAGATACCCAGCTGGCTTTTCTGCCTAAGGCGGGACTAGAACTCACCACCTCCTGGTGATCAGCCCAATGTTACCTAGCTGGCTTTTGTGTAAAGGCAGGACTAGAACTCACCACCACCCAGTTGGATAAGGTTGGACTAGAACTCACCGCTTCCTGGTGATTGGCCCAATGTTACCTAGCTGGCTTTTGTGTAAAGGCGGGACTAGAACTCACCACCACCCAGCTGGATAAGGTTGAATTAGAACTTACCATCTCCTGTTGATTGGCCCAAAGTCACCCCGCTGGCTTTTGTTCCTAAGGCGGGACTAGAACCCACCGTCTCCTGGTGATTGGCCCAAAGTCACCCAGCTGGCTTTCGTGCCTAAGGCGGGACTAGAACTCACTGCAACCCAGCTAGATAAGGTTGGACTAGAACTCACCCCCTCCTGGTGATTGGCCCAAAGTTACCCAGCTGGCTTTAGTTCCTAAGGCGGGACTAGAACTCACCGCCTCCTGGTGATTGGCACAAAGTCACCCAGCTGGCTTTTATGCCTAAGGCGGGACTAGAACTCACCGCCTCCTGGTGATTGGCCCAAAGTTACCCAGCTGGCTTTTGTGCCTAAGGAGGGATTAGAACTCACTGCCTCCTGGTGATCTGCACAAAGTCACCCAGCTTGCTTTCATGCCTAAGGTGGGACTAGAACTCACCACAACCCAGCTGGCTAAGGTTGGACTAGATTTCACCACCTCCTGGTGATTGGCCTAAAGATACCCAGCTGGCTTTTCTGCCTAAGGCGGGACTAGAACTCACCACCTCCTGGTGATCAGCCCAATGTTATCTAGCTGGCTTTTGTGTAAAGGCGGGACTAGAACTCACCACCACCCAGCTGGATAAGGTTGGACTAGAACTCACCGCTTCCTGGTGATTGGCACAAAGTCACCCAGCTGGCTCTCGTTTCTAAGGTTGGACTAGAACTCACCACCTCCTGGTGATTGGCACAAAGTCACCCAGCTGGCTGTCGTGCCTAAGGCGGGACTAGAACTCACCGCCTCCTGGTGATTGGCGCAAAGTTACCCAGCTGGCTTTTGTGCCTAAGGAGGAATAAGAACTCACCGCCTCCTGGTGATTGGCCCAAAGTTACCCCGCTGGCTTTGGTTCCTAAGGCGGGATTAGAACTCACCGCCCCCTGTTGATTGGCCCAAAGTTACCCACCTGGCTTTTGTGTAAAGGCGCGACTAGAACTCACCACCACGCAGCTGGATATGTTTGGACTAGAACTCACCGCTTCCTGGTGATTGGCCCAATGTTACCTAGCTGGCTTTTGTGTAAAGGCGGGACTAGAACTCACCACCACCCAGCTAGATAAGGTTGGACTAGAACTCACCACCTCCTGGTGATTGGCCCAAAGTTACCCAGCTGGCTTTTGTGCCTAAGGCGGGACTAGAACTCACCACCACCCAGCTGGATAAGGTTGGACTAGAACTCACCGCCTCCTGGTGATTGGCCCAAAGTTTCCTAGCCGTCCTTCATGCCTAAGGTTGGACTAGAATTCACCACCTCCTGGTGATTGGCCCAAAGATACCCAGCTGGCTTCTATGCCTAAGGCGGAAATGGAACTCACTACAACCCAGCTGGATAAGGTTGGACTAGAACTCACCGTCTCCTGGTGATTGGCCCAAACTCACCCAGCTGGCTTTCGTGCCTAAGGCGGGACTAGAACTCACCACCACCCAGCTGGATAAGGTTGGACTAAAATTCACAGCCTCCTGTTGATTGGCCCAAGCTCACCCAGCTGGCTTTCCTGCCTAAGACGGGACTAGAACTCACCATCTCCTGTTGATTGGCCCAAAGTCACCCAGCTGGCTTTTCTGCCTAAGGAGGGATTAGAACTCACCACAACCCAGCTGGCTAAGGTTGGACTAGATTTCACCACCTCCTGGTGATTGGCCCAAAGTTACCCAGCTGGCTTTGGTTCCTAAGGTTGGACTAGAACTCACCGCCTCCTGGCGATTGGCTAAAAGTTACCCAGTTGGCTTTCGTCTCTAAGATTGGACCAGCTCACCGCCTCCTGGTGATTGGCCCAAAGTCACCCAGCTGGTTTTCGTCCCTAAGGCCGGACTAGAACTCACCGCCTCCTGGTGATTGGCCCAAAATTAGCCAGTTGGCTTTCGTTCCTAAGGTTGGACTAGAATTCACCACCTCCTGGTAATTGGCACAAAGTCACCCAGCTGGCTTTCGTGCCTAAGGCGGGACTGGACTTTACCACCACCCAGCTGGATAAGGTTGGACTAGAACTCACCGCCTCCTGGTGATTGGCACAAAGTCACCCAGCTGGCTTTTGTGTAAAGGTGGGACTAGAACTCACCGCCTCCTGGTGATTGGCCCAAAGTTACCCAGCTGGCGTTTGTGTAAAGGCAGGACTATTACTCACCACCACCCAGCTGGAAAAATGTTGGACTAGAACTCACCGCCTCCTGTTGATTGACCCAAAGTCACCCAGCTGGCTTTTGTGCCTAAGGAGGGATTAGAACTCACCACAACCCAGCTGGCTAAGGTTGGACTAGATTTCACCACCTCCTGGTGATTGGCCCAAAGATATTCAGCTGGCTTTCGTTCCTAAGGCGGGACTAAAACTCACCATGTCCTGTTGATTGGCCCAAAGTCACACAGCTGGCTTTTGTGCCTAAGGCGGGACTAGAACTCACCGTCTCCTGGTGATTGGCCCAAATCAGCGAAACCACTTCCATGTGTAAGGCAGGAGTAGAGTTCACTGTCTCCCGCTTTCTAGTCTGGTGCCTCAACCACAAGACCAAACTTTCTTCCCTCACATTTTCTCCGCAAGTGTTTTCATCAATTTATGATCCGTTTGAGCTTAGAAGACTGAACTTTAAAATTTATTAAAGCAGGCCAAACAGGTAGATGATACAAGTGCTAAGGGACAGGTTAGGTGCGCGTGTGTATGTGTGCATGAGCAGAAAACTCTCACCTCGCCCCCACACCTGTTTGTATCATCCATGAAAGGGTCACAGTTCCTACCTTTGGTCTGGGCATTTAAGCAGGAGAGTCTCCATCCTGGCACCTCCTTTACATCCAGGTAAGACCGTGGGATGTTCCATAGAAAAAGTTTCGTTTGTTCTTTCACCCAGAAATTGTCGAATTATTTTTGGATTACTGTGGTTTCTCTGAGGAGTAATTGCAGAAAAAAATAATTGATTTTGTGGACGGGAACCCAATAAGCTATAAATCAAGGGTCTCCAAAATTGGCAACTTTAAGACTTGGGGGGGGGGGGTTTCCAACTCCCAGAATTCCATAGCTGGCTGGAGAATTCTGGGAGTTGAAGTCCACAAGTCTTAAAGTGGCCGAGTTTGGAGACCTTAGCTATGATCAACAAACCATAAATGAGCACAAAAAGAAGATTCCCCACAGATTTAAATCACAATCATCGCGTGCAAGACGTTTCACTGTGCAAAAATACATATGAAACTACCCGCCTCCATTTTCTCCATAGGTACTTGTACAGGTACAGGTAGTCCTCAACTAATGACCATTCAAAATTATGATGAAATCAAAAGCTACTTATGACAGTTGGGCACAAAATTTCAATCTCTAAGCAAGAGAATTGTTAAGTGAGTTTTGACCCGTTTTATGACCCCTTCTTACCAAGTGAAATTGCAGCTGTAACACAGTTATTAAGTGAATCTGGCTTACCCTTGGACTTTGCTTGTCAGAAGGTCGCAAGTGTGAATCATGTGACCCCGGGACACTGCAACTGTGATATGTATGAGTCAGTTGCCAAGGGTCCAAATTTGAATCACGTGACTATGCTTCAGTGGTTGTAACTGTGAAAACGGTCACAATTCACCTTTTCAGTGCTTTTGTAACCTTGAACTGTCACTAAAGGAATTTAATCTGCGTAAAACATGCCATAAGCTACTGGTTTACTCTTGACTCTGGTTACACAAGGGCGAAGCCATGAAAAATAAACCTTTGAAACCATCCATAATGCGCCTGATAAAACTCTTGTGTAAATCTTCCAATATCTGAGGGGCTGCCCCAAAGAAGAGGGAGTCAAGCTATTCTCCAAAGCACCAGAGGGCAGCACCAGAAGCAACGGGTGGAAACTAATCAAGGAGGGGAGCAGATAACAGATTATCAGAGTTGGAAGGGACCTTATGGGTCATCTAGTCCAACCCCCTGCCCAAGCGGGAGAGCCAACTCCATTTCTGACCAAGATGGGAGTCCAATCTCTTCTTGAAGGCCTCCAGGGATGAAGCTCCCACAACTTCTGAAGGCAACTTATGTTTCATTGGTTGTTGGTTCTAATTGTCAGAAAATTTCTCTTTATTTCCAGGTTGAATCTCTCCTTGTTCAGTTTCCCTCCATTATTCCTTGTCTGGCCTTCAGGTGCTTTAGAGAATAGCTTGCCTCCCCCCACTTCCTCTCTGGGGCAGCCCCTCAAATATTGGAAGGCTGCTCTCCTGTCTCCCCTGGTCCTTCTCTTCCCTAGACCAGCCAGGCCCAGTTCCTGCAACCGTTCGTCGTATGTTTGAGCCTCCAGTCCCCTAATCATCCTGGTTGCTCTTCCCTGCCACGCCCACCAAGCCACATCCACAGAACCAGTAGTAATAAATTTTTTGAATCCCACCACTGACTTATATGTGTACTTTCATTTTTCTTGCCTAAGTGTAGGACTTTACTTTTCTCTACATTGAATCTCATTTTGTTAAATGAAATTTAACCAACTTAGAGCTAAGGAAGAAATTTCTTAATAGTGAAGATAATTAACCAACTTGCCTCCAGAAGCTGTGAATTCTCTAACACTGGAAGCTTTTAAGAAGAGACTGGACAGCCATTTGCCTGAAAAATAGTGTAGGCTTTCCTGCCTAAGCAGTGGGTTGGACTAGAGGACCTCCAAGGTCCCTTCCAACTCTGTTATTCTGTTCTAACTGTTGCAACATCCCCAAATTTGAGCCATTGGCAACCGGCAGGTATTCACGACCCCTTGCAACAGCGCATTTGTAACCTTCCCAGACAAGCAGTCAATGGGGGAAAACAGACTCACTTAACTCGCATAACAGTTTCTTCGTTTTTCTCCACTCTGGAAAACCCCACTCCCGTCTAGCACTGATGATGTTCCCTAAGTGGGTTATGAAACATCTGCAAGAAAGCAACCAGGCTTAGAGAGCACCAAGGACCCCAACAGTCCCCCTCCTCCTCCTCTTTTTCCTCCTCCTTTTTTTCCTTCCCCCCCTCCACCTTTTCTTCTCCGTCCTCTGCCTTTTCCTCGCTTCCCCTCTCCTCCTCCCCCCTTCCTCCCCCCTTCCCCCCCTCCTCCCCCCTTCCTCCTCCTCCACACAAACCCTGGTTTCTAGCACAACTGGTGTTATCCCGGCAGTTCTGTAATGAAACGTCCGCAAGAAAAGGAGCACGTGAAGAGAGCTGCAAGGACCCAATAGCCTAAAACCTGAGCTACAAATATTGTCTTCTACTAACCTTCAGAAATTACCCGCCATTTCATGGTTCCCAATCAACATACCTACTTACATTTAATATCTCAAGCATAAGTGGTCTAAAAAACATATAGGCATCCCCAAATTCCCTTTCAGAGATGCAGTTAAAATAACACTTTGAAAAGGCTAGTGCAAAAATGCCATTCCAATCGTTTTACATCCTTCCCGCCCCCCCGTTCAAACTCTGGGGAAGACTCCGTTGGCGGCGGCGTCTCCATTCCTTTCCTTACCTGCCCAGGTGTGACAGCAACTGATTCCTCTCTGAACACAGGGGGTTTAAAACCACTTGGCTGAGATTTAACAGGTTTAACAGATTAACAGGTAATTGATACAACTCTATGCCTTAACAACCTCTATTTCAACTGCCCTTATTGCCGCTGCTTATGGGACACTGTTACAAACTCAGTTATGTCTGTGTGTGTGTGACAACTCTCACACAGAAACAGTTGCCAAGTTTTAGGATATCCCCCCGCCCCCCATGACAAGCAAACACATGTAGGATCAGGGCTGAGGTTATCCACAAGTGTGATTGTCACACACACACACACACACACACACACACACAAAGGCTTAATTTAATTGAAAATCCTTCACCTTGGTGCACCTTGGTGGTATCTTTTGAGAGACTTTTCTCCGTTTTAATAGATGTGTTCAAAGGAAAATATTCAGTGTAATAAATACTTAAGGGGGAATTATAATTATTATTATTTTCACCAAATGTTAAAGAGGCCAGGTCTAGGCAAGTATTTTACAATAATTAAACAGACAGAAAACGTGGTATATTTTTGTTCCTATGTGAGTAGTCCTCAGCTTGCAACCATTTGTTTAGCGACTGTTCAATGGCAGACTGATGACCAGTCCTCACACTTACAACCGACAAAGCATCCCCACGTTCACATGATCAAGGTTCAGTCGCTTGGCAACTCGCTTTTATGACCTACCCAGCCAGTTTCTGACAAGCAAAGCCAATGGGAAAAGCCAGATTTGCTTAACGACCACATGATCCGGTTAACAACAGGGGTGATTCATTTAGCAACCATAGGGAAAAAGGGTTGTAAAACTGGGCACAAGTCATTAACAGTTGTCTTATTTTGCAACAGAACTTTAGGTCTAAATTGTGGTGGTAAGTCAAAGATTGCATGTACTTTCCTACTCAGCATCAACTTTGTATATAACATTCCACATAACCAGAAGGAAAAAAAAACCCCACAATAATCCTCAACTTCTAACTGCAGTTGAGAACGGAAGTTCTGTCACTAATCCAGCGGTCAAGTGAGCCACACCTGATTTCACTACTTTTGCCATGGTTGTTAAGCACATCACTGTCGTCACTAAGTGAATCTGGCTTCGCCTCTTCACATTGCTGGTCAGAATCTGGCTGGGAAGGTCGCAAAAGGTGATCATGAGGCCCTGAATACATTGCAAATATAAGCCAGTTGCCAGGCACTCAAATTCTGACCAAATGACTGCACGGATGGTGAGACAGTCGTAAGTGTGAGGACTGGTCACAAAATCACTTTTTAGTGCCATTGTTAACTTAGAATAATTGTAAGTTGAGGACTATCTCAGTATAAGGTAGAGCTCAATCTACCACCACAATTGAGCCCAAAAGTTGTTACTAAGCGAGACTGTTGTTAAGTGAGTTTTGCCCCATTTTACTATCTTTCTTGGCACCGTTAAGTGAATCACCGCAATCAAGGGAATCCAGCCACCCCATTATCCTTTGATCATCAGAAGGTCACAAAAGGGGATCACAAGACCCCGGGACACTGCAACCGCCATAAGTACAAGTCAGTTGCCAAGCACCCAAATTTTGATTGCATGTTTACAGGGAAGCTGCAACGGTCATAAGTATGAAAAAACAATAAATCCCTTTTTTTTAGTGTCAGTGTAACTTCGAATGGTCACTAAGTCTAGATGTAGGTCTGGAACTACACACAGGAGGAAAATAATGTTCACAGTCACCTTGAATCGTGAAACTTGGCAAATAAATATGATAAATAAATAAAAAATAAATCTCAAGTCATAAGTCAAGGACTACCTGTATAGCAATTTCGGTAATTTGATAATTCAACACAAGGATTGGTCACGTTATGGAACAATTTTCCAACCAACTGGTTGAAAACCAAGTGGTTTTTCCTGCAGGCAGGACAATTCTGGGAACCGAAGTCCACACCCCATAAGGGATGCAAAGGTTGAGATTCACTGGGTTAATGTGTTGTGAGAATACAACCAGGGCTGGGCTGTTGGGGGTCCTCGGGGGTTCAGGAGAGCTCCTAGCTGTGCAATTCGGAGAACCCTCAAATCCCACTCCTGGTTGGCCCTCCCCACCCACCCAGAGTCCCCACGCCGCCCATTTTAGATGCAAGTAAGTGCAGGGTGCAAGTGCAAGTAAGTGCAGGGCGTGTGCGGAGATTTGGGGAGGGCGAAAACGCCCCTTTCCCCAGCTGTGGTGCAGGAGGCTGGCTAGGCCTCGCCCACCATGGCCACGCCCACCCAGAAACCAAGCCGAGAATCCCTTGCCAAAATTTTTGAAGCCCTGAATACAGCCACGCCTTCCGCCAATCCTGCCTTCTCTTCTTTCCATTTTTGAGATACCTTATTTAGCCTGAAGACTTCTGACGAACTCGACAAGTTTTCTTGCTCAAAATAATTCTTAAATAACGATACAGTAGGCTTTTTTTTTAAAAAAAAAATTTGCACTGGTATCAAATGACAAACTCTCACACTAGCACAGGTAACGCTACTACCGTACCTACTGCTAAATTATACTTCGCCACCACATGGTACTGCTAAACCTTAAATTAGCTGATTGGTTTAACTATATTTTGTAGAAAGCAGGAACAAAAATTTAAAAGTACAGGTAATCCTTGACTTACAACCATAAATGAGCTGAAAATTCCCATTGCTGAGTGAGATAGTGAGTTTTACAACCTCACTTGCCAGTTGAAGAGAAACATTGCAGTTGTTCAGTTTAGTAACTGTGGTTGTTAAGTGAATCTGGATTCCCCATTGACTTTCTTTGTCAGAAGGTTGCAAAAGGGGATCGTGTGACCCTGGGACACTGCAACCGTCGTAAGTATGAGTAATTTGCCAAGTGTCCTAATTTTTGCCAAGTGTCCTAATCACATGACCGTGGGAATGCTGCAACAGTCGTTAAGTGTGAAAAATTGTTACAAGTCACTTTTTTCAGTACTGTTGTAAATTTAGTCACAAAATGAACATAACAAGAAAGTTCAGGATGCCTGCAAACAAAAGACTCCACCTGGGTCTTATTTTAATATATAAAATTGCACCAGAATTTTCATCAAGAAATGCAAAATGAGTACTTCCTCTACAAACACCCAAAACTGAACAGGGAAATCAGCCAGTCTAAAACAGGTTTGCGGATTTTGGTTCTGCTGCATACATGGAATGTAAATATTTGCTTTATTTTATTAATAATTAAATGTCATTCATATTATTTCCAGGTGCATAAATCAAGTTTGTTGCACGTTAGTAAGTGGTAATAACTAGCCAAGCTTGTTTGGCTTTAGAAGTAGTCTGGATGGGAGACCACCATGAAATCCCAGGTGTATTTGTGGATTTTTTTAAAAAGGAAATTGCTATAGGTCGTTCTTGACTTACAATCATTCAGTGACCGTCCAGTTACAAAGGCACTAAAAAAAGTGACACGACTGTTGTTGATATGACCGCTACAGCATCCTCATGATGATCACATGATCAAAATTCAGACGCTTGGCAACTGACTCGACGACGGTTGCTATGTCCCGGAGGTCACGTGATTGCTTTTTGCAATCTTCTGACAAGCAGATTCACTTAGCAACCGTGATGTACCTAACTTAACAACTGCAGTGATTTCCTTAACAACGTAACAGTTTTGGAGGTCGCATATGAGTCTGAGCATTACGTGAGCACCTCCCAGCTCCAAATGGCTGCTTTGTAGGTGCGTCATACAGGATTCTAGGTGTGGGAGTTGTAGTCTGACGACCAGCCGGGCTCATGGAAGGTGATGGGAGGCATAGTTTGAATTCTTGGATAACAGCAGGGGATAATGGGACCTGCAATCTAACAGAGGAATGAGAAAGATTTGGATTAGCACCATCGGGAGAACACTGCTGTGCTGGGGAGGATGGAACCTGTATTCCAGCAGGAAAAAAAATGAGGTGGGGGCAGCGACAGAGGCCCCACCAGCAAATGGAAGGCCAGGAACCCAGGGTGCAGCAGTGCTTGCTGGCTGTGGATAATGGGACTTGCAGTCCAACAGAACCATGGAATACGTTAACACATCTTGGGAGCAACGCTGTGCTGGGGATAATGGGGCCTGTAGTCCAGCAAATAAAATTGGGGTGGGGGCTGCGCTGACAGCTGAGGAAGTGCGGTGTCTGGGGATAATGGGATTTGGAGCCCGAAAGGTTGGAAGGCGGAAAGGGAAAAAAGTTGCAGCCTGCCCCCATTGCGAGGGGTGCCCGCAGGATGATGGGGGGGGGGGTTGGCTACGGATGATGGGAGGGGCAGACCTTAAGCTCTCAGACGCTGCAACTCGAGCCTCACCTCCAGCCGCGGAATGCGAGAACAATCCGCGACCAAGGAGGCGGGGTTGGACTAGATGACCTACAAGGTCCCTTCCAACTCTGTGAAAAAAGATCTGTTTAGATCATCGCCGCCGGGCCTCTTTTGATTGATAGGGCCACCTGGCGCCTCCCATTGGCTGCAACTGCCACCTTATTTCCGCCCTCTGAGCACGCGAAGGGGAGGGGGAAAGGGGCGAAAACCGCGCAAGCGCCGCCGTCCTTGAGCGCGCGCGCCCCTAACGGATCTGGAGGCGGAACTCGGGCACTGAGGAAGCTGGGAGCTGTAGTCTGAAGAACGGGCAGGCGATAGAAGCGGGCGGAGGCGTCTCATACCCTCTTTATTATTATTATTATTATAACAATTAATTGTCCTCATTGTCAGAAATTTTCTCCTTCATTTCTCCTATGCTATGCTGGCTGGAGAATTCTGGGAGTTGAAGTCCGCAAGTCTTAAAGTTGCCAAGTTTGGAGACTTCTATTCTAGAGGCTCAACATCTGTTTTTTTTTTTATATTGTGGCGACCAAAACTGGATGCAATATTTCAAGGGTGGCCTTACCAAGACATTACAAAATGCTATTAACATTTCGTGTGATCTTGATTCTATCTCTCTGTTAATGTAGCCTAGGACTGCATTTGCTTTTTTGGCAGCTGCTGTACACGTGCGTGCGTGCGTCCGTGCGTGCGTGTGTGTGTGTGTCAGATGAGAAAAAGGGATATACATATAACCAGACTGCCTTCTTCCATTCTGCCTTCTGCCTTCTGCATGGGTTAAGAAAGGGGGCTGAGAAAATATTTATAGAACCCTCACACATCCTGGACATAAACTGTTTCAACCTCAAGACACTATAGGGCATTGCATGCCAAAATAACCGGACACAAAGGCAGTTTCCCACAACATGTGTTAATTCCCACAACAACTAATTCCCACAACACTGTCTTATGCCCTGGGATGTTAGACCATGTAGTAGGGCTGCATTATTATCCTTCTCATCTTTCCTATTACCTATCCCTTTTGCAACTGATCCCTTTGCAATTTGTATCTTATGATTTATTTAATATCTGATAACTATCACTGAGTGTTGTATCTTATGATTTTTGATGATTTTATGATTGTGATTTATCACGTGTTGCTTGTATGTACAGTGAGAGCTTCTGCACCGAAGACAAATTCCTTGTGTATGTCCAATCACACCTGGTCAATAAAGAATTATGTTCTGTTATTAATTTACAAATAAATTAATATTTTGACATTTTAATATTCTGATTTGGGTCAGCAACTTAAAAGAGGAGTCTTAATTCCCCACACCCTGCTCGACGAGAAAAGCAGGTTAGAAAGTACTACAAGGGAAAAAAGGTTGAAAAGCACTGGGTTAATTCATAAATCACAAAGCGGAAACAGTGTTTATTGACAGAGAAAACATTTAATGATTCTTAGTTTTGGCTTTTTTCACACACCCCAAAGCCAATGCTAATTTTTCACACATACAGATACTATAGGTTTACAACCATTTGTTTAGCAGCCATTCAAAGTTAAAGCAGTACTGGAAAAATTGACTTCAGGTAGTCATCAATCTATAACCACAACGGAGTCCAAAATTTGAATTGCTAAGTAATATAGCTAAGTGAGTTTTGGCCCATTTTATAATGTTTCTTGCCACAGTTGTTAAGTGAATCACTGCAATTGTTAAGATAGTCACATGGTTGTTGAGTGAATCTGGCTTCCCTATTGACTTTGCTTGTCAGAAGGTTGTTAAGGACTCTGCAACTGTCATAAATACGAACCAGTTGCCAAGCCTCTGAATTTCAATCACGTGATTATAAGAATGCTGCAACAGTCATAAATGTGAAAAATGGTCATGTTCCCTTTTTCAGTGCAGCTGTAACTTTGAATGGTCACTAGAAGAATTGTTATAAGTCAAGGACTACCTGTACTGATTTGACTGGCAAGAAGGAAGGCCGGATAGTGGGAAAAATAATTATTCCGGATGATTAAGTTACAAATAATATTAATCTGAATTCAAAAGAAGATTGCCTATATAGTAGTCTGTATAGGTTTAAAATTCCTGCGAGGTTTAACATTCTTCAACTACTATTTTTGCAATTTGCAAATGGTGATCATGTGACCCCAGGACGTGACCATGGGAATATTGTAATGGTTGTAAGTATGAGGACCGGTTATAAGTCACTTTTTTCAATGCTCTTGTAACTTTGAACAGTTGCTAAACGAATGGATGTAGGTTGAGGATTACCTGTGATATTTTCCCGATCAAATAAAGTGATGGACATGAAGAATCCAAGTAAGCTATTTCTTCATCTTGGCAACTTCAATTCTCAGACTTCCCCGTGGTTGCTGGGGAATTCTGGGAGTTGAAGACCATACCACTTAAAGTTGTGGAGAAACGTTTATCTAAAGGGGAAGGAATTTCAGGGGAAGAACGAGGTTGATAGTTATAACTGGAAACCAGTATCAACAAATAGTCAAGATAATAAATCTAGAGTCAGCCAACTTGGGCGAAACTTGCAGGAGTTCAAATCTTTCCTTGTTATTAGGAAAGATTATTATTAGGTTTTGTTTCTCTGGAGGTAAAAAAAAAAAAGGAGGATGAGAGGAAGAATCGGACAAAGCTACAATAATATGACTGTCAAGGAATAAATAACAACCTAACATTTCAAAGTTTTCCATCGGTGTCAATTTGGCACCAGCATAAAGGATTCTTCCTTTCAAAGCCACTAATTTTCAGAATTGTGAAAAGAAGCATCTAAAGACAATAAACTTTGAGGCAAGTCATATTCAGCAGAAGATCGGGCTATTTATTGGCAGTTTGGGGCCACCATGGAGGAACGGATGCTGTGACCATCACTTGAGAATTGTCAGAAACTTTGAGCCGCAGAGGCTCCTTCGTGGTCGCCAAACGCAACAAGGCAATTCCGAACTCGTTCTCACCCGCACGGAATTTTCCAGCCGACTTCCCCGATTCGGTCAAAATTTCGGTACCTTCAGCAAGGTTTTCTAAAGGCATCAATGGCGAGAGCTGAATGGGGAGGAGCCTTTTCCGGATGACGCCCATGTGGTGAGTCCTAGCCGTCAACTCCTGACCGATATAACAGCCTTTCGTGAAACTTACGCCGTTCAGATAAACCAGGTTGGACTCCAAAGGCAAAGCGGTTCCATACGGGAGATCTTTCACGCCTTCAGGGATACCTGGAAGAAAACGAATCGATATGATTTGAATTGTAGGACTATTCTGGTTCAGCATGACAGCCAATTCTGTAGAAAGGGTTTCATTGGAAGTGAGCACTATGCTAGCAAGACTCTGCATTGTTATAACAACACAGGCATTCCTTGACTTACAACAGTTTGTTTACTGACAGTTCAAAGTTGCGACGGCACTGAAAAAAGTGATATTACCATTTTTTACACAACATTGCAGCATCCCCATGGTCATCTGGATCCAAATTCAGATGCTTGGCAACTGACTCATATTTACGGTGGTCGGAGCATCCCGGGGGGGTCACGCGATCCCCTTTTGTGACTTTCTAACGAGCAAAATCATTGGAGAAGACAGGTTCGCTTAACAACCTTGTGACTAACTTAACAACTGTAGTCATTCATTTAACAACTGCAGCAAGAAAGATCGCAAAATGGAGAAAAATTCACTTAACCACGGTCTAGTTTAGCAACAGGAATTTTGGACTCAGTTGTGGTCGTAAGTCAAGGACTATCTGTATGTGGGGGGCTAGGAGGAATAGCACAAATGAGGCAGTGGCTGGATAGCCCACAGAAGGAAAGGGGGCATAGAAACATCTCTGAAAGGACCTTCCCTAGTTTCTTGGAGTGTTAGGAGGGGAAAATGTAATTTGAGACTTACATGTTTTGGTTAATGGAACCTTAGAATGATGTCAGAGCTAGAAATTCTTGTTGGGACTGCTTGCTTTTTCTCTTGACCAAGATATTGGGTTTAATGGATCCATTCAGCATATTACTACAGAGAAAATGTTAGGGCATCTAGGAGCCACCTAGCAGGAGATGGGATAGTTTTAGTCCTGCCTTAGGCATAAAAGCCAGCTGGGTGACTTTGGCTACCCAGCCCACCTCACAGGGTTGTTCTGAGGCAAGGAGGAGGAACGGCTGAGTCTAAGGTTTCTCAATACTAATATTGGGTTTGGGATTCTGGCAATCGAGCCAAAGGAGAAGTTAATGCACAGTGTTGTTTTTTTAAAAGAAAAAAAAAAGGCAGTATTTCTCAATCTCATCAGCTTTAATACGTGCAGACTTCAGCTCCCAGGATTTCCCCACCTCTGATCTATCTTTTCAGGTAGAGAAATACAAAAAATCCTTTAAAATCCTAAAACAGACACGCCACAATAACACAACGGCAGGCCCTCCCAAGCCTATCATTCTATGCCCCATGTTCCACTTCCCCCCTTCCACTCCTGAACCCATCACCGACCACTTTCTACACAGTGCCGTTTTCCCCTTCCTAGGACGGCTGGCAGGGCATTTTACCTTGTTGATACCGGTGCCGGTGGTAATCCTTCAGCTCTCCAAGCCGGCATCCAGAGACGATCTCCAGAGGGTTCACATCTTTGCGGGTGATCAGCCTCCAACCCATAACCTCCACTCTGGGGTCTGTAGTTAGAACTACAGCTTGGCCAGCATGTGGCAAACCCTCCGATGGTTCCTTTGGAACAACGGCCCACACCAAGAGGTCAAGACAGGGCGAGATGTCTAATTTCCTGCGGATCTTATAGAGCTTCAGATGTTTCCGGAAGGAGTCCAGCAGGCCTGCATCGCATTCCAACAAGACGTGCTGCTCTTCTTGCTTGTTTTCATGGAGCCTGAAAACCGATGCAAAACGAGGAAAGAATTTGGCAATCTCCATGGGGAAATCTATTTACTCCCTCTCCAAACTTGGCGGCTTTAAAGCAGGTGGACTCCAATTCCCAGAATTCCCCAGTTAGCTGGAGGATACTGGGAGCTGAAGGCCATCTGCAAGTTGCCAAATTTAACTTGCTCTAAGCGTTAAGCTCCTCTCCTGGCACAGATAACACGCTAACATCTTGGGCTGTTTCCTGTAGCAGGATAGGCCAAATTGTGTTATGAAAAGCTACTGTGTTTGGGGGCTGCTTGGTGTTTTCTGCTCCTGGTGCTTTGCTTGCAGACATTTCATGACCCAGCTAGGGAACATCACTAGGAGTGGGGGTTGGTGGGCAAGAGGAGGAGCAGGAAGAAGAGGATGTGGGGGTTCTTGGTGCTCTCTGAGCTTGGTGGGGTTGTTTTTCACACCTTTCATGACCCAACTACGTAACATCATCAGTGCTAGCAGGGAATGGGCTTCCAGCTAGGTCAATTCTGGAGGGTTTGCACAAAATAAAAAAGATAAAAAGATGATGCAAAACTACTAGAAAGCAAGAAAGAGGAAGTGGATTCACAAATGTCATCTTTTTCTTTTTTTTTGGCATTGAGGGTTATGTAAAATGGATTTTGTCATACTTGGAATATGGGTTTCGTACCACTGTTGCACTGGCTAATTCAAATTGGTTTCCTTGTATTTTAATTTGCCTTTGGAAATAAGACAAATTAGGATACAAGAAAAACCCACTTTAGTCATTGCAACAGTACTACAAAATTTTGCAAGCAAATTATAAAGCCCATTCTACGTGGCCCTCAGGATCCGTCTTTCTCAGAGCTCGGAAATGCCCGCGGAAAAGGGACACTACAACTCCCATAGTTCCCTGCCGCCAATGGCGGCGGATGACGAGCCTCGCATTCCTACCACGGCTCGCCCGGCTGAGAGCACCGTACGCACCTGTACGCGATGACGTCATAGAGGCACCTCCCCTGGACGTTGAGGGCGTGTGCGTAAAGCGCGCGAGGTGCGGCTCCGCCCACCTCTGCGAAAGGGGTTACGTCATTGGTGAGGAGTCCTTGGAGAAAAGAGAGTGTCTCGGGGCCTTGCAAGCGGAGGAGCGCTCGATGGCTCAACGGGAAGCAAACGGCGGTCGTTCTTATATCGCCGCCGCCGAGGTGTAAATTTCGCGGGAGGCCCCGCCGCAGCGCCTTGCTCGCCCTCACCAGCATGGCGGCCTGGCGGAGAGCGACCAAGGACCTGGAAAAGACCTCGGCGCCGCCATCTTATGTATGGTCGAGGGTGGAGCGAAAGGGCGTGAGGCGGATTTACTCAAGTACGCAAGCGCAGCGGCTTCTTCAGCTCCTTTCTTGGGCAACTGGCGTAAAGGGGCGGGGCCAAGATCCTCAGGTGGCTCATCATTGGCCGAGTGGTTCTTCCGGCCTCTGCGATCCATGTGCTGAATGCGGAAGCGATTTGGGGCCTTTTTTACAAAGACTTATTTTAGCATGGCCTAACACTATATATTAACATTTCACCAAGATTAGTAAAACATACTAAACTCTAAATTTGAGAAATATTATGTTCATACCAGTGTCTAGGCCATTTAACCATTGAAGCACAGCATCCATTTATGTTTTAAAAAAATCAGATACTGGACCTTTTTGAATACATGGCAACGAAAATGTCTATGGAGATTCTCAGTGATCCAAGTTATGTGCCCCAAAGGTGGTTTTTCAAAAAGCAACTGAGCTTTTGTTTTTCCTTGAAGACCTCATCCAGGAAGTTTCGTCAGTTCTGTGTGTGTGTGTGTGTGTGTGTGTGTAAGGGTTAGTTCTGACAGCTTGCTTCCCTTCCATCATCCAGTCAGAACTGATGAAGCTTCTTGGATGGGAAGTGAAACGTCTTCAAGAAACAAAAACAAAGCACCTTTGGGACAACCATGCCCTGGATGATTGAGAATCTACAGCCAGTCCTCAACTTACAACAGTTCATTTAATGACCATTTGAAGTTACAGCAGCACAGAAGAAAGTGACCTATGACCGTTTTTCACACTTACGACCGTTGCAGCATCCCCATGGCCATGGGTTCCAAATTTAGATGCTTGGCAACTGATTCACATTTACGACGGTTGCTCTGTCGCAAGGTCGCGCGATCCCAATTTTGTGACCTGACAAAGTCAATGGGGAAGCTGGATTAACTTAACAACCATGTTACTAACTTAACGACTGCAGTGATTCACTTAGGAACTGGGGGGAGGTTCGGAAAATGAAGCAAAACTCATAACAAATGTCTCACTTGGAAGCATAAATTTTGGGCTCAGTTGTGGTCGTAGGGACTACACAGACAATTTGCCTTTCTTTATAGTGCTTTAGGCAGAATGCAGGCAAAGGTGGTTTTTTCCCCAAAGGTGCTTTTTTTCAAGAGACAACTGGGCTTTCTGGCTTTTCTTTGAAGACATTTTGCTTCTCATCCAAGAAGCTTCATCAGTTCTGACTGGACAGTGGTGGGGAATAGAAGGAAGCTGTCAGAATTAATCCTATGCATTTTTTCTTTCTATAGCAGGGGTGGCCAACTTTGGCAACTTTTAAGAGTTGTGGCAGCTCAAATACCCAGTATTTCTCAGCCAAGTTGTCAAGGTTTGACTTCCCCGATCTACACTGAATCTCCATTATCAGGGAAACTCAAACCCAGCAAACTTCTTCTTTTTTTTTTTTTTTTGCACCAGAGGATACTTTAAAAGGTTGGAATGTCTTTATCTTCACAAAGCTTGCTTTTTGGCAGTTGCTGTGATAAAATGAACAATGACTGCTCGAAGTCACAGCCACACTCAAAACCATTTATGACCAGCCCTAGGAATGTATGACCTTTGCACGGTCATGTGATCAAAATTTAGGCACTTGGCAACCAGCATTATTTACGAGGGTTGCAGTGTCCCATGATCGTAGGATTTCCATTTGCAACTTCCCCAGCTGGGTTCCGACAAGCAAAGTGAACGGAGGAACCCAGATTTGCTTAAAGACCACATGAGTTGCTTAATAACTATGGTGATTAGCTTAACGGTTGCAAATTGGGCATGACTCACTTAACCACTGCCTTCCTTGGCAAATTCTGATCCCAACTATGATCATAAGTCAAAGACTACCTGTAAAGTGAACGGAGTGTCCACTCTGATTCTAGAGGTGCACGAATGAATGAATCTATCTACCTATCATCTGTGTGTTTGTGTGTAGGTAATCCATCTATTTTGTGTGTGTGTGTGTGCACGCACGTATAATATATATTGGTCAGTTGATTGGTCTGTCTGTCTATCTCAGTAGCACTTATATAGTGCTTCATAGTGCTTTACAATGCACCACGAAGTAGTGTACAGCATATTGTGCCTAACAATCTGGGTCTTCATTTTACCAACCTTGGAAGGATGGAAGTCAGTATCAACTTTGAGCTGGTCAGGATCGAACTACTGCCAGTGAGGAAAGTTAGCCTGCAATGCTGCATTCTGACCACTGCACCACCATGGCCTATCCATCTATCCATCATTTTTGTACTACCTACCTACCTCTCTCTCTCATCATCTACCCACCCACCCAACCCACTATTTAACTAACTCTTTTATATGTCTGTAGCTAGTTATTTCTTTTGGCCTAGGGTCAGCATGAAAAAAATTACTGAGAACTCAAGATGCAGTAAATCGACAAAAGTTTTGGAAACCTGATTCTATGGGACACTTAGAAAAACCTTTCCCCTAAATAAATGCACCACCACATCCGGAATATGATGAAACAAAAGGAACATTCTGTTCCGTTTTATTAGTACTGAACACTGAACATCCAAAATTGTTTACTGTTTGTAAGTAATTATTCCACGTACAATTTGTAAATAGCATTTACAATGAAACATATTAAGGATCAACAACATACTTTCTGGCTGTGTTCACACAAAAGATTCAATATAACGAATTCATCCCTTGTCTCAGCTCAGATAATAATTCTCAGAATTTTTAATCACACCCAGTGAAATTGTACACTTCAAAACAAGCAGGTGTCAACACAGCCACTTTCTATAACTGGGTTGTTTAAACATGTCATATGAACGCAACCAAAACGGGTTTCTTACACAACTGGCAAAGGAGGAAAATCAAGAAAAAAAGACCAAAAAAAAAAAAAAAGAGGTCAAAACTCTGTTAACAGCATAGATTTGTTATGGCTATTTGGTTAATTTCAAGTATTTCCCAGCGGAATGGAACGCGAACGGCAGTGTGTATGTGTAGGCTTTGGTTGTGCGGTTGTCGAAAGAGAACAGCGGTGTTCTCTTCTCTGCTCAAAGGAGGAAGAAAGATGCTGGTATCTCAAAACCACCATATCCATACTAAAATCCTTAAAGTTTTGTGGGCACAACTGCTGACGGAAACGGTTACTGTTAAAAAAGCTTTTTTTCTTTTTTTTTTTGGCAATATAGATTAATCTTTTGGTAATTCGCTTTTTTTTTAATACTGCAAGTATATAAAGAGTCTTAAAAACTGTACAACGTTGGTTCTGCCTTCTGATGTAGGATGTCTTCCCATGTATTGGGCATAATAGCTAAAGATTCAGGATAACAGAATGGAGGAATTGAATTATTTGGTGCATGTTATCATTATAATCAAATTTATTTGCTGCCCATCTCGAGGTTCAAGGCAACTCTGGATGTATTGATCTAGATACGCCCAAAAATTACATTTTTTTTAACCCTGCCATCCCAATCTAAACAAACACAATGCTGATTTGTACACACTTTCTTAACAAAAGGATCTATTTTTTTTGAACTAATTATTCACTTCATTCCATAACGACCTTTTCTTCAAGACTTTTTCTGAAGGACATCATCTGATAGTCGAAGATGAAAAAGAAAATTGACCAGGTCAAGACAGCAATGCTTTCACTATAAGTTGTGTAATTTTTTTAAAATACTGTCACTACGTTGATCTCCAAGTGGTCTCTTTTCAGTCCTACAATCCTGATCAGCCCGGCAAACTAAGTTGCGGTTCGGCCCCTCACAAAACAGACCCGTGAATCACCTATTTTGAACATTTCTGGTTTTTTGTCCATAAAGGTAGGCTTGTTTTTAATTATGATTTTCATCCAGGACCAATCTTAAGCGAAGCTGAATTAGCAGATTCTTGTTTCTCAAACCTGACATCAAAAATAGAGTTTCCAGAATAATTTTTAGGATAATCCTCCACTGCTGAATCTTCATTTTGGGATAAGTAGGGGTGAAAGAGACCTGTTTCTGCCCACCGCAGAGTTGTAAACATAGATTTTTCTTCGTTCTGTTGGAAGAAAGTATTTTTCCTTCAAAAATTAATTCTTATTTGTCTGAATCCTCTTATTCTCCCTTGGGGTGAGCTCTAAGAGAGATTTGTAGTAACAGAGTGGATTTGACTTCTTGAGGCCACTTCGCTTCTTATCGTACCTGAGGTGTTCAACATATCTCATGATGCAACTTGATGGTCTAGTTAAGTTAACGGAATGATCTCCTGAAAATTACCAAAAGGGACTCAGGACTGGTACTTCACATTACGTACATGAAACACATGAAACTGTGGACTCCATAGAGACATCTTGAAGTCTTCCCTGTGCGACTGATCGATGCTTGCAACCGTTTTCCATTCCTGAGGCCTTCACATCCTGGTGAACGTCAGTGACACCAACCTGGAGGGCTAACTGTGCAATATTCATGGAGTGAAAATGGAGACCTGTGTTTTGGCAGTGGATAAAATAACGTTAAGGCTGTTTCCCCCCAACATGGAGTAACAGGGTTGGAAAGGACTGTTGAGGTCTTCCAATTCAATCTCCTGCCTAAGCCTCCAGGTCCTTAATTCCCAGTTGACGTAAACGCTTCTGGAGAACTTCGACGCAGAAGGGCTTGGTCTTAGAGATATTAGGAGCAGGTAGATTTTTATAGAAGTTAAATAAACAGTATTAAGTCTCTCTTGGCTGATCTCAAGACCTAGGCAGGATCGGACTTTGTTATGGAGGACTTAAAATGGGAGATGTAAAACCCCTCAGAGATGTAGGCTAGACAAGGAGACACAAAATGTTCTGGAAGAAAACAATAGCAAACAATGTCTGAATTATATTCAAGAAATCTATTTCCAGATCAGTAGGTTTCTCAAAACCTTGACAGCTTGAAGAGATGTGGACTTCAACTCCCAGAATTCCTCAGCCAGCGTGAAGAATTCTGGGAGATGAAGTCCACAAGTCTTCACATGGTTAAGGTTCAGAAATACCGGCGTAACATGAACACCCTTTGTACAGAAAGTGTAAAAACTCTTCCCTTATAAACATTTGAATTAAGGAGATCTCTGAATTGCTTGCACATGTCTTATTGCACCCTGTTCATGTCACCTTCCTTATTCTTTCCACCGTTTTTGAAGCTCAGCAACTTTTAACAGAAGTTGACTTCAAGTTCTAGAATTCTCCAGCCACCATGAGTGGACTTCAACGCCCAGAATTCTCCAGCTGTGGAAATCCTGGGTGTGGAAGTCCACACCTATCCAAACTGCCAAGGTATATGAACTCATCAAGGGGAAATCTTGATTTCATTTAGGTTTCTCAGTTACTACGTCAACCACAGAGAAGAAGAACCTACATTTTACTTCATCCCGAGGAACAGCCCAGGATATCTGACTAGAAGGCTAGACTAAGGGAATACTGGTCTGAAGGATCATGGTTCTTCTTGGGCTTTTTGT
>NW_020769442.1:316156-328848 GCF_900518735.1 Pseudonaja textilis | reverse complement strand
AACTGACCGGAGCAGGATGTCTGCATGGTAACAAAGACACACACACAGACACACACACATACACACACAGGAATCTATCTGTCCTTTTGCAAACAAAAGACAAAGGGTTTCCTTCAATATTTGGCTCTTCTTTCCTTGGAATGAATTTAGAAGTTGCATTTTTTGGGGGCGGTTGAACTGCCGAGGGGAGGGTGTGGGGGAGAGACTCCTTTGAGAACAGGGGAGGCCTGCCAAGTGATAAGGGGGAGATTGGGACCCTTACATCATCTGGAAAAAAAAAATTGAAACAAAAAAGGATTTTGGAAGCCATGCCAAAGCAAGCGGCTGTGCTGGAATTAAGGAATTACGGGGTTATAAAAAAAAGAGCTGTCGGAAGACCTGTTTTAAGGAGAAGGCTCATTAAAGTAGCTTCCTCTTTTTCCTGGCATCCAGTCCTTGACGGTTAGAACAACGAAAGGATTTTCTTCCAGAAGTTGTGGATCCTCCATCACAGGAGGTTTTTAAGAAGAGACTGGACAGCCGTTTGTCTGGAATGTTATAAGGTTTCCTGCTTGAGCGGGGGGTTGGACTAGAAGACCTCCAAGGACCCTTCCAGCGATTCTATGATTCAACCAACCTTAGTTGCACTTGGCTTGCTTTCCTCTCTCCGTAGCCGGTACCAGGCGGTTATCTACACATTGTATAACGACTTTGTTGTGTGGCCCTGGGTGACTTTGGACTGGGAGTCGTAGCTAAGGCACAGAAGGCAACTGGGTGACTTTGGGACAGACCCTCCCTCTCAATCCTGCAGGGTTGTTGCTATGTGTGAAACAGCCAGGAAACAGGAGCACAGGTAGTCCTCAACCTATGGCCACAACTGAGACCGAAGTTTATGTTTGCTGAGTGAGCCTGGCCCCGTTTTACAATTTTTCTCGCCGCGTTGGTTAAGTGAATCCCTGCAGTTGCTAAATGAGTCGCACAGTTTGTTAAGTGAATCTGGTTTCCCCACTGACTCTGCTTGTCAGGAGGGGATCACGTGACCCTGGGAGACACTGCGACCGTCATAAATAAGAGTCAGTTGCCAAGCATCTGAATTTTGATTATGTGACCAAGGGGAGATGCTGCCACGGTCATAAGTGTGAAAAAAAGAGAACCTATACAAGTTGCCAAGCAAGATGCCAACATGCCAGGCACCAAAACAGGCCAACTTGCAATGAAGACTAATTTGTGGTTACAAATACTCCTCCACTTACGACCATTTGTATAGTAACTTTTTTCAGCAGTGAAAAAAGTGATTTATGACCATTTTTCACACTTATGACGGTTGCGGTATCCCCCTTTGGTCATGTAATCAAAATTCAAGCCCTTGGCAACTGACTCGTATTTATGACGGTCACAGTGTCCCAGGACCACACAATCCCCTTTTGTGACCTTCTCACAACCAGTCAATGGGGAAGCCAGATTCACTGAACGACTGTGTTACTAACTTAACTACTGTGATTCATTTAACCATAGTGGCAAGAAAGGTCGTAAAATGGAACAAAACTCACTTAACAACCGTCTCGCTTATCAGTGGAAATTTAGGACACAATTGTGGTCATAATTGGAGGACTACGTCTAATTCAACATGGAGGATGTCGGGTTCACTCAATGACCACATGTTCCACTTAACAACTGCAGTAAAATCTGGCGTGAAACACTTAACATCTTGCTTTGCAACATAAATTCTGGCCCCAATTCTGCACATGTGGGGACTAACTGTAGGTTTCTAAAAATAATAATTCAACAACTATTTTGAAAAACGCATCCTTCGGAATCGAAACGTAAAATCATTTTTAGAGTTTGTTTTGGATTCTGCAGGACTTTAAAGGCCAAAATAAAACATTTAGTCTTAAAGGTGACTGGCTGGATTTCAGGTTGAAAAATTAAGAGCCGGTACAATTAGTCCTCAACTTATGACCACAACTGAGCTCAAAATTTCCGTTGCTAAGTGAGACATTTGTTACGTGGGCTTTGCCCCATTTTAAGGCCTTCCTTGCTACAGTTGTTAAGTGAATCACTGCAGCTGTTAAATGAGTAACATGGACTGAATATGGCTTCACTTTGCTTGTGAAGAAGGTCGCAAAAGGGGACCGTGTTACCCTCCCAGGTCATAAATATGAGACAGTTGCTAAGCAGCTAAATTATTATCACATGACTGTGGGGATGCAGCAATGTCCGTAAGCATGGTCATAAGCCCCTTTTTTCAGTGCCGCTGTAGTGCTGTCTAACGATCACTAAACCAATTGTTGTAAGTCGAGGACTAGCTGTGAGCTCCGATGTGGGAGGCAGCACCAGCTCCGCGTTTGGACAGGCCGAGCCAGAAGAGACCGAAGAGAGGAAATGGGGAACAAGGAAAGGAACTATATAAAAGCAGAATAAACAAAGGACGGACGGAGATAAAAGCAGGAAAAAAGACGCTGCGGGAGGCTGGCTAGACAATCTGCCAAAGAATTAACTGCAAAGTTATTATTATTTCTTTTTCATTTTCGGCAGTTGCAACCGCGAGGAGGACGTAAGCCCCAGACTTTCCAGCAAGCAGCGCTGACAACCCTGTTACACTCCGTGTAATCCTCATTTTACGACTGTTCGTTTGGTGGCCGTTCGAAGTTGCAAGGGCTCCCAAAACAGTGGAGTTTCTTATTGCCGCGGGTCCAGATGGGGAGCTCCAGATGTACAAAGGAAAGAAGGCAAGGAAAAATGGATGGATGGAAGGGAGAGAGAGAGAGAGAGGAAGAAAAGGAGGAATGAGAGGGGAAGGGAGGAAAAGGGCTGGAGTGAAGGGGGGGAGAGGGGAAAAGAGGGGAAGGAAAAGGGGAGGACGAAATGGAAGGTTTTCTGAAGGTTGGATCACTGGAACCGGGCTAAATTTTAAGGAAGAGGAAAGACAGATGAAAGGAAGGAAAGAGAGGGAGAGGGAGACAGAGAAGAAAGAGAGAGAGAGAGGGAAAGAAAAAGGAAGGAAGGAAGATCAGTGGAAGGAAAGGGAAAGAGAGAAGAAAACATAAGAAAGAAAAAGAGGAAGGAAGGAAGAAAAAAGAAAGGGATGGAGGAAGGAGAGAAAGGTAAGAAGGAAGGGATAAAGATCGAAGGAAGGGAAAGAGAAGAAAACATAAGAGAGGAAGGAAGAAAAAAGAAAGGAAAGAAAGGGAGGAAGGAGAGAGGAAGGTAAGAAGGAAGGAATAAAGGAAGGAAGATCAAAGGAAGGAAAGCGAAAGAGAAGAAAACGCAAGGAAGAGAGGAAGGAAGGAAGAAAAAGAAAAGGGAAGGAGGAAGGAGAAAGGAAGGGTGAGAGAGAAAGAAAGAAAAAGAAAGATTAAAGGAATGAAAGGGAAAGTGACAAAGAGAAGAAAGGAGAGAAAGGAAGAAGAAAGAGAGAGAGAGAGAGAGAAAGAGAGAGAAAGAGAGAAAAGAAAAAGAAAAAAGAAAGATGGGAGGAAGGAAAGAAATTTTATTTCTCCTGGATAAACTGGTTTTAAATGATCGACCTACCCAGTATGTAACTGGCTGGACTGGGAGGTCTGACTCAGTTTCCCTCTCCTTCCTCTGCAAGCCGGAAAGACTGAATCAGACCCGTTTTATGTCCTGGCAGGGGTCCAAGGGATTGCTCTGGAGTATCAAACGACCGATGGTTCTTCGTGACAGATAGTCCTCGACTTACAACCATTCATTTAGCAACTCTTCCAAGTTATGACGGCATTGAAAAAAGTGGCCAGCCATCTCACTTACGACTGTTGCACATCCCCACGGACACAGGATTGCAACTCGGGCACTTGGCAACTATCACGTAATTATGACGGTCGTAGCATCTGGGGGGGCGGGAGGGTGTCACATGATCAGCATCTGTAATATTCCTGGCCAGCTCCCGACAAGCACTCAATGGAGGAAGCCGTATTCATTTAATGACCGTGTGGTTCTCTTCAGAACTGCCATGATTCACTTAACAACAGTGGCAAAACAGCTTGTACAATCAGGTGCACCTCACTTAACAACTGCTTTGCTTTGCAACAGAAGGGCTTCAGCCGTGGTCGTAAATCAAGGACTCCCTGTATTTTTCAACAGGCATTTTCAGAGCTAGTGCCTCTGAATTTGGAAGTTCCTCTAATCGCCATTCCTTCTTTTAGGCGCCCAAGTGATACAGCTGGTCCTCAACTTACAACCGTTCATTTAGTGACCGTCCAAATCTTACAGCGCCACTCAGAAAAGTGACTTACGGCTGTTTTCCACACTTACAACCGTTGCAATGTCCCCCACAGTCACATGATCGACCTTCAGATGCTTGGCAAGGCAACTGGCTCATATTTATGACGGCTGAAGGGTGGGGTGATGTGGTCCCTTTTTGCAAAGCAAAGTCAATGGGGAAGGCCAGATCCATTTAACAACCTGCCTCGCTTAACAACCCTGGCGAGAGAAATCGTAAAACAAAATTTACTTAAACCACTTTCTTGTTTAACAACAGAAAGGCTGGGCTAAGGGCGGTCGTTAAATCGAGGACGACTCTACGGCAGGCCTTCAGCACCAAAAATAACGCAACCCGCCCAGAGCAAAGAATATATTTAAGTATATATATGCATATATATGTATATATATACACCAATCGACCTGTTTGCTTTGGGGTAAGGCAGCCGCGTGCAAACGGCCTAAAAAAAACCCCAGCATTTGATGCTGTCAGAGTGAACAGGGCGCCCGTCCAATGGTTCGTTATCTTTAGCTGTAATTGTTACTAATTAATTACGATCACCGGCACCGCTTGTTAGCCCTGGTGTTTCGAGTAGGAGGCCAAAGGGTGGAAATAGAAACGGGACAGACTATCTCAGGGTTAATGAAGACCAGCAACCTCAACGGAATCAATCCAGACTGACTGGCCGATGTGGGGCAGATTTCCCCGAGGGCAGCGATCCGAAAGTGACTCCGCTGGCTCATCGATCGTCCGCAACCCGCCTGCGCCGGTCAGCGGAGCATTAAACCCACCGAAGGGACCCTTGAGGGAGGGAGGAAGCATGAGAGGCGATTCCAAGCCCACCAGACAGCATGGAAAAATTGTATGTTTGCTCTTTTGGGGAATACAGTTAATCCTCGATTTATAACGCCTCACTTAGTGACTGTTTGAGCATTGAAAATAGTGACTTAGGACCATTTTTCACACGATCATGGAAGTATCCTCATAGTCATGTGATTTACATACAGTTTCTTGAGAACTGACTCACATTTATGACGGTCGCATGTCCCGGGGTCATTTGATCCTCATTTGCGACCTTCGATGGGGAAGCCAGATTCACTTAACAACCATACTAGTAACTGGACAGCTGCAGGGATTCACTTAACAATGGAGGCAAGAATGTTGGTAAAATGGGGCAAACCTCAATGTCTTGCTTAGCAACAGAAATATTGGGCTCCATTGTGGTCGTAGGTGGAGGACTATCTGTAAACATGTGGTGGGCAAAATTATGGGTAATCCTCAGCTTACGGCTACAATGGAGCCCCAGATTTCTGTTGCTACGTGAGACACTTCTGGAGTGAACTTTTGCCTCATTTTACAACCTCAGTTCTCGTCATTAAGTGAACCACTGCAATTGTTAAGTGAGTAACACCGTTGTTAAGTGAATCTGGCTTCCCCATTGACTTTGCTTATCAGAAGGTCGCAAAAGGGGATTGCATGACCGCCAGGGACACGGCGACCGTCATAAATACGAGTCAGTGGCCAGGCATCTGAACTTTTTGATCACGTGACCACAGGGATCCTGCAACGGTTGTTAAGTATGAAAAAGGATCACAAGTTTGTAACTTTGAATGGTCACTAAACGAATAATTGGAATTCAAATATTATCTGTATTGTTTTTGTAAGACAGGTCTTCCTCGAGTTGCAAGTTCAGCCACATTCAAGGTTTCTGTCTGAAAAAAACTTCTCCTTTGAGGCGCAGAGTTTGTTTCCTGCCCTTACAAACATCCAACGAAGATTTATTTATTTACGTCCACATTTAGATATCACCACAACTACAGGCTGACTCCTGGCATTGTTTATTCATTTCGAAAGCCTGCTATTATGCAAGAAATGGGCCAAAGTAACTGTAAGATAGTCCTCGAATTACAGCCACAATTGAGCCCAAAATTTCGGTTGCTAAGCGAGACAGTTCTTCAGTTGAGTTTTGCCCCATTTTACAACATTTCCGGCCACAGTTGTTAAGTGAATCATTGAGTTGTTAAGTGAATTACATGGTTGGTAAATGAGTCTGGCTTTCCCCATTGATTTGGCTTGTCAGGTCGCAAATGTTGGTCATAGAACCTGGGACACTGCAACCATCATAAATATGAATCAATTGTGAAAAGTTTGGAGTTTGATCACCTAACCATGGAGGTACTGCAACGATTGTAAGTGTGCAAACAGTCACAAGTCCCATTTTTACCAGCACTTTTGTAACTTTGAATAATCACTAAATGAACGGTTGGAAGTCAAGCACTGCCTGCATTAAACTACCTGTATTTGATGCCTGGTTCTCAATGACTGTGGCCATATGATGTTAACTGGCAATTACAGCTGTAAGTCAGGATGGTCGTAAAATGAGTCATCACCTAACTGGTTGGGTTTTATGAACCTTTTTCTGCCGCAGTCTTTAACCGAACACTGCGGTCACTAAGCGAACCGCTAGGAACCCTTTTTTTTTTTTTTTTGCTGGAAGCCAGAAATAAAACTGGAAGTAAAAGTGTTCAAAGTTACAACAGCACTGAAACAAGTGACTTATAACCGGTCCTCACACTTATGACTGTTTCAGCACCCCCATCGTTACGCGTTTGGTAACCAGCTTGTATTTACGACGGTTGTGTTGTCCTGGGGTCCTTTGCGACCACCCCGACCGGATTCTGATAAACAATGGAGGAAACCAAACTCGCTTAATGACTGCACATTTCACTTAACAACCTTAGTATTATTAAGTATAACAGCTGTGACCAAAAAAGAAAAAAAGGAATCATGCAGGAATGAAATAACAATTGCCTTGCTTAGCAATAGAAATGTTGGGCTCAATTGTGGTCGTAAGTCGAGGCCTGCCTATAAACCCCTTTGAGAACAGAAAACGTCGACAGATTTTGCAACCTTCAAAGCTATGGCAAGCTTCTGCTGGGTAGCCTTGAAAAATCGTTCCCCCCGCTTCCCTCCCGCCCCCCCCCCCCAAAAAAAGTGAGATAATTTTGGGGATCTTTGCCAAGCTGCACACCCAGAAAAAACGGCAGCAGACCACAAAATGACAATGTTTTGGGTTGTTTAGACAGAGCGATGCAAAACACCAGAGAAGCAAATGTCAAAATATTTGGTCTGGAAAGCAGCTAACTGCATATTTCAGAGCAAAATTTAGATTTTTCAGCAGACAAACTATCATTAGACAGAAAATGCGAAAACTTTTCAGGGCCGAGGAAAGATAGATTTGCACCCTTGGAAGAAAGAATGTTCTCCAAAAATGGGACCTTGCCGAGTTAATATAAAATAATAGTTAACGTTTGCAAATAGCCTTCAACTTATGGCCACAATATGAGCCCAATTTTTTTCTGTTGCTAAGTGAAAAAGTTGTTAGGTGAATCCTGCCTCCTCCTATAGCCTTTCTTGCCACGGAGGTTAAGCAGATCCCTGCAGTTGTTAAGTGAATCAAGTGGCCATTAAGCGAATCTGGATTTCCTCGCTGACTTTGCTTGCTGGAAAGCTGCAAAAGGGGATCGCGTGACCTTGGGAGACCATAATTGTCATAAAAACGAACCCGTTGCCAAGCCCCCAAATTTGGATCACATGACCATGGAGAAGCTGCAGCGGTCCTAAGTGCGTGGACCAGTCGTAAGCCACCTTTTACAGCGAAAACAGTCACTAAACGAAGGGTTGTAAGTCGAAGACAGCCTACAGTTAATATGTATTATTTTATTACATTTATATGGCTTTTCAGTTCGCTGAGCAACCCTGCACAGCTAATACACCCAAAAACATCCACAGAATCATAAGATTCTATTCCAGGGATGCTGGAGGTCATCTAGCCCAACCCCCTGGCTGGGGAATTCTGGGAGTTTCAGTCCACCCATTTCAAATGGGCCCAGTTTGCAAAAACACTGCTTTAGAAAGATGTGTTAAAACAGATTCTACCTTCAAGCCAGATACAGGTAAGTCCTCGACTTACAGCCATTCATCTAGTGACCGTTCAAAGTTACAACGGTACTGAAAATAGCGACATGACAATGCTCATGATCAAAATCTCAGTGACACGACAACTTTCATGATCACATGAGCAAAATTCAGAAGCTCGGCAACTGACTCGTACTTATGACGGTTGTGGTGTTCCTAGGATCTTGCGATCCCCTTTTTGCGACCTTCTGACAAGCAAAGTAGATGGGGAAGATGGGTTCACTTAGCAACCACAGTGATTCGCTTAACAACAGTGGCAGGAAAGGCTGTAACACGGGGCAGAACTCACTTAAAACTGTCTTGCTTAGCCCCAGAAATTTGGGGCTTAATTGGTGGTTGTAAGTCGAGGACGATTGTTGTGCTGTTTGCCCACCTCCCAAATTTTGATCAAGTGACCGTGGCAGTGGCCGTAAGCGAGAGGACCCGTTGTAAGTCACTATTTCCAGTGCCGTCGTAACTTCAAACAGTCACTAAACGAAAGGTCGTAAGCCGAGGACTACTTCTCCTGCCTACCACGGTGTCCCCCCCCACCAAAAGACATTAAAGGGATTACCCCCACCCCTGTCCAAGGGTGGCCGGCTGCTCCATGAAATTCCTTGCCAACAAAAACACCCCTCGGGATGGGCGGGTGAGAATAAAAATCAGGAAAAATTGCTTTGCGATTGTTTCTTTTTTCCTCTGTTCTCGGTCCAGAAACGCCACTAAAAACGAACGGCGCACAAAAGGAAGAGAAAGAGAGAGAGAGAGAAAAAAGAGGGCTTTCCTCCCCCAGCTCAGAAAAAAAGAAGAAGAAAAAAAATTCATTTATTTTTATTTATTTTTTTGGGCAAGCCATTTTCTCGTTTTCCTGCAACGGCGCTGGGAAAGCAGAAGGTCTGGGTCGCGTTAAACGCCTCGGGGGAAACTCGTTGAGCCCTTCGTGTCGCTCCCGAAACTTAAATAACAGGAAATAATTTCTCCTATCTGGCAATTTCGCTGAGTTCCCACCCCGATTTTTAATTACACGGGGCTCTTCCTGAGGATTCCTTTCGGACGAATTATTAAAGAAATGGAAGGAAACGGAGGGGCGTTTAATAAGAGAGCTGAGGTCATCGCCCCCCCCACTCCTCTTCCAGGCATAGAACTGGGGTGGGATCCCAGACGCACAGCTGGTTTTTGCAGCTGATCCTCGACTTACGACCGTGAGGGAACCCTAAATTTTGGTGGCTAAGCGAAATAATTGTCATGAATGAATCCACCGATCGAAGTTAAAAAGAAACAATCGATAAGGGTGATTTTCTTTCTACCCCGGGACATTAAGGGGGGGGGGGGGGGGGGGGGGGGGGGGTTATTGCTTGCAGATAGCCTGTTCCCAGGGGTGGGATTCTACCAGTTTGCACCTATTCGCTAGAACCGGTTGTTAACATTCTAAGCAGTTCATTATTAGAAGAAATTACTGGGCTAATCCTGTAAGGAAGGCAGGAAGAAAACATTCTGGTGTTGCTTACAGAAACTGCCTCTACATTATCCCTTATTACGTTCTTGGCAGGACTAGACTTCCTGTCTCAGAAACTTCTCTGGAGTTTTTTTCCCCTCCTTCGCTAGTACTTTGCTTGTCTGGAGGGACCATTCAAAGTTACAACAGCACTGAAAAAAGTGACTTATGACCATTTTTCACACTTACGACTGTTGCAGCATCCCCCCCAGTCATGAGAGGCCAGGCGAGGAGATGCGAGTCTAGATGTGAGTGATATTGAGTTGGCCACACCCAGCCAGTCACATGACCACCAAGCCATGTCCGCCCAGTCACATGACCACCAAAGCCACGCCCACCACCTAAGCCACACCCACAGAACTGGTTGTTAAAAAATTTGAATCCCACCCCTGCCTGTTCCCCACTTTTGAAAGAGAGAGAGAGAGAGAGTGAAAGAGACTAGGACCGGATTTCAGATGGTCCTTGACTTACGACCACAACTGAGCCCAACATTTCCATTGCTCAGCAGGATGTTTGTTAAAAAGTGAAGTTCACAATATTTCACGGCCTTCCTCGCCAAAGTTGTTAAGTGGATCACTGCCCATTGTTAAGTGAGTCACATGGTTGTTAAGCGAATCTGGCTTCCCCCCCATCAACTTTGCTCGTCAGAAGGTCGCCAAACGGATCATGTGACCCTGGGACACTGCAACTGTCATAAATACAAATCAGTTGTCAAGCATCCAAATTTTGACCTCTGGGGAATGCCGTGACAGACATTAAGTGTAAAAAAACGGCCCTTTTTTCCAGTGTGGTTCCAACTTCGAACGGTCGCTAAGCAAATGGTTGCAAGTCGAGGACTACCTGTAATGGGGAGAGAGGAAAAGGTAGATAGGAGAGGCATTTAAACTGAGGGAAGGAGCAAACTGGCAATGCTCGAACCCAGACCCTGGAGGAGAAGGGTTCTCCGGCATCTTCCGAAGAAGGTTGGTGGGATTATAGTTTTCAACGGAGGAATGGGCATCTGATCAGCAACCCTTTAAACACGGCAAATGGTCCTCAACTTATGACCTAGCAACCGTTCGGAGTAACAATGGCCATGAAAAAAGGCACTTGGCAACCAGTCCTCGCACTTATGACCATCGCAGCATCCCCGGCGTCCCATAATAAAATTTGGATGCTTAGAAAGTGGCAAGTCCTCGATTTACAACAGTTCACTTAGTGACCCTTTAGAACGCTCTAAAAAGTGACTTACGACCGTTTTCTCATACTTACGACCATTGCAGCATTTCCCCACAGTCACGTGATCCAAATTCAGACGCCTGGCCCCCTAGCGTGTATTTATGACGGTTGCAGCGTCTCCCGGGGATCATGTGATCCCTTTATGCAGACCTTCTGAAGGCAAAGTCAATGGGGAAAGCCAGGCTCACTTAACAACTGCTGTGATTCACTTAACAACGGTGGCGAGAAAGGTGGTGAAATGGGACGAAACTCACTGGTGAAAACTGTCTCGTTTAGCAACGCAAATTTTGGATTCAGTGGTGGTGTGACGCCTATGTTGTTCCGGACAAAATGGCTTGTGGTCGTAACTCAAGGACTACTAGAACTACTAATCCGTGGAACGACTTTGCCTCCAGAAGTTGTGAATGCTTTAACACTGGAAGTTTTTAAGAGTGGGATTGGACAACCATTTGTCTGAAATCATTGAAGGGTCTCCTGCCGGACCAAGGGGTTGGACTAGATGACCTCCAAGCCCCCTCCCAACTCTCTTAGCCTATTCTATAATATTCGGCCCCTGCCTTGACATATACATGTGCAAACACACCTATTTCTATGGGGATACTCGGGGTTGACCTTTCCCAGACACCATATTCCCTGTGGCCATTATTCTCCCCGCCAACACAGATATTTGGCGTGCGCACCGCCCAACAATTTCCCACACATCTGTCCTAGAGAATCGTCTGCCTTCTCCCTCCAGCATCGCCCTCCCCTCAGGCGTGCAAGAGAGGAACAAGCCAGCATCTGATGCGCACATATCTCTGTTTGCTTCCCTCTGGAAAGAAAAGGACTCTCCAGATCGTCCTTATTGAGCCCAAAATCTCCGTTGCTAAGTGAGACAGAGGTTAAGTGAGCGCTGCCCCTCTTGCCACTGTTGTCGAGTGAATCGCTGCAGTTAGTGACATGGTTGTTAAGTGAATCTGGCTTCCCCATTAACTTCGCTTGTCAGGATCGCACTGACCCCGGGACACTGTAACCGTCATAAACATGAGCTACCAAGTATCTGAATTTTGATCAAGTGACCCTAGGGATGCTGTGAGGGTCGTAAGTGTGTAAAACGGTCATAAGTCACTTTTTTTCAGTGCTGTTGTAACTTCAGTCACTGAATGAGTGGCCGTATGTCAAGGACTACCTATACATTTCCCCACCCCCATTGCTTGTATGGTCCAAGCAACCCTAATATCCTTCTGCCTTCATTTTTAAGGGAGGGTGGGGCAAAATTTAACAAGAAGAGTTGGGGTATCCATTGCACCCCCCAAAATGCTCATACAACCACCACCCCATAAAAGCTCAGGCTCTGTTTAGATTTGGACCCCACACAGTTAGGGGGATGGCCTCCACCATGCCAGGCGGTATGGTTGCACACACACACACACACGCAAGCACGCACTCTCAACCTTGCCAAATTTTAAGTTGGGTTCCTAGAATTCATCGATCAATGAAAAACAGCAGGTCCCTCAGGAAGTGCAGAATATTGGGGAAAATGAAAAGGTGAAGATGTGGATGGAGGTGGAGAAGAAGGAGGAGGAGGAGAAGTAGGAGGGGAAGGGGAAGAGGGAAGAAGAGGAGGAGGAGAAGAAGAAGGGAAAGAAGGAAGAAGAGGAGGAGGAGGAGAAGGGGGAGGAGGAAGAAGAGGAGAAGAAGAAGGGGAAGAAGGAAGAAGTAGAAGAGGAGAAGGAGGAGGAGGAGGTGGAGGAGAATGGGAAGAGGGAAGAAGAAGAAGAGGAGGAGGAGGGGGAGAAGAAGAAGAAGAAGAAGAAGAAGAAGAAGAAGAAGAAGAAGAAGAAG
>NW_020769442.1:295944-308375 GCF_900518735.1 Pseudonaja textilis | reverse complement strand
CTCCCATCCATCCACCCTTCATCTATCATCTACCTGTCTAACCACCATCTATCGATCCTTCCATCCATCATCTATCCATCCATCCATCCTTTCATCCATCATCTATCCATCTATTTATCATCTATCCATCCATTCATCATCTATCCATCCATCCATCCATCCAATCATCCTCCCATCCATCATCTATCTATCTATGTATCTACCCATCCATCTATTCATCCATCCAAGAAATTTATGCTGGTAGCCCTCGAATTACACCACAATTGAGTCCAACATTTCTACTGTTAAGTGAGACACTTAGTTATTAAGCGAGTTTGGCCACCTTTCTTGCCACTGCTGTTAAGTGAATCCCTGCATTTGTTCAGTTAGTAATCTGGTTGTTAAGCGAATCTGGCTTCCCCGTTGACTTTGCTTGTCAGAAGGTCACAAAACGGGATCAAGTGACATTGGGACACTGCGTGATAAATGCAAGTCAGTTGCCAAGCGTCTGAATGTGACCCTGGAGATGCTGTAACGGTCCTAAGTGTGAAAAACGGTCTTAAGCCCTATTTTTACCTGCGTTGTCGCTCCTAAAAGCCACGCTAGGGGAACCCAAGTCGCAGACGCAGCGGAGACACATAGCAACGCATAAACAGGCAGCCAGAGAAGCCCGAAAATATCTTGAAAGAAAGGAACGGCCAACCACACCCGTTCAAAAACACATAGGAGTTTCCAAAAATACGAGGCTTATGAGTCAGATGCCCCTTAAGGGAACTTTTATATTTCTTTTAAACTTCCTAAATGAGTCTCTGGAAGCACCAAAAAAGGGCTTTCAAAGGACATATCAAACGTATCTTAAAAGAGCTGGATCCCCGAATGAGGGCATTTATATTCTATTTTATTCTGTTCCTCTAGTATACAAAGTCCTTGTCTCACGACCCATGTCGAGCACATGGCAGTAGTCCTTGCCTTCGAACTGTTCATTTAGTGACCGTTTGAAGTTACAACAGCACTGGAAAAAGCCAGTTATGGCTATTTTTCGCACTTACGATCGTTGCAGCATCTCTCAGGTCAAGCGATCAAAATTCAGCCGCTTGGCCACCAACTCATATTTATGACGGTTGCAGTATAACCATGTGTGTGTGTGTGTGTGTGTGTGTGTGTGTGTGTGTGTGTGTGATGTGAGGCTCCTTTCGGGACAAGACAACCAACGTCGATGGGGAAGCTGGGATTCACTTAATGACCGTGTGCGACTCACTTCACAACTGCAGGGTTTGCTTAACAGCTGCGGGAAGAAAGGGGGGGGGCAAAACGGGGGCCCAGCTCACGGAACAAGTTGCCTCGCTTAGCGGCAGAAACGTTGGGCTCCACTGTGGTTGTAAGTCGAGGACTTGTGAGCAGGGGATTGGAGTCAACAGACGCACAACGTGCATTCGCACAAGGGCGTAATGGACTCGCAACCCGCAGTTGTGCAGGAGTTGCGAGTCCAGGAGGCTGGATTTGTGCCACCCTATCCTGAGTCCAGAGATGGCTGAAATTCTCTGTGGTCCAGAGAGACAAAAAAAAAGAATTTTTTTCTTCTCGCTGGCTGTAAAGTGAAGGTAACCCTGGAGGTGGGAAGCGAACGTTTGCAAACTTCTCCAAGTTTTCCAGCAGAGAAAAGGCAGGAAAAAGAGAGTTTTCCTTAGGGGTGTGTGTGTGAGGTGGGGAGGAAGGGTGGGGGTCTGCAAAGGCCTTGGGGATTATTAACTGGCCGTTTGGCCAAAAGGCAGAAGCATCGTCTGATGATGCGAGGGGGACAAAAATACGTTTTTCTGGGGCTCAGAGCTGCTCCCAGCAAAGGGAAAGACCCTCCGTCACGAGCTCAGCCTGTCCCTGGTCCTTGCGGGCTCCCCCCACGCCCCCCCCCCCGAGTTGAGAGCCAGGAATCTTAGGCCTGGGAGGAGGGGGACGGGAGGAGGGGTTTCCTAGGGGGTCTCTGGCACATGGGTTTTGTGGTGCAGCACGGTGCCAGAGTTGCTGAGGTAGTTTGCTGGAGTTTGCTTCCTTCGGGTGTTTTTTAAATAATGTTTTTTTGGTTAGGGGTTTAACCCAGGAGGTAAAAAGAAACACCGACTCTTGAGGATGGAGAGAGAAAGGGAGAGAGAGGGAGGGAGGGAGGAAAGGAAGGGAGGAAGAAAAGAAGAAGAAGAGAGGGAGGAAAGAAGAGACGATGGGAGAAGGGAAGGAAAAGGGGAGGGATGGGAAGAAGGAAAGAGGAAGAAGAGGGAGGGAGGAAAGAAAAGACGATGGGAGAAGGAAAAGAAAGGAAAGGAAAAGGGGAGGGATGGAAAGAAGGAAAGAGAAGACAAAGAAGGAAAGAGGAAGAAGGGGGAGGGAGGAAAGAAGGATGGGACGAAGGAGAGAAAAAAACAGGAAAGGGAAAGGAAAGGAAAGGAGGAAGGAAGGAAGAGGGAGGGAGAACTAAGTTAGCAACGGAGGAGGGAGGAAGGGAAAAACAATAAAAGAAAAAACAGACAGGAACCTTCCTTTTCTTCTCCAGGAAAAATACAATTATAAAAGTATCTCACTCCGTGATTACCTTAAAAAAAAAAAAAAAAAAACTCCCTTTTCTCTGGGCTCCACGTTTTACTTTTGTGCCTCTCAAAAGCCACAAATCGTAGATGCAATTTCTCCCTCCTGCCTCTTGCAAAAAGTCTTGAAGATGTTTCCATGAATTTGAGAAGAAATACATGCGCAAAAAAAGTACATTTTTGTTTCTCTGAGTGCCTTTAGCTACAAATTAGTCAAGGCCAGTCCTCCCTGACTCCGTTTCTCACATTTGCAAGTCTGTCAATATTCAGACTTTTTGTCTTTTCCTTTTCGGAACTTGCCTTTGGGGTTTGTGCGCATGGCTGTGTCGTCCTTCCCCGAAGAGACGGAATTTACTTTTTGCCTGGACTTACGACCATTCGTTTAGTGAAAACGTCCCTTGCACCGTACAGAGTTTGCCTTAGGAGACTGCTGTGAAGAGCCATAATTTCAGGTAATTCTCCACTTACAACCTTCCATTTAATGACCATTCAAACAATACTGAAAACGGGGACTTATGACTTGCTTTTTCACACTTACGACTGATGCAGCGTCCCCCACGGCCACACGATCAGAATTCAGAGGTTTGGTAAAGTGACTCCTATTTATAACGGTCCCAGTGTCCCGGCGTTAAGCGACCCGTCTTTTTCCAAACTTCTGACAAGCAGTGGGGGAGCCAGATTCGCTTAACGACCATGGGACTATCTTAACGGTGGCAGAGATTCACTTAAGGACCGCGTTCCCAATTGAACAACCGCACAGATTGACAACCGCGGCAAGGAAGGTTGAAAAACGGGGACAGAACTCGCTCAACGAAGGTCTCACTTAAGCAATGGCGATCTGGGGCTCAGCTGGGGTCGTAAGTCGAGGACTACTTATATACAACCCCTAGAGAAGGAACATAGCGTATTAATTTATCTAAAAACGTCAGGCCTGTTAGCGCTTCCCTAGGCGGTCTCTAGCAGGGGTCAACTTTAACCTGGGAGGACTTCAACTCCCAGAATTCCCCAGCCAGCAAAAGCTGGCTGGGGAATTCTGGGAGTTGAAGTCCTCCAGGCTTAAAAGTTGCCAAGGTTGGACACTCCTGGTCTATAGTAAAACGCCAGCTTCTTCACACATTGCCAGTAACAAATATAACACACCACCATTGTCTTCGCTTTGCATGTGATGTTCCCATGCGAAGAAAGGGGAGGGGGAGAGGGGGCATCTCTGAGTCAATTGACTTGTCGAATTCGGGGCGCATGACTGGGCGATGAGTGATGGAATTACCACGGGACAGCAGAACGAAGCGTCTCTTTCTTTGAAGACTTTTTTTTGGTGTGGCGGTGGTGCAGGAAGGGGATTTCACACTCCATCTGTAGAGGGAGGCACCCACCCTCTAATTCCCCCCTTCAGACGTGCATCTGGGCTCCACACGAAGGGGCTGAGCACGAATGGCCACCACGTCCAAGTCAGATTGGCGGGCCATTTTTAAGTTTCAGGGTGACCCTTTCTCGGGGTTGAAAACTTCTCTTCTCCTCTTCCTATGGAGGCTCAAAACTAGCCCAGGTAGACAGGCAGACTTCGACTTATGGTCCCGGATTTATGTCACTAAGCAAGGCAGTTATTAAGTGAGTTTTGCCCCATTTGACCAGCCACCCGGCATGTTGGTTCAGTGAATCGCTGCAGTTGTAAAGTTAGTCACACGGTTGTTATGTGAACCTGGCTTCCCTATGGACTGTCAGAAGGTTGTAAAAGGGGATTACGCGACCACCCCCACAAGGACACTGCAACTGTCATAAATATGAATCAGTTACCAAGGGTCTGGATTTGGATCATGGGATCGCCCAAAGTCATCCAGGTGTCTTTCATGCCTAAGGCAGGACTAGAACTCACCGTCTCCTGGTGATTGGCCCAAAGTCACCCAGCTGGCTTTCGTTCCCAAGGCAGGACTAGAACTCACCGTCACCTGGTGACTGGCCCAGTCACCCAGCCGGCTTTCATGCCTAAGGCGGGACTAGAACTCCCCGTCTCCTGGTGATTGGCTCAAAGTCACCAGGTTTTTCTGTCTAAGGCTAGACTAGAACTCTCCATCTCCTGGTTTCTAGCTTGATGCCTTAACCACTAGATCAAACTGTCTGTCTCTTTTCCTTCTGCTGTCACTTTAGTTACGTTTTTCTCACTATTAACCACCCATCCTGGATCATTTTTTGAAAGGCCCAGCAGGATAACGAGAATATTAAAATAAGGAACAAATTGGACTTATGACCGCCTCGCTGGTCCCCCAAATGGAACCTCCGGGGCCGCTTCCCCGCTCCAGATGTGGAACCAGGATGCATCTGCTGCACTTTAAAGCTGAACACGGAATAATAGAATAAAATAGAATAGAAGGAAAAAACTCTGCGTTGGCACCCAGGCCATCTGTGGGGGGAGGCAGACACCTGTCCGTCTGCTTCAAAGTTTTCGCGGTGACGTACCAACAAAAGAAGCTAGAATTCTGGGTCACTGGAAAAAGTCGAGGGGTTAACTCTGCTTTCCTGCAGAAAGGAAATAACATCCGTGCTATTGTTCTGCGTGGGAAGACAGCGCTTGTCAAGATCCCCAGAAAATCCCTTCTCTCTCCTTTTTTTGGCAATTGTCCCCACTAAATTTGCTTGCGTTGCTCCATCGTTTTATCTACAGTGGATGGATCTTCTTCACCCAAAGACATGCAGTCTGGTCTAAGAATCCGTCTTCCTCCAGAGCTGGCAGGAGTCACCAACAGATTCGAAGTAAGCTGAATGAAGGCTGAAGAGTCAAGACCTTGTTGAGGATCCAAACTCTGTCAAGGACCTTGGAGTACTCATCTCTAATGATCTAAGTGCTAGAGCCCACTGTAACTACATAGCCAAAAAGGCATTAAGAGTTGTTAACCTAATCCTACGTAGCTTTTTCTCTGGTAATATCACAGTAGTAACTAGAGCATACAAAACATTTGCTAGACCTATACTCGAATACAGCTCATCAGTCTGGAACCCATATCATGTATCTGATATTAGCACAGTTGAGAAAGTCCAGAAATATATCACAAGAAGAGTTCTCCACTCCTCTGCTCATTGCAGAATACCTTATGCCACCAGACTTGAAACTCTAGACCTAGAAAACCTTGAATTACGCCGTCTTTGGTCTGATCTAAGTATGGTATATAAAATCATACATTGCAATGCCCTACCTGTCAATGAATACTTCAGCTTCAACCATAACAACACAAGAGCACACAATAGATACAAACTCAAGGTAAACCGCACCAAACTCGACTGCAGAAAATACGACTTCAGCCACAGAGTGGTCAATGTCTGGAATACTCACCTGATTCTATGGTTTCTTCCCCAAACCCCAAAAACTTTAACCTTAGACTGTCTACTATTGACCTCACCCCTTTCCTAAGAAGTCTGTAGGGGGTGTGCATAAGCGCACCGATGTGCCTACCGTCCCTGTGCTATTGTTTCTTTTATTTTTCTTATATGTATCCATGTATTCATAACTATGTTTTTACTTATACTTATTATCTTGTAAGCGATTGACAAAAATAAATAAATAAATGAAGCAGATTGGGTAAAAATAATTGAACCACCTGGAGTAATACAAAGGCGAGGAGGAGGAGGAGGAGGAGGAGGAGGAGGAGGAGGAGGAGGAAAGATTGTGAGGCCCTGGGGGCTTTCTGAGCTGGGGGGTTTTCTTGTAGACATTTCAGGACCCAGCTAGGGAACATCATCAGTGCTGGAAGGGAGGGAGGTTTGTGGAGAAGAGGGGGAGAGCGGGAGGAGGACGACTGTGGGGTTCTTGGTGGTCTCTGAGCTTTCTTGCAGATGTTTCATGACCCAACTAGGGAACACCATCAGTGGTAGAAAGGAACGGGACGTAGAGAGGAGGAGGTAGACGGGAAGAAGGAAGGAAGGAAGGAAGGAAGGAAGGAAGGAAGGAAGGAAGGAAAGAAGGAAGGAAGGAAAGAAGGAAGGAAGGAAGGAAGGAAGGAAAAAGAAGGAAAAAGGAGAACAGGGGAAGGAAGGAAGGAAGGAAGGAAGGAAGGAAGGAAGGAAGGAAGGAAGGAAGGAAAGAAGGAAGGAAAGAAAGAAGGAAGGAAAAAGGGAAAAAAGGAGAATAGGGGAAGGAAGGAAGGAGGGGAAGGGAGGGAAAGGAAGGAGGGAGAAAAGAGGAGAAGATGAGGAGGAAGAAGAACCCTCAAAAACATTCAAAATGGGAGAGCCACGGAAAGTTATTTATTTATAGCTCACCATTGTTTTCATAAATAACTCAAGGCAGTGAACTTTTCGAACACGCCTTTTCCTCCCCTATACAACCCTGTGAGGTGGGCTGGGTTGAGAAAGGAGAAATGGCCCAAAGTCGCCCCGCTGGCTTTCGTGCCTAAGGCAAGGCTAGAACTCACCGTCTCCCGGTTTCTAACCTTGTGTCTTAACCACAAGGCCACCATTTTGAACTTTTGCGAGAATAGTATATCGCTGCAGTCATTAAATTAGTCACACGGTTGTTAAGTGAATCTTGACTTTACTTGTCAGAAGGCTGCAAAAGGGATTCACGTGACTCTGGGACTCTGCAACTGTCCTAAATATGAATCATTTGCCAACCATCGGAATTTTGATCGCTTGACTGTGGCGGCGTTGAAATGGTTACCAGTGTGAAAATGGTCGTGCCATTTTTTTCAGTGCTATTGCCAACTTTGAACAGTCACTAAGTGAAACTGTTGTAAGCCAAGGACTGGGATCACCTTATGGTGCTCCGTCCAAGTGCTACAATCACTCAATTCAGCCAAATAAATCAACAGAATTGGGGGGGAAAGAACCATCTGGAACGAATACACTAAATGAGAATGTAAACATCTCTATCCAGATTTTTGCCAGCTTTCACCAGTTAAGAAAATATTCAAGTTTTTAAAACAATGCTGAAAGGGATTACCATTGTCTTCCCAGTCTAACATCCCATCCTGTGATCTCCCAGTGGTCTCCCCTCCCAATACTGCTCATCCAAGTTGGGCTGGGAATCACTTTTTCGATTTTTGAGATATGGTCGAGAAAGACAGAAAGAAAGAATATCAAAAGAGGTGATGAAAGAATTGAGAGAACAGATTCTTTTAAAACAGAGGTCTCCAAACTTTTCAACTTTAAGACTTGTGGACTTCAACTCCCAGAATTCTCCAGCCAGCATAGGAATGAAGAAGTCCACAAGTCTTAAAAGTTGCCAAGTTTGGAGACCTCTGTTTTAAATTTTCACAAAAAGGGAGAGCGCCGCCACCTTGTGGTGCCTGAAAGAAATTCAGGAAGTCTTCGACTTACAACCACAATGGAGCCCAAAATTTATGTTGCTAAAATGAAACATGTGTTAAGTGAGTTTTGCCCCATTTTACAACCTTTTTTGTCATGTTGTTAAGTGAACCACTGAAATTGTTAAGTTAGGAGCACAGTCGTTAAGTGAATCTGGCTTCCCCATTGACCCTGCTTGTCAGATGCTGCAAACCGTCATGAATATGAGTCAGTTACAAAGCATCTGAATTTTGATCATGTGACCACTGGGATGCTGCAATGGTTGTAAGTGTGAAAAAACAGTCATGTCACTTTTTTCAGTGTTGAAATTTTGGACAGTCATTAAACGAAATGTTGTAAGTCGATGTTTATAGCAGGTGTTTATTGCCAGCATCACAATTTTGCCCAAATTCTTTCCCGAATTTTTGGTCGTAAGTTATTGGAGTTGTAAGTCGAGGTACCACGTAACCGGATATATTTTATAACCGCTTTTATGATGGTCGTTAAGTGAGTCACAGTAGTCATTAAGCAAATCACGTGGTCCTAAGTCCGAATCCAGCTTATTTAATGGGCATTTTGTTTACTGGAAAAGATAATTCTGACCATCTGGAAGCTTGAACTGTTTGTAAATGCGATCATAGGACCACAGAAGTTTTAAATATGAGGACAGGTCACAAGTAACTTTTTAAAAATTCCATCATCACTTAATGGTTGTTAGGTGACCGGTCGTAAATCGAGGATTACCTATTTTAAGAAAAACTCCAGGAATTTAGTCAGTTTTGGATGGAGGATTCTGGGAGTTGAAGTCCAACCATCTTAAAGCATGCAGACTGAGGAATTCTGGGAGTTGAAGTCCAGCCATCTTAAAGCATGCAGACTGAGGAATTCTGGGAGTTGAAGTCCAGCCATCTTAAAGCATGCAGACTGAGGAATTCTGGGAGTTGAAGTCCAACCAACTTAAAGCATGCAGACTGAGGAATTCTGGGAATTGAAGTCCAGCCATCTTAAAGCATGCAGACTGAGGAATTCTGGGAGTTGGAGTCCAACCATCTTAAAGCATGCAGACTGAGGAATCCTGGGAGTTGAAGTCCAGCCATCTTAAAGCATGCAGACTGAGGAATTCTGGGAGTTGAAGTCCAACCATCTTAAAGCATGCAGACTGGGGAATTCTGGGAGTTGGACCAAAACTCTTAAAGCTGCCAAAGCTGAGAAACATTATAGAAAGCTAATCTTAAACCTAGAAAACTTGAGCCTCAATAATGAATTTATTTACTATCTATTTATTAAAAAGATTTATAAGGTGATTCTAGGTAGCACACAACTGAAAAAAATACAATTAAAAAAAATACCTCTGAAACCACATACAGCTAATTTTCAACTTACGACCACAATTGAGTCCAACATTTCTGTCTCTAAGTAAGACCCTTGTTAAGTAAACTTGACCACGTTTTGTGACCTTTCTTGCCACCGTTGTTAAGTGAATCACTGCAATAGTTAAGTTAGTCACACGGTTGTTAAGTGAATCCGGCTTTCCCCATGGACTTTCCTTGTCAGAAGGTTGCAAAAGGACTCTGGGACACTGCGACCATCATAACTTTGAGTCAGGTGCCAAGCCCAAATTTTGATCACATGATCAAATACTGTAATGGTCCAAAGTGTAAAAAATGATCATAGGTCATTTTTTTTCATGCCAAACAGTCACAAAACAAATGGTTATAAGTCAAGGACTACTCAAATACCAGTCAGAGTTCTTAAGTGAACCACAACGTTGTAAAGCAAATCCAGCTTCCCAATTCAGCCAGTATGGAAGGTCACAAATGGCGATCGTGGAATCCAGGGACACTGCAAACTTTGTAAATACATGCCAGTTGTCAAGAGCCTGAATTTAGATCGTGTAATTGTGGGGTCCTGCGATGGTCGTAAGTATAAGGACTGGTTGTACGCTGTTTTCTCAGGGCCTTTGCAACTTCGAATGGCCACTAAATGGATGGTTATGAGTTAAGGACCACCTGTACGTAACAATTTGCAACTCTCCAGACAACTACTCCATCTCCAAAATGTGCTAAATGCTGTACACAAAGAATCAATTTTCAATCAATTAATCACCTCAAACAAGCTATAATAGGAAAAAGCTCACTGCAGCCTGGTAGCACTGATGTTGCTACCTAGTTTGGTCATGAAATGTCTGCAAGAAAACAACTAATCTTCCGACAGCACCAACGACCCAACAATAATTATCCTCCTCCTGTCCTCCTCCCTGAAAACCCCTCTCCCTTCTAGCATTGATGATGTTGCCTAGTTGGGTCATGAAATGTCTGCAAGAAAATTGCCAAGGTCAGAGAGCATCAAGAACCCCACAGTCCTTCCTCCTCCTCCTCCTCCTCCTCCTCCTCCTCTCCATTCCCTTCTAGCACTGATAGAGTTCCTTAATTGGGTCATGAAATGTCTGCAAGGAAACAACAGAGCATCACACAGCAGCAAGGACATCTCCAATAACCCCGCTCCTCCCTTCCTCCTCGTCTTCTTCCTTCTCCTCCCTTCTAGCACTGATGATGTTACCTAGTGGGGCCATGAAACGTCTGAAAGAAAACCACCAAGCTCAGAGAACACCAAGGGCCCTTTGAACCACCTTTACTCTCTACAAAAGTTTGTTTATCTCTCATTCCTTTATTTGCACACTTAACACACTTAAAAGTTAGCATGAATTTAAAAACAAGATCTATTGAAAAAACCAAAACACCACCAGTTTTCTTTTGTTTAAATGCCCCAAAGATGAATATAAACACCCATCTTTTATTCTTAACCAGCAGATGCATCCTTACATTACATTATAATTACAGTTCTTGCACTGCTGCACTAATGCATAATTACATCATAATTTATCACTTGTATTTTAACATATATTTATAATAAAAAAATAATTAAAATTATTATATTGCATTTGCTTAAATAGGAAGAAGCATCTATCTTTCACCTTTAATTGGCCCACAGGTGCAAGATTTACAAATATTTAGATTTATCATTTATAATTTTTTGCTTATATTTATTATAAAAATAATTTATAATTATCATAGAATAGTACAATGATTACATTACATTAGAAAAAAATGCTCCAGATAGGAAGAAACCTCAATCTCTTACCCTTCATTGGTACACACATTATTTATAATTTATATTTTTGCTTATAATATTTATAATAAAAATAATTGAGGATTATCATATGCAAACACTTGCTAAAATGCTTCAGATTGGAAGTAATTTTGATCTTTTATCTTTAATTGGCATACAACTTATTTATGTTTTTTGCTTATAAATATTTGTAATAAAAATAACTGATATTTATCACTTGCAAGTATAATAATTACATGGCCTTTGCTAAAATGCTCCCAAGAGAAAAAGTAAGTTCTATCTTCATTATTATCTTAATCACATTATTTTTGGTTTATATTGTTTACAAAATTTATAATAAAAATAAGTGATAATTGTTATACACAACTACAATAATTACATTGCATTGGCTAAAATGCCCCAGGTCAGTAGAAACTCTGAACTTTTTCAAACCTTAATTGGCATATTTTAAGGCTCATAAGATTTACAACACAAATACTTTATCATACGCAAATCAAAACTTCTTATGAGTTTATAATTGCATCCTGAATCGGCTATCTGACAAACTCAGCCACTGAAATCTAACTCAGTTCCATACCCTTACACACACACACACACACACACACACACACACACACTACACACCTACAAATAACAAAAGTTCATCGATTTGTGAGAAAACTCAGAGCTTCCAGCCAAAAGGGGTTAAAAATAGTGTGCAGAAAGTACCAAATTAGGACTGAAAACTAAATACAAACCTCAAAAATACCATTAACGCGGGCCTAGAAACATAACGGGTCCCTGAGAAAAAAATAAAAGAAATTTGCAAACCCATTTTCTATATTTTTGCACGCTTCCTCCAAGGAACTCTTTTTTTTAAAAAAAGTTATGTTCAAGAATCCAACATACGAACAAAAGGAGGTTTTTGCAAGACGTCTATGCAACTTACAAAACGTTGGCTCAGAGGGAATTTACAAGCGGTTGCAAAACTGCCAAAAAGAGGAGAAAAGGACAGAAGAAGGAGGGAAGGAAGGAAAAAAACGGACATACTAGGAATTCTTCGGAGATCTGGAAAAGTTTTCCATCCCCTCCTCTCTGCATCTCTGCAGCGTCTTCTTTGTAGCTATTTCTCCATTTTTTCCTTCCTGCTTTCCTGTCGTCTGCTGGGTCCTTCCTTCCACTCCCGCCGAGGATCTGGAGATTTTGCACCCGAAAGGAGACTGTTTTCCAAGGAAGGGGGATGGGTGGGTGAGATTGGGGGCCCCACTTCCAAAAACAGGGGGGACAGAGAAAGGCAAGGGATGCATCACCTCGTCCGGACAGCTGCCACCACCGAGAGGGCCTTGGCTTTCTCCCTGCAACAGGGGACCTTCGACTGCAAGGCTCCCAGCAAAGAAGGGGCTTTCAAGCTGGACAACTCCGGGTGGACTTCAAGTCCCAGAATTCCCCAGGCAGCAGAAGTGGACTTCAAGGTCCAGAAATCACTAGGAGGAAGGA
>NW_020769442.1:277057-294296 GCF_900518735.1 Pseudonaja textilis | reverse complement strand
CAGACGGTGGGTTGGACTGGATGACCTCCAAGGTCCCTTCCAACTCTCTTATTCTATTCCACTCCACCCACTGCAGCGCTCCATACCTTTCGCAGACAGGAAAAAAAAAATTAGGTGGCTCCCACGTGTGTGAGTGTGTGTTGCTCGTCCCTTTTGTTTCCCCCGTGACACAAATGGGGGGCTTGTGTAGCAGCAGCAGCAGCACTCGAACCAGCGGCTTCACCCCGACACGAAGAGAAAGGCAGGAAGAGGAGCGATTCATGGTCATTTGAACGCTCCCCTCGTGGCCTCGCACCGCCAGGCACCACGGAGCATCGGCTCCCATCCTCTCGACAAAGGGCTCCATTGTCGTATCCCAAGGACAATGTCGGGCAGTCGGAACCGCGCTCCGCATTTCGGGGGTTCGACCTGGAGGCTCGCTTCCCTCCCCCATTAAGAGACTGGGGTGTCCCCCGCGGGAAATCTGACCCCAAAACACAGGGATGGAATTCACCGCCGGGCGTTTGGAAAAGATGTAGGTTGGGTGCGGTGGACTCACAACTTCTGCACACAATTGCAGATGGTGTGTCTGTTACGCCCTTTCCGGAACTAGCAATTCCTGCTGACAGTCTCCAGGGCCCATTCACCTCCAGCTTCGACAATAGTCGGTCCTCGATTTATGGCCACCAGTGAGCCATGAGTGAAAACATTTGTTCAGCGAATTCTGCCCCGTTTTACAACCTTTCTTGCCGCCGTTGTTAAGTGAACCCCTGCAGTTGTTAAGTTAGTCGCATCCCCATTGATTCGGCTAGTCAGCGGGTCCCAAAAGGGGATTGCTTGCCCCTCCCCAGGGACACTGCGACCGTCATAAACAGGAGTCAGTTGCCAAGGGTCTGAATTTTGGTCACGTGACCGTGGGAACACTGCAACAGTCGTAAGTCCCGTTTCTCAGTGCTGTTTTAACTTTGAATGGTCACTAAATAAATTGCTGTAAGTTGGGTACAGACTGCAAAGGAAATTTCTAGGGGATACCACTGGTCCTTGACTTACGACCACAATTGGAACCGGAATTTCCGCAGCTACTTTGATGCCCAAATTTTTCAAACTTGGCCCTTTGAAGATGGGGGGGAGGGGGGGACTTCGACTCCCAGAATTCCTAGCAAAGGCCCTGCAGACCAGAGGATTCTGGGAGTTGAAGTCCAAACAGCTTGAGAGACAAAGAGATATGAGTTCCAGACCCTCCTCTGTGGTCTCAGTTGAACCCCTGCTCGAAAGGCAGGACTCGATTTACGATGGTTCATTTAGTGACCATTCAAAGTTACAACACTGAAAAAAAGTGACTTATGACCATTTTTCACACTTACGACCACTGAAGCATTTCCCATGGTCACGTGATCAAAAAGCAGGCGCTGGGCCACTGTCTCGTATTTACGACGGTCGCAGTGTCCTACAGTCACGTGATTCCCCCTTTGCGGCCTCCTGACAGGCAAAGTCAATGGGGGGAAGCCAGATTCACTTAATGACTGCGAGGATCCGTTTAATAACTGCGGCACAAAAGATCACACCACGCGGCAAAAACGCAACATCTGTCTCACTTAGCAATAGGAACGTTGGGCTCCATTGTAGTCGTAAGCCGAGGACTTCGTGTATTCCGCCTGGGACAGGAGGCATCGTTCCAATATTAAGAACCGCCGGCAGCACTAAAATCTGGATTTGGGGCCCATATTCTCGTTCTCACAACATTCCTAAGTGACAACAACACAGATTGCGACTGTGCACAAAAGCCGCTGAGATCAGCCAGAATCTCAGGCCCTCCAGATGTGGCCCTCCCTGGGGTATAGAGGCTCCAGATGCTGCCACCCCCCCCCCACACACACACGGTTCTTCCCTGGGGAATCCGCCATTCCACCTTTTCTCTTTTGCGACAGATTTTTTTTTTGTACATTTCTACACAGAAAGAAAGAAAACACACAGAAAAGAGTTTTTTTCTTAAACCGGGTTTCTCAAACTTGCTTACTTTCAGGTGGCTGGACTTGAACTCCCAGAATCCCCCAGCTGGCAGAAATCAAGTCCCCTTATGGGTAGTCTTCGACTTATGACCGATTGTTTAGCGACTGTTTCAAGTTATGACAGACACCCGAAAGCTACTTACAATTATTTCAATGTATGCCGTTGTGTATATAGGTAAATAACAATAAAGGTTATCTTATATTATCCAGATCTGGATGAAGAACGCACACACAAAAACATACACAGGTGCCTTTCGGAGCACTGGGACAGTGGTCCAATTTCATGGCAGGTTATAGTATTCTTTTACAATTTTTTTTTGCCAATTTCCAGCCCTTTTTTTGGCAAAAAAACACCGGTAGGAATACATTGATTCACTTAACGACCGCTGCTAAAATAGTCCAGTCATGTGGGCGCCTTGACTCGTGATTTATGATGGATATTCTGGGCTTCGATACGGTTGTAAGTTGAGTATTACTTGGGATCACAGGGGAAACATTATTTTACTAGTGTATGAAAGTCTCAACTTACACCTGTTCAAAGTTATAACCACACTGAAAAAAGTGACTTATAACCACATTGAAAAAAGTGACTTATGGTCGTTTTTCACGCTTACGGCCGTTGCAGCATCCTCACGATCACGTGATCAAAATTCAGATGCTTGGCAACTGGCATGTACTTATGACTGTTGCAGCATCGCAAGGTCATATGATCCCCTCTTGCAACCTTCTGCCAAGCAAAGTCAATGGGGAAGCCAGGTTCACTTAACAACCATGTGACTAACAGCGATTCACTTAGCAACTGTGGCAAGAAAGACAGTAAAATGGGGCAAAACTCACTTAACAAATGTCTCAATTAGCAACATATGGGCCCTATCGTGGTCATAAATCGAGTAATAAAGTAAGTAAGAGCAAAACTTGAAAAAGCAACCATGGAAAACAAATTCCTCCATGGCCTCTTAGTTCAGCACAAGCGTCATCATGTGCTGCCCCCTGCTGGAAACAGGGTGTAACTTTAGCACAGGTAGCTTATCTCAATTATTCTTAAACTAAATGTAATTTTCGCCTTATAACCATTCGTTTGGTGGGCGTTCAATATTACAATGGCACTGAAAAAAGTGACTTATGACCGTTTCTCACGCTTACGACCATTGCATCATCCTTGCGGTCATGTGATCAAATTTCAGATGCTCGGCAACTAACTCATATTTATGACGGTCGCAGTGTCCCGGGGTCACGTGACTCCCCTTTTGTGACCTTCTGACAAGCCAAGTCAACGGGGAAGACGGGTTCGCTTAACAACCATGTGGCTAACTTGACAACTGCAGTGATTCACTTAACGATGGTACGAAAGGTCATAAAATGGGGCAAAACTCATTTAACAGCATAAATGCTTAGCAATGGAAAATTTGGAAGTTGTGGTCATAACTCGAGGACTACCTGCAGTGAATTCTTCACCATCATCCCCTGACAGGTTCTTGGTGTGAGCTGAGTGCGAGAGAAGATGCGGGAGCAGATTGGCAGCCTTCCAACAATTCCAAATAGGTCAGCCACTTACCTGGGCCAGGCTAGGATTTTTAGAAATGGGTCAAACTAGGCATCCAGGATTGCAGTTTTTTTTTCCAGATCCTGGAGAAAAAATTTAAAAAAAATGGCTAATCAAATAATTTTTTCTATGAAAGGGGGATGAATTGGATGACCTCAAGGGTCATTCTTCCAGCCCCTCACTGGATTAATTGATTTGGGGGATATTTTGGGGGTGACCATCTGCGGACCACCAAAATTTTCTCACGGGCCACCAGTGGTCCCCGGCCCATTGATTGGTGACCACTGCTCCAAAGTACTGGTAATCTTTGATCTACAACTATGTTTAATGACAGTTTGAAGTTTCAACTGTCCTGAAAAAAGGTGAATTATGACCGTTTGCTCACACTTAAGACCGTTGCGGCCTCCCCGTGGTCACATGACCAAAATTCAACTGCTTGTAACCTGAACTCCCTTCATCCCAGCGGGTCGTGAGAATGCAGTACAGGAAAAGGATCCGTGGCTGGGACCGGGTTGGCTGCTCGCAAATGCGGCTCTTTAGCGGAAGAAAGACACGTGATGACTCCAGACAAGGCCGAGGACGGCCAGATTTTTCTTTCCCGCCGGGGGCCACTCACCTCTCGAGTCATACTGCCCCGTTCAGACGACAAGCGTGCTGGCTCGGGGCTGGAGCACAAGCCGGCCTGCTTTAAACAGCGCCCCGTCTGCCAGAGCCATAGGACACCCGAGGCAGCGCCGGCTCGTTTATTTTCAACACCGGAGCCGGTTAGGAGAGCCCCGTGCACGCTCAAAGGTGCACGTGTGAATGCAACCAGCCTTCCTCCCTCTGTCTCCCGGGTCGGCCAGGCAGCGACCACTCGCAGCAGATGCAGCCGATGCAGACCCTGCAAACGCCGCGGCTCCCGGTGCGCAATTGCGCGCACATCCAGGCCATGGAAACGGGGCCTCTGGAGCCCAGAGATGGCGTGCAGACCCACCGGGGAAGAGGGGGGCAGCTTGGGACGCCCCGTCCGGAGAGGAAAGGGCCAGTCCCGGGACTGAAGAGCCGCCTCTGCTGCCTGCTGGAAGCGCGCAAAACGTGGCGCAGCGAACGTTTGCAAAGGGTGTTTTGCAACGCGCGAGTTCGAGATGGTGACGGGTGTTTTTGGAGAGGGGGCTCCGAAGCTTTCTTTCTCCCTCCCCCCTTCTTCTCTACCCCCTCTCTTCCCTCCTTCTCTCTTTTTTGTTTCTTCCTTCCTTCTTTCCCTCCCTCATTTTTTCTCTCCCTCCCTCCCTTTCTTTCCCTTCTTCCTTCCTTTTCTTTCCTTCCTTTTTTTGTTCCTTCCTTCTCTTTCTTTCCAGTTTCCTTTTCTTCTCCACCCCCGCCCCCCCTGAAAGTTTGCAAAGTTTTGCCCTTATAAAGCCTGGGATGCTTAAAGCCACTTCAGGCACATGTGCGTCCACCCCAGCTCTCTATCTCTCCTCTCTCTTCCTTCCCCCTGAAATAAAGGAAAAGGGAAGGAAATCTTGGGAAATACGATTTCTGCAAGAAAAAGGAATTTTTTACGGGATTCCCAAGATTATGAGGTTCCCAAGATTGCAATGAGCTTAAAAGTTTTAAAGCAAAATTGGGCTGGGATTCGAAGCAATTAGAGAAACTTAAATTGCATTTAGGCATGCATTTATTTAGGATAATGCAAGCGTATAATAGCTGGAACTTGCATTGGAAGCAAGAAAAATGTTTATTTTGGAATTAGCAGCATGACACAATTCAACCGAAGAGGCTTTGCTATGCAGGTAGTCCTCAACTTACAACCATTTGTTTAGTGACCAAAGTTACAACAGCACTGAAAAAAAGGCACTTAGGGCCATTTTTCACACTTATGACCATTGTGGCCCCATGGTCACATCATCAAATTTTGGATGCTTGACAACTATGATGGTTGCAGTGGCCTGGGATCAGGTGATTCCCTTGTCCTACCTTCTGGAAAGCAAAGTCAATGGGAAAGCCACTCACTTAACGACCATGTGGTTTACTTAACAACTGCAGCGATACACTTAACGACTGTGGCCAGAGTCATAAAATGGGGGGGAACTCAATTAAAAATTCATGTGACCAGATGATTCTGCTATGGTCATAAGTGTGAAAAATTGAGTGTCATAAATCACTTCATATCAGCATTGATGTAACATCTAATGGTAAATAAATGAATGGTCGTAAGTCAAGGACTACCTGCATATAAATCTTCGCAACCTGCTGTGGCTTATCTGAACCCCTTTTCAAGTGGGGTACTGGTTGAATTAGTTACAGAATGCCCCCCAAGTGAGTTTTGATCAATTCAAAACATAACAAATATATCCTCTGAATAGTTTGGAGTGTTTCTGTTAATGCAAATAAAAATTATTTTAAAAATAATTTAAATTGTAAAAGTAATTTTTAAAAAATGAAAAAAAATTTTTTAAATAAAAATAATTAAAAAAAAATAAAAATATAAAGAAATCAACTTTTTTAAATTAAAAAAAAATTAAAAATATATATTTTAAAAAATTTATAGTAAAAATAATTTAAAAACATTTGATATATAATTTTAAGCATGCTGGCTAGGGATTTCTGGGTGTTGGAAGTCCACAATTTTTAAATCTGTTTTAAAATAAATTTTAAAAATAGCTCTACTTAAAATTTTAAAAGTACTTTTAAAAAATGAAAAACTAATTTTACATTTTAAAAAAATAAAAATAATTTAAAAATAAAAAATTGTAAAAAAACCAAAACTTTTAAAATAAAAAATATTTTTTTAAAAATAGTTTTTTAAAAAATTTACAATAAAAAATAATAATTAAAAAATGCTATATAATTTTAAGCATGCTGATTTGGGGATTTCTGAGAGTTGGAAGTCCATCCAATCTTCCAGTGGACAACATTGATGTAAAACTGTGACATTTGTGTGGTAAGAGCACAATGCCTAATGTTTTATTAGCCCTTTCTAGCATAATCTTGAAGGGTCACAGAAGACAAATTGCTGCTGATTTAAATTCCAGTGGGGCATTTTGGAGATGGACAGGCTGTCTGGTTCTCTGAGTGTGTGTGTGTTGTGTGGGTATGTGTGTATTTTCTGCTGTGCATCACAAGGCCAGAATGCAGAATATTTGCCTGCTGGTGGGTAGTAGGCTGCCTCTCTTAATAACAGTGGGAACATTACTTAAGGGCACCGATGCAGAATTCATTTTAATGAGAATAGACAGCCTTCAATATATATATATATATTTAAATATATAGAGAGCGAGATTTTGGAGGCCCCTTCCAACTCTGTTTTTCTGTATTTTATGTGTTCTCTGATCAAGGATAGGTTAGAAGATCTATTGTGGTCTGTTTTGAGGGTCACCAAAAGGATCCTGACCTCAAAACTGGTTTGTTTTGAGTCTGTCCCGCTACCAAAAGAACCCATTGCACAGCAAGGATAAATGAGGTTCTGGGGCGTGCGATCCAAAACAGGAGACAGGTTTATCTTTTAGAAAGGTGGGAAACTTCACCCAAAGTGGAATTTTAAAGCCTTTTTATAACACTTTCAGTTTCTTCCCCATCCCCTGGGCGTCAAAACGCAGAAAGAATCAGGCAAAATAACCGGAAGGGAACTTTGCCCGCTTTAATAGAAAGTGTCGAAGAAGGATTTCACAGGAGAAGCGAGCTAAAAAGGAATGTACGAGTATTTATACATTTGGGTGGGTTTACGAGTGTTTTTCTCAAACACAGCACAATAATAATCACAACAAAACACATCAAGGAATGACTCCAAAGCTTGGTTGGATCTCGGTTGGATCTCCAGGAGATTTCATGTTTTCTTCGATTCCTGCACTTTCTCGATCTCCTACGGGAAAGAGAATGGAGAAGTTTAGCCTCTGGAATTCACAGAGCGGATCCAGACCCCAAATACGACGCGGCAGAATTTAATTTGAATTTTACAGATTTATGTCGCTCAAACCTGTGTCCGTGAGGATGGAAAGATTCCTTTTGTTGCCAAATGCAAACTATAGGTTTACAACCGTTCACTGAGTGACCAAAGTTACAACAGCACTAAAAAAAGGGGGGAGTTACGACAGTTTTTCACATTTACAACCATTGCAGCCACACCCCCATGGTCACGTGATCAAAAATTCAGGCGCTGGGCAACTGCCTCATATTTACAACGGTCGCAGTGTCCTGGGGTCACATGACTCACTTTTGCAACCATCTGACAATTATAGCCAGTGAGGAAGCCCAGATTCACTTAATAAATCGTGTCGCTAACTTAAAAACTGCAGCGATCCACGTAACAATTATGGAAAGAAAGGTCGTAAAATGGGGTAAAATTCACTTAACGATTTTTGCTTAGAAATTTTGGGTTTAATTGCGGTTGTAAGTCAAGGATTATGTGTGTTAAACATATTTGTGCAAAATTGCAAAAAAAAAAAAAAATCCAACCCAGAGGGAATGACCTGGATAGCTAAATTGGACATATTGTTGTGAAGCCACTATCATATCCCCATAGAAATGTAGGTGTTCATTTCTCTTTTGTCCTGTTCTTACATGCACCAAGATAAATTCCTTGTGTATCCAATCATACTTGGCCAATAAAGAATTCTATTCTATATATGAAACTAGCTCTATACCCGTGCTTCGCTACGAAATTATGTAATCGGGCTTAGTTTTTGGGGAGGAAAATAAGGAGGAGAAAAATTCTGCCTCTGCCTACTAACATCCATCGGTTTTCGTCTGGCTAGCATCTTGTCAGTATGTGAGAGAGTGGAGGGCTGTTTGGAAACTGAAAGAGTATTTGCTGTGAGCACGGAGACAGCAAGGAGTCTGGGTGTGGCTTACCTCAACTGTTCTGTACTAAAGCTGCTTGGCGCTATGAAACTAAAACTGAAACTCCTCTGCTTGTGTTTTGCATTTGGAACAGATTTCTTTTCAGGTGGGGAGGGGGAGTAGAACTTCTTAGCATTAGAGCATGTTAATAATAGTAATATACGAAATGCTAATGCTCTTATGGTCATTTCAAAAAATCCTTTCTTAGTGAGCCCCTAGAAGCCAAAAGAACATACGTGCCAAATTTCAAGCTTGTAGGCTTTACGGTTCTGGAGATTTTGTGATGACACATGAGGGATATTTTGCTTTCATATATACAGAAGATAAACAATAATAGGTAATTAAAACCCAACCCAGCACCAGACAGGACTTCCCATCCCAGATCCTGTTTTCTTCCAAGCAGCCGTTTTTCTGGCAGTTCCCAAGAAATGCGAGGTTTAATACAGCTATTCATGACCCAGTAAAACAGCTTGCGAATTGAACTAGCGAAACTCGAATTGAACTTGTGAAAGTCCCAGTGACTCACCTCGGCCAGAATGTTTTTCAGTTTCGTATAAGCTTCTTCCAAGTCATCATTGATGATGATCATGTCAAAAAGGCCAGCCTCCTTGCCTAGCAGTAAACCAGAGATTAGAAAGGTTTTAAACGCATCCAGGTTCACATCTTGGAAGGGAAAACCAGGATGAAATAGAACCCAGAAATTACGGGATCTTCATAAATAAGACATTTTCCTCATCATTTCTTGCCTTACAACCACAGCCCTGTGAGGAAGGCCAGACTAAAAAAAAGGGGGGGCTACAGGTAGTCCTTGACTTATGATCACAACTAAGCCAAAAAAAAGGTTGCTAAGCCAGACAGTTTTCCCCATTTTATGACCTTTTCTTGCCATGGTTTTTAAGGGAATCACTGTAGTTATTAAAGTGAGTCACACAGTTGTTAAATAAATCTGGCTTCTGTCCTGATTTTGCTTGTCAGAAGGTTGCAAAAGGCGATCAGGGGACACTCCATACGTCATATAAATACAGGTTCAGTGGTCATGTGTCCGAATTTGGATCACCAGACCATCAGGATGCTGCAACAAAATGGCCATAAGTCACTTTTTTCAGTACTGTTGTAACTTTGAATGGTCACTACATGAATGGTTATAAGTCAAGGACTACCTTCCCTGGGTCTTTTGATTGGCAGAGTTTGAAAACTTAAGATAAGCAGGGATTAACACCAGACAAACCTCACGTGGGGTTGATCCTTCCTGGATTCGATCCCCCCTCCTTCCCTCTCTTCTTGTTTTTTTCATTCCAGAAGGTCATCTCTGCTGACGCTTGGACCGAACCCCCTTCCTCCAACTTGGGGACCAGGAGAGAACCCCGCCAAAAGCCAGCAAATTAACTCACTGAGTTCCATGTCAGTGGCAGCCGCTTGCAGCCGCTTCTGTAAGCTTTCTTCCGTCTCCGTCTGTCTCTCCCTTAACCGTTGCTCCTTTGGAAGAACAAAGAGGAAAAATTAGGGCGTTTCAATTTCTGGGGGGAAAAATTCTCACTGGTATAGATAGAAGGAAGTATGTGGAGGTCTCTGAGCTTGGTGGTTTTCTTGCAGACGTCTCATGATCCAACTAGGTAACATCATCAGTGCTAGAAGGAAGTAAATGGTCTAAAACCAAGGCACCACCCAGAATACTCCCACCAATAATGATAGGGCAAACCCCACTCCCTTCTAGCACTGACGACGTTCCCTAGTTGGGTCATGAGACATCTGCAAGAAAACAACCCAGTTCAAAGAACACCAAAGAGCCACAGTCATAATTGTCATCCTCCTTCTCTCTCTCTATACTCCACAAACCTCACTCCCTTGTAATATTGATGTTATCTAGTTGGGTCATGAAATGTCTACAAGAAAACCACCAAGCTCGGAGAAGGACTACACACACACAGAGGAACCCAGATAAGCATGGATTAACACCAGACAAACACTCTTCAGAAAACAATACCTTTTTTTAGTAAGCTATCATCTCTCTCTCTCTCTCTATGTCTACTGATGGCTGATGTGTCTTGAGTACAAAACCTTCCAGAAATTCCCTCATGTTTTATGGATTTGGCTCGGTCTACGATGCCCAGAGGATGTATTTATGAGACACAGAACTACTGAAGAATCTATTCTACCTATATGTCGGAGAAGAATATAAGACAGGAAAGGTCTTCAAATGGTGCCTTACAAAGGAATAAGGTCCAGCAGAAGGACCATGACTGTGATTTCAAAGTCTGGGTTTTGAGTTACTACCGTCGGTAATTTTGCAAAAACCAGCAACCCCGGAAGGTTAACTTCAACCACAACTACAAACTACGGTAACCCAACCTCTCACCAATATCTCTATGGAGGGGACTTGAACAGAGATGTAAATGGGATTCAGGTCAGTCTTCTTGATGTTCCTCACTCCTTGGAGGTCAATATCTAGGATGCAGATCTGGTTCTGAGCTTGGACAGCCTGGATGGCGGCTTTGCTGTCCAGGAGAAGGAAAAGAGGAGTGGTTACAGTTCTTTTTCTTAAAACCAGTCTATAAAATGTCTCTGAAAAAACGAGCGCAAAGATTTTAAATTTCAATCTAGGTGTCCAGCTAACCAGAAGTGATGAGAAACAGTTAGGACAATAACTGAATAACAGAGTTGGAAGGGACTTTGGAGGTCTTCTAGTCCAACCCCCTGCTTAGGCAGGAAACCCTACACCACTTCAGACAAATGGTTATCCAACATCTTTTTTTAAAAAAACTTCCAGTGTTGGGAGCATTTACAACTTCTGGAGGCAAGTTGTTCCACTGGTTAATTCTCCTGTCAGGAATTCTCCTTAGTTCTAGGTTGCTTCTCTCCTTGATTAATTTCCAACCATTATTTCTTGTCCTGCCTTCAGGTGGCCTGGAGAATAAAGCTGACCTCCCTGTTCTTTCTAGCAGCCCCTCAAATATTGGAAAAATGTGACCCGTAGTCCTTCTTTTCATTAAACTAAGCATACCCAATTCCTGTAACCTTCATATGTTTTAGCCTCCAGACCCCTAATTATTCTTTTGTTGTTCTTCTCTGCACTCTTTCCAGAGTCTCAACCTCTTTTCTTACATCATGGTGAGCAACACTGGACGCAGAATTCCAACTGTGGTCTCACCAAGGCCTTATAAAGTGGTATTAATACTCCATGCAATCTCGATTCTATCCCTCTGTTCACGCAACCTACGATTGTGTTGGCTTTTTTGGCAGCTGCGTCACGCAGCTGGCTCCTATTTAAGTGATAGTTCACGTGGACCCCGAGACCCCTCCTCACAGTTACTACTATTCAGCAAGGTACCACTGCTATACCTGTACATTTGGTATGTAAATACTTCATATTCTAAGAACCTAGTCCTCATGTTCACAAAGACAAGGCTTCACCATTTTTTAAAAAAGCAGCGTATCTCCCGATCCGTTTCAAAGAGGCTACCTCGTTCCGTAAATATTGCCCGAAAACTCCGCGTGCTCCACGAATTCTCCCATGTCGATCTCTTTCTGCATCTCTTCCCTGGTCACAAAGTGGTAATCTAGGGCAAGAAACAAACCAGGTTTCTCACAACTGCCTGCTAGAATACATGCTTGATTTGTTAGGAGAGGTTGCTGGGTTATCTGGCATTCTTAGCGATGGGATCGTGGTTCCCTCGCGCGTTCTCTCACGTTCGAGAACAACTCAAAAGGAACACGAAAAGATTAGAATGCACAGAAAGAAACAATGATTGCTTATTTATGGGTTTGAATTAAATTAACCTACCCTGATTAAACAGGGCTGAACGTGGGAAGATGGGAATTATATACAATTTTAAGAAACGGGGTGCAAGACAATAGGTTTCTTAGTAAAGGAGATTGAAAGTTGTTTCTTTATATATCATTTCTTTTTTTTAAAAAACTCTATTATTGTTCACCACTTTTTTTTCTTTTTCTTTCCCTTGTATGTTTTTGTGTTGATTTCTTACCTAAGTAAAAAGCTCTAATAAAAGTTAATAATACCTATTATGAATTATTAGTACACAATTATCTTTAATAATTCAATTATTAAACTTTTTCAAAAAACAAGAAGACTCAGGATTGGGAAAAGCTGGAATTTGTAGTCTTTCGTGTTTATTTTTTTTACTTCAGTGAAAATTCCTAATAAAAATAGTAATAATTAATACATTGTTAGTTAATAATTACCCTTAATAATTAAACTATTTTAAAAATAAAAGAAGCCTCAGAATTGGGAACAATTGGAATTTGTAGAATTAGGTACTTATTTTTCCCTGAAGTGAAAATTTCTGATAAAAACCCATTTTCATTTTTTCTAATAAAAATAATTATTACTATTAATAAATCAACCATTAGAAAATCATTTTGTTACGAGACAGGAGGCAAGTAAATTTAATAAATAAGCAAATAAATAACAAATTCTTTTAAAAAATTAAAGAAGCCTCAAAATTGGAATTTGAAAAGTATTCCACGTTTATTTTTTTTACTAAAGTGCAAATTCCTAAGTTATTTATTATTTATTTATAAAATTTTATTGGATCTTACCATAAGGTAACTGAGCAGACATAAAAGTACATCTACATTAAAACCAGAATAACTAATTAAATTAACTAATTAAACTTAACTATTTTTAATTCATTTTTTAAAATTATTTTAAAGGAACCCCAAAAGAATCTTCAGAATTGGAGGACTTCCTCCGGAGAATTTCCCGCAACCTACCTCACAAGGCTGTTGTGAAGAAAATTAGGATTCATCTTGAATTTCTGGCCAAAGGTCAAAATTTAAAATTTAACAAAGAGGCAGCTACAAGTAATCCTTAACTTACAACAGTTCTTTTAATGACTATTTAAGGAGCGCAGTGGTTAGGGTGCAGTACTGCAAGCTACTTCTGCTGACTGCCTGCAATTTGGCAGATTGAATCCCACCAGGCTCCAGGTTGACTCAGCCTTACATCCTTCTGAAGTGGGTAAAATGAGGACCCAGATTGTTGGGGGCAAGAGGCTGACTCTGTAAACTGCTTAGAGAGGGCCGGAAGGCACTGTGAAGCGGTATATAAATCTAAGAGCTATTTAAAGTTACATCAGCAAAAAAGTGACTTATGACCAGGGTTCATACTGACAACCGTTGCTGCATCCCTTTGGTCCCGTGATCAAAATTCTGCCGCTTGGCAACAGACTTGTATTTATGACGGTCGCAGTGTCCCGGGGTCACGTGATCCCTCTTGAGTGACTTTCTGACAAGCAAAGTCGATGGGGAAGACAGATTCACAGAACAAAACTAGTACTAATTTGTCAATTGCAGTGACTCACTTAAAAACGGTGGCAAGAAAGGTCATAAAGGAAGGCAAAACTCACTGAACAAATGTCTCACTTAGCAACAGAAATTGTGGGCCCCATTGGTGTTGTAAATTGAGGACTGTCCGTGTTTGTTACCCATGTTACTGGGAATTGTAATTTTTTGCTGCTGGGTTACAGATTGAGGAAAATTCAGTTTATATTTTGTTTTGTTTTTCCTGGACGTGATGATAAAATTCTTGTTTTTTTACCTTTTCCATTGACTTCCCCAGGTCGTGGTTGTCTTGTAGTATCTGAAAGTAGCGAAAAAATAAATAATTTTTGAGGAGAAACACTCTTAAGAGACGTTATGAAGCGGCTGCACCAATGCATTGGGTTTTTTTTCCCTTTCTATTTACATTGACTTAATCGCATCTTCTCTTCACTTTTAAGTTATGCCCTGATTCTATGATGGATACAGGTAGTCCTCAACTTAGGACATAGTGGTTAAATCAATCATGTGGTTGTTAAGTGAATCCGACTTCCCCCGCATTGATTTAGCTTGTCGGAAACAGACTGGGAAGGTTGACAAATGGAAACCATGTGAACTCCGAGACGTTGCAACCGTTGTAAATATATGCCAGCCACATCCAAATTTTGATCACGTGACTGTGAGGGGGTCATAAGTGTGAAAAGAGTCATAAGTCACTTTTTCCAGTGCCGCTGTAAGTTCAAACAGCCATTCAGTGAATGGTTATAAGTTAAGGACTATGACAAGACAAAAGAGGTTAGCAACGGAGGAAAAAGGATGCTGTAGTCCCATGATGGCGAACCTGTGACACGCAGAGCCATTTGTGTGGGCACACGAGCCCCAGCCAGATTTACTGCAATGCGCATGCGTGCGCACCTCCCAGCTGATTTTCGGCCCGTTTGAGGCCTTTTTCACTCTCTCGAGGGAAGACTCTGCAGCCTTTGGAGGCCGAAAAATGGGCCGGTTTCGGCACTTCCGGTATTTCTTTTGCTTTCGGCACACCACAACAAAATGGTTCGCCATCACTGCTATAGTCCTTGACGTACAATCATTTGTTTACTACAGGGGTGTCAAACTCAAGGCCCACGGGCTGGATCCGGCTCAGAGGGTGATTAGATCTTCCACCCTGGAAACAGCGAAGGACCAGCCCGTGGTGCCTCTGCCAGCGAAAACGGAGCTTGTGGGGTGGGGGCATGCATTTTCGCTGGCAGAGAGCTGCAGGAGGCCATCGCGGCCGAAAATAGGGCCTGGCGGGCTGCAGGCACCCGCCTCCGAGCTTCGTTTTCACTGACAGAGAACTGCAAGAGGCCACTGTGGCTGAAAATGGAGCTCTGGAAGCCCGTTTTCACTGGCAGTGTTCAGGCCTCCATAGGTGCCTCCAACACAAGTGAAGTGGGGCTGGCCATTCCCCCGGCCAAACCATCCCCGCAACCTCCAACCGCAATTTGGACTTAAATGTCGTAGCATCGCCGTGGTCATGTGATCAAATTTCAGTGCTTGGCAACTGGCATGTATTTATGACGGTTGCAGAGCCTCTTGAGTCATGAATTCACCATTTGAGGCCTTCCCAGCCAGCTTCCCGCCCAGGGGGAAAACCATATTTGCTTAACGACCATGTGATTCACTTAACGGCTGCAGTGATTCGCTTAACAATCTTGGCAAAAAGAAAAAAGGACGCAAAATCGGGGTCGGCTCACTTAAACACCACCTCGCTTCTGGTCCCAGTTGTGGTCATTAAGGCGAGGACTTCCTGCATTAGTGTCAACAGCAAGGGAGAAAAATGAAACATTATGGGTAGTCCTCAACTTTCAACAGTTCATTTAGTGACCGTTCAAAGTTACAGCGGCATTGAAAAAAGTCACTGATGACCGCTTTTCACACTTAATGACCGTTGCGGCATCCCCGTGATCAAAATTTAGATGCTTGGCAACCGATTCATACTTATGACAGTCACAGTGTCCCAGGGTCACAATTCCCTTTTGCAACCTTCTGACGAGCCAAGTCACTGGGGAAGCCAGATTCACTTAACAACCATTGACTAACTTAACAACTACAGGGATCCACTTAATTGCGGCAAGAAAGCTTGTAAAATGGGGCAGAACTCAATTAATGTTTCACATAGCAACATAAGTTTTGCAGCTCAATTTTGGTCATAAGTTGAGGACTACCTGAATAGGCATGATTGGCATGAGCTAAATTCACAACGTGCTTAATTCATTCATAATCGGGAGATGATCCTAATAGCAGAGCTAAGTAAAGGAATAAAGATGTAACTGAAATTAGGATGATCCAAGCAGCGCCTGGATTTTTAACTGGAACGGTTGCGTATGTCTGGCAGGCACAGCCAGCCACCCGGCCAGCCATTATGCACACTTCCCTTCGCACACCGTCGGTGCAGACAAGGGCATACTTACGGGAGACGCTGAAGCCAAAGACTTTGTCATAATCTTTGAGAAGTTTCTTCAATAAAGTGCTTTTTCCTGCACCTGACGGGCCGCTCAACACCACTGGCCTTGGTCCTTTCATAACTGGAGAAAGAGAAGAGAGAAAAGTGGTTTATAAAGCGAGCAGAGTTGTTAAAATCCTAGGAAAAGAGAGCCAGTTTGATGTAGTGGTTAAGGTGCTAGGTTAAAAAATAGGTGGTGGTGAATTCTAGTCCTGCTTTAGGCATGAAAGCAGCTGGATTACCTTGAGCCAATCATCAGGAGACGGTGAGTTCTAGTCCCACCTTAGTCATGAAAGCTGACTAGGTGACTTTGGGCCAATCACCAGGAGGCGGTGAGTTCTAGTCCCACTTCCGGCATGAAAGCCAGCTGGATGACTGTAGGCCATTCCCTCTCTCTCAACCCAACCTACCTCACATAATTGTTGTGGTGGTGAAAATAGGAGGATGAAAGTGTGTTGGTTATGTTCATTACCTTATTTGTAAACAAATAAAAACAGGAAATAAACAAATGCAATAATAAAAAGTTAAAATAGAACTGATTGAGAGCAGGCACCACCTGGAGAGTTGGAGCAGAGCAGCGATGTTCTATGTGGCTCCTATATTTACGCAAAGGAGTAAATATCTTTAACAACATACTGCCTGATTTATTAGGCAGCCCTACCTTTCTTCCTTTAGTGGAAACCATCCGCTTCGGCTATTGCATATGTGTGGATTCTGCCCATGAAACACTGACCTTCAGGCCGGATGATGATTCTGACCTGGCTCTCAGAACCTTGGATTGATTTTGGAATATTTTTCTACACGCTCCTATTAAAAAGCTAACCATTCAAGCAAGTGACTGTCAAGAGACTCTGCTTGGGTTTGTATGCATTGGCTGTTGTTATCTCTGTGACCTTAAGTAAACTGTGAACTACCGTAGCAACTGTGTGAGTCAGTATTTGAAGGAATGAAAAGATGACCTTTGAAATGGGTGGAGAAACACCAGGTAAAGAGGAAGTTGTTAAAAGCAAATGCAAAATTACACCACCTTGATTCTGCAGAGAGAAATGTTTTAGAAACATCTGCAGCAGGAGAGAGTAACGTGTGTCCACCCTTGAGGCTCTCTTGAAATTATATATATATATA
>NW_020769442.1:257734-276509 GCF_900518735.1 Pseudonaja textilis | reverse complement strand
TTAAGGACATTACATCAAAGTTGGATCAGCCTGTAGTGTTTTTTTCCACTTTAATTTTGAGTGTAATGTCCTTAAAACAAGTCAAAATGAGGCTCAGTAGTGTGTGTGTAGCCTCCACATGCCTGTATGACCTCCCTATAATGCCTGGGCATGCTCTTGATTAGGTGGTGGATGGTCTCCTGAGGGATCTCCTCCCACACCTGGACTAAAGCATCCCCCAACTCCTGGACAGTCTGTGGTGCAATGTGGCATTGGTGGATGATGTCCCAGATGTGCTCAGTTGGATTCAGGCCTGGGGAACGTGCAGGCCAGTCCATAGCATCAATGCCTTCGTCTTGCAGGAACTGCTGACACACTCCAGCCACATGAGGTCTAGCATTGTCCTGCATTAGGAGGAACCCAGGGCCAACCGCTCCAGCATATGGTCTCACAAGGGGCCTGAGGATCTCATTTCGATACCTAATGGCAGTCAAGCTACCTCTGGTGAGCAAATGGAGGGCTGTGCGGCCCCCTAATGAAATGCCACCCCACACCATTACTGATCCACTGTCAAACCAGTCATGCTGGAGGATGTTGCAGACAGCAGAACATTCTCCACGGCGTCTCCAGACCCTGTCACGTCTGTCACATGTGCTCAGTGTGAACCTGCTTTCATCTGCGAAGAGCACAGGGCGCAGTGGCGAATTTGCCAATCTTGGTGTTCTCTGGCAAATGCCATACGTCCTGCATGGTGTTGGGCTGTAAGCACAACCCCCACCTGTGGACGTTGGGCCCTCATATCACCCTCATGGAGTCTGTTTCTGACCATTTGAGCAGCCACATGCGCATTTGTGACCCGCTGGAGGTCATTTTGCAGGGCTCTGGCAGTGCTCCTCCTGTCCCTCCTTGCATAAAGGTGGAGGTAGCGGTCCTGATGCTGGGTTGTTGCCCTCCTATGGCCTCCTCCATGTCTCCTGATGTACTGGCCTGTCTCCTGGTAGCGCCTCCATGCTCTGGACACTACGCTGACAGGCACAGCAAACCTTCTTGCCACAGCTCGCATTGATGTGCCATCTTGGATGAGCTGCACTACCTGAGCTACTTGTGTGGGTTGTAGACTCCGTCTCATACTACCACTAGAGTGAAAGCACCACCAGCATTTAGAAGTGACCAAACCATCAGCCAGAAAGCGTAGGAACTGAGAAGTGGTCTGTGGTCACCACCTGCAGAACTACTCCTTTATTGGGGATGTCTTGCTTAACAGTCTATGCTTTCCACCTGTTGTCTATTCCATTTGCACAACAGCATCTGAAATTGATTGTCAATCAGTGCTGCTACCTAAGTGGACAGTTTGATTTCACAGAAGTGTGATTGACTTGGAGATACAGTGTTGTTTAAGTGCTCTCTTTATTTTTTTGAGCAGTGTGTATTATATATATATATATATATATTTGTTTTCTTAAGTTTTCGCGGGTACTTACATGTATGGCATTCAGCTTTGTTCGGGTATTTTCCCACGTCATTGTAGTCGTGCTTTTAAAGTTGTAGCAACGTTTCGGCAGAATCTCATCTGCCATCATCAGGCTTCTGTATTGTGTTCGTCTGTGAGTCAGACTATCACAGCCGTTTCAGTTTTAAATATATATATATATATATTCCTCTGCTAGATGGGAAATGTGTAAAAATGATGTGGAAATTTTAAGCAGGCATATTACCAATAAAAAAAAATAATCCAGAAAAGAAACTTCCAACCTTCCAATTAGTTGTGATGTTCTCCTCACAAAGTGTGTGGTCCTTCAACACCCAAGTATAACTTTTCCATCCATCCCATGCCACCTACAGCTAATCCTCGACTTATAACCATTCGTTTAGAGACATACCAACATTGAAAAAGTGATATGATAGTTTTGCACTTACGACCAATGCAGCCTCCCCCGTGGTCACGTGATCAAAATTCAGAAGCTTGGCAATTGACTCATATTTATGACGGTTGCAGTGTCCCGGAGTCACGCGATCCACTTTTGCGACATTCTCCCAAGCAGTGGCAGTGGGGAAGCCTGATTCACTTAACAACTGTGACTAACTTAACCTTTGAAGTGATTCACTTAATGAGAGCAGGGGAAGATTGTAAAATGGGTCAAAACTCCCTTAATAAGGGTTCGGCTTAGAAATGGAAATTTGGGGCTCCGTTTTGGTTGTAAGTCAAGGACTAGCTGCATTTGCTGTTACCCGGGGAACCCAATAGAAGAAAAGCAGAGGAAGCAATCATGTATTTTTCTGCTACAACAATTTCCACTCCTGAGTTCTTGCCTATCTTTTGATAAAGGCTACCGGATGTGGCCATGTTCATTTAGAACGAGTCACTTTGTGCAAAAATCTATATTATTTCCCCCTCGTAAGATTTCTCAGTGCTTGGAAGCAGCAATCCCCACAGCAACGCGTAATATGAATGTTCTGAGATATCCGATTTTTTTTCCCCCAGTGAGTTAAAACCTCTAGACTCTGGAAAGAGTGAGAGGAAAACAACAGAGATAATTAGGGAGCTGGAGGCTAAAACATTTTGGAAAACGTTTGCAGGAACTGGGCCTGGCTAGTCTTGGGAAGAGAAGGACCAGGGGAGACAGGAGAGCGGTCTTCCAATTTTTGAGGGGCTGTCACAGAGAAGAAGAAGGGGTCAGTCTATTATCTAAAACAGGGGTCTCCAACCTGGGTAACTTTAAGACTTGTGGACTTCAATTCCCAGAATTCCTCAGCCAGCTTTGCTGGCTGAGGGATTCTGGGAATTGAAGTTCACAAGTCTTAAAGTTACCAAGGTTGGAGACCCCTGAAAGTGAACACAAGAAGCAATGGATGGAAACTAGTAACAGGTAGTCCTTATCCTTCATTTAGTGTCCATGCAAAATTACAACAGCACTGACAAAAGTTACATGACCATTGTTCACAGTTACAACCTTTGCAGCATCCCTCATGATCATGTCATCAAAGTTCAGACATTCGGCAACTGTTTCATACTTATGACCGTTGCAGCATCCCGGGGTCATGTGATCATATATTTTTTTTTGTGACCGTTTGACAAGCAAAATCAATGGAGAAGCCACTTAACAACCGTGTTAGCTAACGTATTAATGATTAACTTAACAACCATGGCAAGGAAGGTCGTAAAATGGAGCAAAACTCACTTCGCAAATGTCTCACTCACCAACGGAAATTTCGGGCTCAATTGTGGTTGTAAGTCAAGGAACGCCTGCAAAGGAGAGAAGCAACCTAGAACTAAGGAGGAATTTCCTGGCTGTGAGAACAGTTAACCAGTGGAACAGCTGGCTTCCAGAAGTTGTGAATGCTCCAACGCTGGAAGATTTTAAGAAAAGATTGGACAGTCATTTGTCTGGAATGGTATAGAATCTCGTGCCTGAGCTGGGGGTTGGTCTATAGGACCTCCAAGGTCCCTTTTCCAACCATCTTCAACTCCAAGCCCCTTTTCTATCTAGAATACAGCATCAAATTTTGGTTCACCACACTATAAAAAAGAAGTTGAGACTCTAGAAAAAGTGCAGAGAAGAGCAACCAGGATGATTAGGGGACTGGAGACTAAAACATATATTGAATGGTTGCAGGAACTGGGCCTGGCTAGTCTAGTGAAGAGAAGGACCAGGGGAGACAGGAGAGCAGCCTTCCAATATTTGAGGGGCTGCCACAGAGAGGAAAAAGGGGTCAAGCTATTCTCTAAAGCACCTGAAAGCCAGAGAAGGAACAATGGATGGAAACTGAACAAAGATAGATTCAACCTGGATATAAGGAGAAACTTTCTGACAGTGAGAACAATCAACCCATGGAATAGAAGTTACCCTCAGAAGTTGTGGGAGCTTCATCACTTGAGACTTTCAAGAAGAGGCTGGACTGCCCTCTGTCAGAAATGGTGCAGGGTCTCCTGCTTGGGTTGGGGGGTTGGACTAGATGACCTACAAGGCCCCTTCCAACTCCGTTAATCTGAAACCCGGCTTCCTGTATTTGTTCCATTTATATAACTGTTCAGATTTTTGATGTTTATTTCTTTTGAGGTTTCGACTGTGACTTCTTCTGCCAGAAGGGATGAATAATGTCTCATACAATTAACTCATTAATGCGGAGTTCGTATTTCTTGCTGCCCACCCAGAATAAAACAAGCAAGCACCTCCGGGAACACAGAACAATGAAGCGGTTTTTGAAAATTAAAATAGAAGAGGGTTGCCACTAAGCCAAGGGTGGGAAAAAAACCTCATTGTTAAGATCAGCACTGATGGCCGCTTTCTTGAAGTCCACCACAGCTTACTTACCTTTTGGAGGACCTTTTAAAATTTAGTACTGTAACGAAATCCTGCTTTTTCTTACGATTCCAAGAAAGGAAAGGGATGGCTCCGGATCGTGTTGGGAGGAGAAGGCAGCGCAGAGGGAATAACAGCCTGGTTGAGTGTCTAAAGCCTTAATTACCTTGGGACAATCTCAATCCCTAATCATCTTTCGTGGTTTCCAGCAGGCGCTTTGGATCAGGCTATTTAATGCTTAAAGACAGCATGAGCTTAGCTTTGGAGGAGGTAAACTCTGCCTTTCGACATAAGGAGTTTTAAGAAACGATGAGCGGTCTTGTCAGCCTTGTTTAATTTATATATCCATCATTTATTTAACATATCCATCCGGACAAGCAACAGCTAATCTCGAACAGTCCCCCAAAAAAGCCAACTGGGAAGAATCCTGATTAACACTGGCAGGAAAGACTCACCAGAAAGGCCACGGCTCTTAAATTTTAGAATGGGGAATTTAATTTTTTTAAAAAAACTCTTCCATAGGTGGTACTGGAAACTAGATTTACGACCACAACTGAGCCACAACTTTCTGTTGCTAAGCGCGGCAGTCCTTAAATGAGTTTTGCCCCAGTTTTAAGAACTCTTCTTGCCATTGTTGTTAAGTGAATCACTACGGTTGTTAAGTTAGTCACACAACGCACACGTGGTGCAGCTGATTAAAATGCAGCCGTCGGCCGCAGGAAGGCCACAGGTTTGAAACCAAAGGTCCTCAGGGATATTTGCAGAAGGAAGGAATAAAATCCACCCTATGGGTCAGGGGTCTCCAGCCTTGGCAACTTTTAAGCCTGGAGGACTTAAAAATTCTGAGAGAAGTCCTCCAGGTTTAAGGTTGCCAAGGTTGGAGACCCTTATTATGGGTGACAATATCTGATGAGGTTGGCTTTCAGTCAAGCACATCCTGACAAGGAAGGAAAACTCAGCGGGAGAAGAACATTAGGCTTCCAAATAAAAGATGATTACGGAGCCTAAAAAAGAACCCTTTTCCCAATTAAGCACCGCTAATCTGATTTCCTATTTATAGCCTGCTTTAATCTAAAACCGCTTTTACAATGGCTGATCCAAGGACAGCAAAAAAAGAAAAAAACAAGAGGTGTGTAAGTCGTTAAACTAAGATCAAGGAGAGCAGAAAGGAATAATTAGGGAGCCAAATTTGAAAACCATGACACAAGAAATTTGTGTTACAGAAATTTGCTCTGTTCCTTCTACTTACCTGCTCTTGGTGCAGAATAAAGAGCAAAGCAGAAATTGGATAAAAAAGAACGCAGTTTAAACTGTCTGATCTCGTGGTTAGGGTCTCGTCGTTTGGAGCAGGCGTTAAGATACCAGGCTACAAAATGGGAGACTGGGAGTTCTAGTACTGCATGAGGCAGGGAAGCCAACTGGGTGATTTTGGGCCAATCACCAGATTGGGAGTTCTAGTCATACCTTCGGCATGAAAATTGGCCGGGGGACTTTGGCCCAATCACCAGGAGACAGTGAGTTCCAGTCCCATCCTAGGAATGAAACCCGGCTAGGTGATTTGGGGCCAATCCCTTTCTCTCAGCCCATCCTGCCTCACAGGGTTGTTGTTCTAGGTAAAATAAGAGGTAGAAGGTATATTGATTATGTTCACCCCTTTGAGGTATTTGTGAAAATAGTAAAGGCACAACACAGAAGAAAAATAAAATATAAAATCATTAAACGGATTCATATTGGGAGGAGGGAGGAAGGAAGGAAGGTAAGAGAGAGAAGAAAGGAGGAAGGAAAGAAGGAAGATAAGAGAGAGAGGAAGGAAAGAAGGAAAATAAGAGAGAGAGGAAAAGAGGGAGGGAGGGAAGGAAGGAAGGAAGGAAGGAAGGAAGGAAGGAAGATAAGGGAGGGAGGGAGGGAGGGAAGGAAGGAAGGAAGGAAGGAAGGGTGAGATCAGTGCCTAATGTCTCAATTTTGATCACATGACCAGGGGGATGTTGCAATGGTCATAAGTGTGAAAAACAATCATTGGTCTCTTTTTTCCGGGCCATTGTCACTTCAAATTGTCACTAAGCAAACTGTTTTTAAGTTTAGGATTACCTATATTTTAATCTGTTAATTTACACAGTGTTTTGTTTCTGGCAGCTTGCTTGTCCTGATGTGCTTATCCTGGGTTGGTTTTATCTCATTTATTCTGTTGAAAGAAGCTGGGAATCAATTATGCTTTGATGGGACAGACCTTCACCAAAGGAATAGGTAAATTAAATAAATTACTGGGAAATTCACCCTGGCTTTCAGAAGCTGTTTGTGCATTATAAGCCATGCATAAAATTCACTAACAGGGAACAGCACGCAGCACATGTGTTTCCCAGAGAAAGCAGCAATAATTAGATATTTCCTGCTTCAGTTGCTTGTAATCCTGTAAATAAGTGGACAGCTCCAGCATAGATTTAATAATTGCCAAAAGGACATATAAGACGCTTCATTGTATTTAATCTGGCATCTGCCCTTAGCTTTTAAACTTCCATTCATCTCTCTGAAAATAAGTTTTTTAGATTAAAAAACAAATCATCATAATCCTAGATGTTCATCAGAACTTATTTCAGAATATTGAAAAAAAAAGGTTTTTAATATATCTGCTTTTCACCAACCTTTTTGGATTCTTGGAACTGATTATCATTCAAATCGTACTCCAATTTTAGAGTGTAAAATTCATTGAGTTAAAAGATTCCAAGTAATTGACAGAATTGACATTTCAAGCCCTGAGAATTTATATACGTGGTCGACTTACAACCACAACCAACATTTCTGTTAAGTCTGACATTTGTTATATGAGTCTTGTCCCATTTTACAGCATTTCTTGCTTTATTTGTTAAGTGAATCATTGCAGTTGTTGAGATAGTTATACCGTTGTTAAGTGAATCTGGCTTCCCCATTGAATTTGCTGGTCAGAAGGTTGCAAAAGGGGATCAGGTGACCCCCAGAGACACTGCAACTGTCATAAATATGAGTCAGTTGCAAAGCTGATTGAATTTTGATCATGTGACCACAGGGAGGCTGCAATGGTTGTAAGTGTGAAAAATGATCGTGTCATTTTTTTCACTGATGTTGTAACTTCAAATGGTCGCTAAATAACCATTGTAACAGATAACATAATCAGAGCTGGAAGGGACCTTTTAGGTCATCTAGTCCAGCCCCCCCAAAGCAGGAGACCCTACACCATTTCTGACAGATGCGATCCCAATCTCTTCTTGAAAGCCTCCAATGATGACGCTCCCACAACTTCCAAGGGCAACCTCTGTTCCATTGGTTAATTGTTCTCACTGTCAGAAAGTTTCTTCTTATTTCCAGGTTGAATCTCTCCTTGTTCAGTTTCCATCCATTATTCCTTGTCTGCCCTTCAGGTGGTTTTAGAAAATAGCTGGACCCACTTCCTCTTCCCTGTGGCAGCCCCTCAAATACTCGAAGGCTGCTCTCCTGTTCCCCCTGGTCCTTTTCTTCCCTAGACTAGCCAGGCCCTGTTCCTGTAACCGTTCTTCATATCTTTTAGCCTCCAGTCCCCTAATCATCCTGGTTGTTCTTCTCTGCACTTTTTCTAGAGTCTCAACATCTTTTTTATAATGTGGTGACCAAAACTGGATGCAGAACTCTAGGTGTGGTTTTACTAAGGCTTTATAGGGTGGTATTAGTACCATTCTAAAGAGTGGTATTAGTTGCAAGTTGAAGACAACCTGTACTCTCATTCTACTTGCAGAGATAAACTGAAAACAGAATTATAGCAGTATTTTTAAAAATTGATATGGTAGCTCAGTGAGCCTCAAAATGTTAATGTTGTTACCCACTCTACCCCAGTCAGCTATGTGTTACTTGGGTAGATATATAAATTCGTAGTGATAGAAGAGATAGAAGGTTGAACTGTGTGGTATTTGATACGCTCTGATAGTTGATCGTTTTTCCCCCAGACATTTTATGACCCAACTAGTTAACATTATCAGTTGAAGGAGGTGGAAGTGCAGATGAAGGAGGACTGGGGGGTCCTTGGTAGTCTCTGAGCTTGGTGGTTTTCTTGTGGACATTTCATGACCCAGCTAGGTAACATCATCAGTGCTAAAGGAGATAATCTCGTAGCACTGATGCCGTTACCTAGTTTTGTAATGAAACGTCTGCAACAAACAAACCAAGCTCAGAGACCACTAAGGACCCCACATATAAATGTGTTACTAGATAAAAATAAAATAACATTGAGAATGCAGCCATTTCTCAGCAAAGGAAAAGATTCTGGCTGGTGATAAAATTTTATTTATAAAGTGAGTGGAGCTGACTGCGTTCAAGGTAATAGTCAGTAGATTATTTTAAAGAAACACCAGAAATTAGGGGACCTGGATTATGGCCCAGGATCCAACAACTGATACCTGGAGGCGATGGGAACTACGGTAAAAAAAATTGGATGTGACTCACTAAACTTGGCTTAGCAACAGAAATTTTGGGCACAATTCTGGTCATAAGTTGAGTACTTGCAGAGAAAACTGGCCTTTCTTTGGCCAGCTGATAGAAATGCTGCAGGGGACCCTGAACTTAGCTGGGGTCATGCTAGATGACCTCTACAGACCCTTCCAATTTTTAGATGTTCTCATCGAATCCTAGAGGGGGAAAAATCTCTTCTCTACTTCAGTCACTGTGTCTATCGCGGTTATCTGGACAACTATGAGATGCTTTGATTTGGATTCATCCATGGAATAGGGGTTGTACTGGATGACCTCAGGGGTACCCCAATGGCTCCTTTAAATAGGCATTCTTTCAATTAATGCATTGGTCATTCTGTGCATCCCCCCCCCCGCCAAAAAAAAGCGCCACGTGCGCCGGGAGGACTACGCGGCCCATCACTCCCGGCCAGCTAAATGCCTTGGGAGAAAGCAAAGGGAAGGCTCGCAGAGCGCCATAACTGTAGTGGAACCAACGCGAAGTAGTGCGGGATCCGGGGGGGCACATTTCTGCAGCACACCTCAAAGTCGAAATGGGGCGTGGGGGAACCCCGAAGCTGTTGCACTCACCTGAAACTGCAGCGCATAAGAAGTGCCGCCACCACATGAGGAGCCAAACCGGAGCCGCGTCCGGGAAGGATGACTCACAGAGGCGGGGCGGGCCATGACCGGGCTCCGCCGCCCCAGGCAAGCTCCGCCCCGTATCCGGGAGCACTGTACGTTCCGGCCGCGCCGAAAGGCAGTGTGGGAGAGCGGCGGCGCGGATGACGTCACAGATGCATGAGAGGACATTGAAAGCGCCTGGCAGGGCCAGCCAGGAATCACATGCGTAAATGACCTACCCTCGGCCGTTCCGGGTTAAACCATTCGGTACACGGACGAGGGGAGGGCAGCGATAGGTTGAACCATTCTGGAGGAAGGAGAAGAGAAGAAGCGGGCCGCGGGTATTCGCAGAGTGGAAAAGCAAAGGATCGAACCACCGGCAAGCGGGAAGGGGGTGGGTAAGGATCAAACCATTGCGAGAATTGGTGGGGGAATAGACGTGGAACCGGGAGGCAATTCATTCCGGGCGTGGGAAATAGCGTGAGATGGGTGCGAAGCAAAGGGGAGCTCCAACAAACCACGATTGGCTGAACCCTGGCAACGTTAAGACTCGTGGACTTCAATTCCCAGAATTCCTCAGCTAGCTATGCTGGCTAGGGAATTCTGGGAGTTTCCCACAAATCTTAAAGTTACTAAGTTTGGAGATCCCTATATAGAGGTTGACTGGCTTACAGAGCCTCCAGATTACATGGCAGTGTAACTTGGGACCTGCTGCCATTTACAGGTAGTCCTCAACTTACAACAATTCACTTAGTGACCATTCAAAGTTATAACAGCACTGAAAATAGAGACTTACGACGGGTTTTCATATTTAACAACCATAGCAGCCTCCACAAGGTCACCTGATCAAAATTCAGGCGCTTGGCAACTGACTCGTATTTATGACAGTCGCAGTGTCCCAGGGTCATGTGATCCCCTTTTGCGACCATCTGACAAGCTAAGTCAATGGGGAAGCTGAATTCACTTAACGACCCTCTGACTAATTTAACAACTGCAGCAACTGGGGCAAGAAAGGTCGCAAACCTTTAAACGTTTTTTATACTTCTTGGAATTTGATGCAATATTTCAGCGCCACAAGAGCAGTTTTAAATTATATGACTTTTAAACTGGTTAATTTTAGCAGGTCTGATAGGTGGATTATGTATCTTTTTTTATTATTTTAAATAAATAATGGCCAAATCACAATTTTGCAAACAATCCAAGATATTTCCTACTAACTTGCAACTTTTTTATTTCTTGCATTTGTTTGCTTGTTCATTCATTCATTTGCTACCCATGCACGAAAAGCCACTCTAAAATTTTATTTCCAACATTGGAAGCACAAAATAACAGATCCAAAGATTGTAACGTGATTTATTTTTTTTCTCTTCTTCCACTTCTCAAGGGCTTCGCATTATGGCTCAGAAAAAAAGCCCAGCATTTTAATCCTCCTAGGAATTCCTGATCAGGATTTATTCCCAAAGTCTCATTGCATATCAGAATGGCAGCTATAAGCAGGAGTTTAAGGTATTTATAATGTTCCCATAACAGTCTTAACAGAAATTCTATAAAAATGTGATGATTGAATAGCAGATAAATTAGAAAAGTTATTGAATAAGAGTAAAGAGAAATAATGTGAAATTTGTTAAAGGGAATTTACATGTTTATATGGAAATGGGATAAATTAGAAGAATGTGATATAAAATAATGTGTTACCTGCCTTGTAAAGATTTATAATGGAAAGAGGTTTTATGTTTTTAATGTTTAATGATGTTTTGTTATGTGTCTTTGTTGTTAAAATCAATAAAATTTGCTTAAAAAAAAAGAAATTTTTACAGCAGCGATATTCTGAAAAGGGTATATATCTTGGAATATTTAAAAAGAGTTACTGCAGTGTTGGTAACTTTAAGATGGATGGATTTCAAATCCCAGAGTTCTCCACCAGCATGCTCCGTAGAGAATTCTGGGATTTGAAGTCCGCCCCTATTAAATCATGCTGGCTGGGGGATTCTGGGAATTGAAGTCCACACCTTTTGAAAGATGCCATTCTGTGTTGTCTGAATTGGTTTCAGCATCCTGCAGGTCGGGAATCTGTCCAGATGTCTTCTCGGGGCTTGTGGGCTTCACACAACGCCCAATCATCTGAATTCCAATCGGACGTCCATCGCTTGCTTTCCAAGATCAAAGTACGCTCGGCTATATCCGGTCCTTCTGATTAGACTGGACGGATCTACTGTACATCTCCGTTACAAAGAGCCGAGGCGTATCCTTCAGGTGAGAATTAAGCCCCCCGGCTTCCTTTGCAGTGACAGGGTAGGACTCCCTAAACCATGTTGCAACCATCTGACTTGTTTCTGAGCTCCCGTCTGGCCTATTGTAGACAATCGGCTCGCTTAACGACTGCAGGGTCGTGTAGCAGTCGTGGTGGTTTGCTTAACGTCCACCACAAAAAAGTCACAAAATTGGGTCAGGTATGTGATGACCCGCTTAATGGCCAGCATAACTTAGGACCTCAATTCTGGGCTTAACAGTCATAAATCAAGGACTATACGTATAGGGATTTGCGGTAGTTTTGTTTGTTTTATTATTTCTTACTGACAGAGGGGAAAGAAAACAGCTGTGGGTTGTGTGGGACTGCAGATACATACATACACACACACACACACACACACACACCAATGTAATATATAGGAAGTCCTCGACTTACAACAGTTTGTTTAGTGACCATTCAAAGTTGCAACGGCACTGAAAAAAAGTAACTGATGACTATTTTTCACCCTTACGACAGCAGTCTCAGTCATGTGATTGAAATTCAGACGCTTGGCAACTGACTCACACTTATGACGGTCGCAGTGTCCTGAGGTCAGGTGATCCCCTTTTGCGACCCTCAGACGCTTGGCAACTGACTCACACTTACGACGGTCGCAGTGTCCTGAGGTCAGGTGATCCCCTTTTGCGACCCTCTGACCAGCAAAGTCAATGGGGAAGCCTGATTCACTTAACGACCATGTTGCTAATTTAACCACAGTGATTCACTTAACAATGGTGGTAAGAAAAGTTGCAAAATGGGGTGAGCCTCACTTAACAGATTTCTCACTTAGCAACATAAATTTTGGTCGTAGGTTGAGGACCACCTGTATTCACACAAACTCACAACATCGCAGGAATCTGTGTGCCAAGTCATATGTTTTTATATTCCCTTTGTAACTTGCACCACCTTATACAAGAGATGGATGCTTAAAAATTTAATAATACAGGTAGTCCTTGACTTACAACAATTCGTTCACTGACCATTTGAAGTCACAGCAGTGAAAAAAGTGACTCATGACTTTTTCACGCTTATGACCTTAGCAGCATCCCCCGGGTCTCATGATCTTAATCCAGCCTCTACCACCTGACTCATATTTATGACGGTCGCAGTGTCCCGGTGTCATGCGATCCCCTTTTGTGACCTCCTGACAAGCAAACTCAGTGGAGAAGCCAGATTCACTTATCGACCATATGAGTAACTTTTAACAGCTGCATGATTCCCTTATGGCAAGAAAGTTCATAGAATGGGGCAAAACTCATTTAACTGTCTTGCTTAGCAGTAAAAATTTGAACTCAATTGTGGCCATAACTCGAGGACTATCTATAATAATAAATGTGTTTTGAAGTCAAAAATAGCCTTCAGAACTCAACCTGCCAAAACAGGTGTAAGATACTCAAAGCAACACAGGCCCGCTAGTAAGCGGGTTGAAAATTGAATTGGATAGTATTCAAGGGCAGCCCCGGGTAGGCTTCCCGTAGCAGTAGTCTAGCCATCTGTCGGCCCAGCTACTGAGAAATGTCTTTTTTCCCCACTCAGATACCCGTGGACCTCAACACTCTCCCCGAGGCCGAAAGGAGAAGTCGGTTGAGGAGGAAGAACTTGATGAAGTCCAAGAAGGAAGAAGTGGTTGCAACTTTCGAAGACGACTTTCAATTGGAATATTACAAGAAATTTTGGAATAAAAAATGAGGGAGGGGTTGTTTTGGGCCGTAAGAAAAACAAAATTCAATGGCAGCAAGTTATGCAACCCACCCACAAATAAAGATATTTCTTTGTAATTGCTCTCGTTGTGTTTTTGGGAGAATGTGTGAATTTGTTTGAAGGAGGAAGGCATTTGTGATATGTGTTAAGTGTCTGTTGTAAACACAGGCATTCTTGGTTTGATCTGTAATAGAATTTACAGGTTGTCCTTAAGTTACAATCATTCATTGAGTGACTGTTTTAAGTCACAACAGTGCGGAAAACTATGAGTTACAACTGGTCCTCGCAGTTATGACCATTGCAGCATCCCCACGGTCACATTAAAATTTGTACCTGGCTTGTTTTTCAGTCATGTGGCCGCTATTTGCACCTTGCCGGCTGGTTCTGATAATGCAAAGGAATCTGGGTTTAACGACTGTGTGATTCACTTAACAATGCATTGGTTCACTTTACAATCATAAAAATAGTCATAAAATTGGGTGCGACTCTCTTCCAAAACTGTCTTGCTTAGCAATCACAATTCTGGTCAAAAAAGAAAAAAGGAGCAGTCGACTCAGAAAGCTCAAACTGCCCAAGAAGCTGCTGATCCAGTTCTACAGAAGAATGATTGAGTCTGTCCTCTGCACCTCTATAACTGTCTGGTTTGGTTCTGCAACCCAACAAGACAGACACAGACTTCGGAGGATAATTAGGACTGCAGAAAAAACAATTACTACTAATCTGCCCTCAACCTGTATACTGCACAAGTCAAATAGAAGGCTGTGAAAATATCTACGGACTCCACATCCCGGACATAAACTGTTTCAACTCCTACCCTCAAAATGACACTATAGAGCCCTACACACCAGAACAACTAGACACAAGGACGGTTTTTCCCCAAATGCCTTCCCTCTGCTAAACAAATAATTCCCTCAACACTGTCAACTTATTTACTAAGACTGTATTACTATTCCTCTCATCCTTCCTAATACCTCCCTCTTCCCACATGACTGTAACCATGTTGCTTGTATCTTTGCAATTTATATTGTTTTGTTTCCTAGTATAATTTGATTGCTTATTAGTAACCTATGACTATCACTAAGTGTTGTATCTTACGCTTCTTGACGAATGTATGTTTATGTACACTGAGAGCATTTGCACCAAAGACAAATTCCTTGTGTTTCCAATCACACTTGGCCAGTAAATAATTCTATTCTATTCTATTCTATTCTATTCTATTCTATTCTATTCTATATTCTGTTCTATATTCTATTCCATTCCTCTTCTTCATTCTATTCTATTCTATTCTATTCTATTCTAGATCAGAGTTTCTTAACATAAATCACTTTTAAGATGCATGCCAGCTGGAGAATTTTGGAAATTAAAGTCCATACCTCCTAAATGGGCCACGTTTGGAAAAACCCTGATGTTGTTGAACCTATATTCCAAGAGTCTTCAAACATGACAGCTTTAAGACTTGTGGACTTCAACTTCCAGAATTCCTTCTTCAGTCGTGTTAGCTCAGGAATTCTGGGAGCTGAAGTCCACAAGTCTTAAACTTGCCAAGTTTGAAGACCTTTGCTAGAGTCACTGCCTAAATCTAGGATATTTTCAAACATTTTTAGAGAGGTTCTCGCTCTTCTAAAATATTTGGGAAACTTAAGTGCCTGAGGCCTACCTCGTAGGGCTGTCGTTCAAGTGAGAAGACGAACCAGCAAACTCTCTATCTGCAGCACTATTTGGGGTCTTCTCTCTTTACAAGGCATGCCTAAATTAGCTTTTTATCAAGGTTGGGAACTGCAACATCTTTGCTGACTTAAGGAGGATGGACATTGTAGCCATACCCAAAATCCTGGGGAGGCAGGGTGGGGTGGAGAAGTGGCCTCCACCCTAATGCACCCAGAAACACCCTTTTCTTCTTCCTGGGGAAAAAGAGCAGGAAACCACACTGCCTGGATTTCTGCAACCATCGTCCACGACACCCTTGCCGTCTGGGGACCATGGGAGTTGGACTACTAACTCCCCCGCCCCGCCCCCCAAAAGCACCAATGGGACACCTCAAATGCCCATCCGGCTGGGCGTTCTGCAAACAACTATTCCCAACAAACCCGACGGCACCGTTGTACATGCGTGTGCGTGCATGCGCGCCTGCGCGCGCGCGGGGACTACAAAGCCCAACATCCCCAGCCACTACAAATTCTCCAAGTGGCTGGAAAAAATTACTCCGGAGTTGGAGAGGGAAAAAAAAAACATTGCTTCACTGCCCCTCAAGCCCTCTTTTTTGCTTTTTTTTTTTTAACTTAAAAAAAAAATTAAAAACTTCTGTCAAGTGGAGGCGGTCGTAGCGAAAGGAATTTTCAATTAGACATTTTCTCCTCCTCTCACCCCCCTCCTCCTTGAGCCGATTGGTCCAGCCCGCTTCGTCGTCGTCCCCCATGAGAACGGATGGTCCCGCCCAGGCTCGCGGAAGCGACGCCTGGGTTTTGCACGTGAAGCTGCAGTTAAGGTTGCTGGGCTGGGCTGAACCGGTTGGCGGGTTTGGGGTGGGGCTCCCCTTAAAGGAGAGGACTCCTTGCGATGCACCCCTTCTCTCCTTTGCAGTGCGGTGGGGAGACCGTGCACTAGCCCCGGGGTCTTTGCAAACCGGGGGAATGTGTTATCCCATCTTCCCCAGCCGGGTGGGGTGTGTCCCAGCTAGAGTTGGGCGAGAGGAAGTGGGGTGCGGGGAAGCATTCATTGAAGATTCAAGGGGCTCTTGGGCTCCGGTGTAAGAGTTCCCTATGTGTGTTGGGGGGGGGGGCCGGCTGTTAGAATTGCACCCCTTTGCACGTTTGGGGTGAGGATGAGGAAGGGGGGGCGGAGGATCATGTGGGAGGGGGGAGGGCGTGCCTAATTCCGGGGTCTCCACTTCTCGTTAACACTTTATTGCATTGTTTTTAAACCTTGGCTACTTTAAGATGCGTGGACTTCAACTCCCAGAATTCCCCAGCCAGTTTTGCTGTCTGGGGAATTCTGGGAGTTGAAGTCCACAGCTCTTAAACTACCCAAGATTGAAAACAGTGGCCTATGACCTCTTCTTTTGACTATTTTTTTCTCTCTAAAATGTGGTCTAACACCGCACTTGAGACAACGGACACTTCAAGACTTACAACCTTTCATTTAGTGACTGAAGTTACACAGGTCACTGAAAAAAATGACTTGTGACTGTTTTTCACACTTACTACTGTAGCCGCATACCTGTGGTCATATGACCAAAACCTGGTTGCTTGGCAACTAGCTGCTATTTATACGACGGTCACGGTGTCCTTGGGTTATGTGATCCCCTTTTGTGGGGAAACTAGATTCCCTTAACAACCGTGTGACTACCGTGGCACATAACTTGCACTGATTCACTTAATAACCATGACAAGAAAGATTGTAAAATGGGACAAAACTCCCTTAGCTTGCTTACCAACAGAAATTTTGGGCTACATTGTCGTAACTTGAGAACTACCTGTCTAACACTGGTCTTCCTTGGGCAAACCATGAACACAATAAGCAAACTTTCACTAGCTTGGCAGAACTCCAGTCTTGTGACTAGAATAGAGTTTAACCTACTTTAAACTGTCATCTTCTTTTTTAGATCCTGGTTAAGGCTCCACCATGTTCGGCTCCTCCCGTGGTGGCGTGAGAGGAGGGCAGGACCAGTTCAAGTGGGAAGATGTGAAGACAGACAAACAACGTGAAAACTATCTCGGTTAGCTTTTCTGATTGGTGGCTTGTCCAATCAGCTCCTGTTGTTGTTGTTTTTTCCCAAGAGACTTTGCCAAATTTTACTGGTAAAAGAAAAAATATTAAGCTTATTAGGAGAGAGAACAAAGGAAGAATAATGAATTGACTCCAGATCTATTTAAAGAGCAGCAGTGCTGGGTTCAAATGTCTCCGGATGCAAATTGGCAGCTTGCTAAGCTAGATTGAAACAGTAGAGACATTTTTTATTTAGTATGTCACCGTTTTTCAATTTTGGAAACTTTAAAAGGGCTGGATTCAACTCCCAGAATCCCCCAGTCAGGAGGCTTTAAATGGTGTACCCTTCATTATTATTACCTATATTGTCAGAGTACAACATGTGTACAATGATACGGGCTGAGCCTTCCTCCCTTCCTTCAGCTCCTCAAATTGTCCATCTAGCTTTAAGATGCTTGGACTTCCAACTCCCAGAATTGCTCCAGCGGTATATTTTTCAACGTTGGCAACTTTAATCCTTCCCCCCCGCCCCCCTCTTCCCAAGCCCCACTCCCTACTAGCACTGACGCTCTTCCCTAGTTGGGTCATGAGACGTCGGCAAGAAAACCACCGGGCTCAGGGAGCACCAAGATCTTCCTGCTCCGACATTGCAAGAATTTCTTTGGCTTTCCTTTCAGGGAATTCCTTGATGGCCCCCGTGGGCCGCTGGCAGAAGGGCAAGGACCTCACCTGGTATGCCAAGGAGAAGAAGGGCGATGCGTCGTTGTCCCGCACCGAAGAGCTGAACGCCATTCGCCAGGCGGAAGAAGAAGCCATGATGGCAGCCCTGTAAGTTTCAGATCCAACCCTCGGGTGGTGGAGTCCTTGGTCTATCACGTAAGCCAGGGCTCCCCCAACTTGGCCACTTTTAAGACTTGTGGACTTCAACTCCCAGAATTCCTCAGCCAGCAAAGATGGAAGTTGAAGTCCACAAGTCTTTAAAATGGCCGCTTGGGCGACCCCTGACGTAAGGCTTGGAGGAAGTTTTCAGCTCTAGCGAGAGGAGAAACTGCAAGGAGAATGGGTAGGGATGAAATCGCAGCAAACCTCCCAGGGGGATTTGTCTGGGAGGAAGAAATGATACCGGCAAAGGAGAATATTTTGAGGCTCGGGGTCCCTGGTGCTCTCCGAGTTTGGCGGTTTTCCATGCAGGCGTCTCGTGTCCCAACGAGGCAACATATCGATGCCAGGAGGGAGGGGAGGTGGCAGAATGGGGGAGGGCTGTGGGGTCCCTTGGGGCTTGCGGAGCTGGGTGGTTTTCTTACATTTAATGACCCAACTAGGAAACACCATCAGGGCTAGAAGAAGGGAGAGATTCTAACTTCTCTACGGAACATCAATATCCTGATATTACCTAGTTGTGTCATTAAACCACCAAGCTCAGAGAAGCACCAAGGACTCCACAGTTCTCCTCCTCCTCCTCCTCCTCCCCTCCTCCTCTTCCTCCTCCTCCTCCTCCTTCTCCCCTCCTCCTCTTCCTCCTCCTCCCCTCCTCCCCCCTCCTCCTCCTTTTCCCCTCCCCTTCCTCCTCTTCCTCCTCCTCCTCCTCCTCCTTCTCCCCTCCTCTTCCTCTTCTTCCTCCTCCTTCTCCCCTCCTCTTCCTCTTCTTCCTCCTCCTTCTCCCCTCCTCTTCCTCTTCTTCCTCCTCCTTCTCCCCTCCTCTTCCTCTTCTTCCTCCTCCTTCTCCC
>NW_020769442.1:186546-237984 GCF_900518735.1 Pseudonaja textilis | reverse complement strand
GTGTCCAACCACACTTGGCCAATAAAGAATTCTGTTCTATTCTATTCTGTTCTATTCTATTCTATGTACACCGAGAGCATTTGCACCAAGACAAATTTCCTTGGGTGTCCAATCACACTTGGCCAATAAAGAATTCTAATTCTAAATATCCATTTAAAGTTTTGAGTTTGTTGTATCATATGATTATCTCTGTACTAAAAAAAGTTGGGTCCCTTTCCTTCCTTTTCTTTCACTCTTTTTCTGACTTTTTTTCCCTTCTCCCTCCCTCCCTTTTCTTTTGCTTTCTATGTTTTTCTGCCTTTCTCTCCTTCTATCCCTTTTTCCCCCTTTCCCTTCCTTTCTAAGTCTCCACTCATTTTCCCCCTCTCCCTTTCAGTGCCTCCCTCTCCTTTTCTCTCCCCTCCTTTTCATTCCTTTTTTCACTTTTTCTCTCCCCTCCTCCCTCCTTTCTTTCCTCTCCCATCCTTCTCTTCGTTCTTTCTGTCTGTTTCTTTCTCTCCCCTCTTCTCCTTCCCTCCCTCCGTCCCTCTCTCTTTCTTTCTTCATAGCTACTTGGGAATTCTGGGAGTTGAAGTTGACACATCTTAAAAGTCACCAAGGCTGAGAAACACCGCTCTAACTCTATAAAGGTTTAAAATTTGCTTTTTAAAAATGATTTGGAAATTGACTTATATGTCTGAAGAGAGAGCTCTGCCAATTCTGAAGCACCAATTTTTCAGCCCCTTTGCAAAGAATTATGAATTTAGCCACAGATGTAAGAGAATAAAAATACTGCAATCAGGGAAGGTCCCCAGTTGATGTACCTTGGAAATTTCTGCAGAGATGAAAACATCTGCAAGAAAACCACCAAGGACCCCACAACCATGGTTAAATCATGGCTTAGTCAATTGCAGGCAGATGTTGTCGAACCACAATTGATACCATTTACATGCAAACGGGATGGAAACACATGCCCGCCAATCCCACCAGATTAATTTCTCTTCTGCTAGCAAAATGGGTGTTTCTACAAAAAAACTCCTTCAGATTTAATTTTAGAGCATAGAAAAGGGTTTGGAAGGGACCCTAGAGGTCTTCTAGTCCAACCTGCTTGTGATAATCTGGCCTAGAAGCTATTTTTTTACCCACCAGGATGCCAGGGGCAATTTAATGGCCGTTTGTCCATCATGCTAATGAAGGTTTCTATTTTTATAGTTGCAAGTGAATAGTAGAGAAAAAGTTTTGATATTTTTTTTTCTTCTTCTTCCAATGAGATTCCGGCTTCCTGCCAATCATTTAATCTACAAAATGTTCTTGTAAGTTTGCACCTCTAATTAAAAACTAATTGTTGGCAGTTTTTTTGATAGATAAAAAGCACCTGATCAGGGAGTATCTCCTGCCAGAGACCACCAAATTTTAATTAAATAAAGCAGCGGTTTTGACTTCTCCAATACCACCCAGCTTCAAATCCTCCAGGACTCTTCCCATTGTTGTGTGGAGGCAGCCTGGCCCTTGGGCCTGACCCAGTTACAGAGGGAGCTTCCATGGACAAGCTGGGAACAGAACCTCTGTTTCCAAGTTTCTAGTCCACATGCTCTCCAATATTCGGAGGAGACACAGGTTTGTGTGGAAAACAAAATCAAGGCATTTCCCTCTTCCGCTGAAGGTACAGGTAGTCCTCGCTTAATGACCGGTCGTTTTGCAACTGTCAGTCTAGTGTAAAGCACCCCCAGCTGTCATGCTAGGGCCGCTGCCGGCTTCGTGATCAGTTGTGGTGTTTTGTGCTTGTGTGACTGCAATTCACAATGGTTTCTTTTAACCAGTTTTCGGTAAAAACCAACCAACCAACCAAGCACCCATTCAAAATGAATGGGTTTCCTTAACAACCAAGTAAAAGGCCAGAAAATGACTTCCGGTCCTGTCAGTGCTTCAACTTACGACTGTAATTCCGGGCTCAATTACGGTTGTTGAGGATAATTCGTAGTAGAGCATCAACCCTTCTGCATTGCAATCAATGGGAATGAAAATAAGTGGACGCAGCCAGTACCTGTTGCATCCAGCACTCAGAACACGAAAGAAACGGGTTGGGAGGGACCTTGGAGGCTGTCTAGTCCAACCCCCTGCACCATTTCAGACAGATGGCTGCCAATCTCTTCTTAAAAACCTCCAGCTAGCCAATGCAAGTGTCGTTACTCGATTATTAAACTCCAGAGCCCGCGCGAACAAGCCAAACCACACACACCTCGGGGGGAATAGTTAAGAGATTTTTATTGTAATAGCTTTAATTACAGTGCTCGTTTGTTGAAATGATAACTGAAAACAAGTATACAAAACAGTCGATTACTGTATTGAAAGAAAACAAGGAGAGGGGTTTTTTTTTTCTTGTCCACAACACTAAACAAACCAGTTCTCATCGTGTTTTTCTTGAGTTGCAACAGCTCCAGCTTCTTCAGTGTTTGTTTTTTTTTTAATTATCAAAATACAAAAGAAAAAAACAAAAAGTTAAAATCTGGGATGGCAAATCTCAAACCTCGCAGTATGAAGGGATGCAAAGAGGGCGCTTCTCGCGTTCCAAAAAACGGAATCTAGACACGCCTAAGAACGGAAGGCGTCCCGATCACCAAACCCTCTCGTGTTTTTGGTATTCCCGCCCCGCCCCCTTTTCCCGGATGCGACAACGGAAAGCTTGTGTGACATTTCTTATTTAAGTTACAGTACTTGTGGCTGCAGCTGTGACGCTCGTGCAAGAGGACCGTCTTTGGAAAATTCACTCTAGGCTGGAGAAATTGGGGGATTTTTTTTTTCCTTTTGAAGGAGACAGGCTCCCCAGCGACAGAGGGGAAGAGGAGGATGGTGGCACTCATGGGTTGGAGGGCAAAACGTTGTTTTTTAAAAAATCCGAATCTAAGGGGCAGTTAAAAAGAGTACAGGGGCTGGTGTGGGGTGTCCCAATTTCTCATTAATCTGCAATCTCTAAAGACTTCGCTTTAATTCTGGGCAGTCTCCCATCCGCCTCCAGTCACAAAATGGCCAAGCGCTGAAAGAAGACAGAGGCTATTTTATGATCCGGGACAAGGGAAACTTGCCGGCAATTCTTCACGTCTCGTTGCAGAAATCGCGCAAAGGGTCCTGGGCTCCAGCCTTTCCGCCCTCCTTCCCACCAGCCCCGTCTTCCGAAAAGAAGCTCATACCCAGGCTTAACAACGGAGCTGTGGAAATCAGGCCTCGGCCCAGATCCACAAGCCGAGAGGGATCGCGTTTGGATCTAGCCCCCCCCCCCCCCCCCCCGCACACACACGACACAAATAAAACCAGATTCCTGGCAACCGTTTTTTTTTTTTTCCTGAATTCACTCACAAGTTATTGGGTGGTTAAAAAAACAAACCTTTTTATCATTTTAAAAAGAGCCGAATAACATTGCATAGGAGTACCAGAAACTGCCTTGTGGGAAAAACAAGAACTATTTACATTAAATAAGAAAATAAAAAGTTAAAACTGTTTTTTTTCTTTCCTGGAGTGGTTTTGCCACATGTACAGCGTGGTGGTGGTGGTGGTGGTGGTGAAGGACAAATCCTGTGGACGAGAAGAGATGATGAAAACAGTTTCCGGCACTCAATACTACGAAGTAGCACGGTTTGCCACATTAGAGTAAAGCGAGGAGGAGGAGGGAGAGGAAGAGGAAGAGGAGAGGAAGAGGAGGGGGGGGAGAGGGGGGGGAGAAGAGAGGAATAATTCAGGGCTTCATTTCTGGTTTCGGAGCTGATTGGACAACCAGTCCAGTCCTTCATAGAGGCCGTCCCCACTGGTGGCGCAGGTGGCCTGGATGTACCAGTTTCTGTGGCGGAGAGAATGCAACCCCAGTTTGTCTGTGATTTCCGCAGCATTCATGGCATTCGGCAGGTCCTGGAAAGGGAAGCAACTGGCTTTAGAGAAGGCGTTTCCCACCCTCCACCCACCCTGATCACAGCCGGTTGGGGTGGGGTGGGGTGGCCTATTTTGCAACCTTCCTAAAAAGCGAGTACAATTGAGGCCAAAAATGATGTTGCTAAGTGAGACACTGGTTAGGCGAGATTTGCCCCATTTCACAACCTTTTCTGCCGCAGTCGTTCAGTTAGCAACATGTTTGTAAAGTGAATCTGGTTTCCCCACGGATTTTGCTCCTCGGGAGGTCACAAAAGGGGATCACGTGACCCCAGGGACACTGCAGCCGTCATAAATATGAGTCAATTGCCAAGCATCTGAATTTCAATCACGTGACTGACTAATGGGCAACAGTCACAAGTGTGAAAAACAGGCAAAGTCACCTTTTTTCAGTGCCATTGTAATTTAGAACCGGTCACTAAATGAACTGTCGTAAGGTGAGGACTACCTATTCTATAACCAAGAGGCGGGTGTTACACCTATCACTTTCCTAATATTGAATGCCAGCAGGCCATCAGCTGGGTATACAGATAGTCCTTGATTGGAATCCACCTGTTTAGTGACTGTTCGAAGTTACAACGGCAATGAAAAAAGGACCGTCTAGGACCAGTGGTGGGATTCAAATAATTTAACCACCGGTTCTCTGCCCTAGTGACTGGCTGGGTGGGTGTGGTCGGGTGGTCATATGACTGGCTAGGCGTGGCCAACTCGCCATCCCTGCCTCCCGACCACTCTCCCTTCTCCCCCCAGGCCTCGGGGCTTATACACAACACTTCCAGAAATGAAAGGGTTAACCGACCCTCAAGTTCCCCCCCCCCCCCCAGTGAAAAGATGGGGAGAGACCAGCAAAGCATTCTGCTCCCATCACCAAGGAAAGTAAGACATCGGAGGCTGAGGTTATTAAAAAGTAATACACTGTGTCATAACAGCCAGCATTTTCATACCTGTGGTGGCCGAGGCAATAAATCCCATTGACTCCTCAGAAGCAATTTACAATTAAAGCCCGTCTGCACCCCCAAAATAATAAATACATAGCAGGAGGAGGATTGGCCATACCTCTGTGCGTGCAATTCTGAAAGAGACTAAGCTAAAGCCGGATTAGCCCCTCTGGATGGCTGGGCCAGTAGAGAGGCCTGCCTGCACCCGCATCAACAGCCCGCTGGAGCTGGGCAGATGCCATGCCCCGATTCTGTCACTGCCAGCAGCACCATGAGGTTTGCGCTGAGAGAAGAGGGCAAACCATGGAACAGCTAATGACGACTTCAAGATACCTCTTTTAGCTGGCTGGAGGCACAGTATAGAGAATCATAATGCCGTGTTCCTCAAGGCATCTTCCGTGGCAGTAAGCCTAGCGTAGCATATTGTAAAGGGTTCAACTATCATCGTACCCCCCAAAAAAATCCCAATAATGAAAATAGACTTTATATCGTTTCAGGGATGGCAAACACCATGAAGTTCATTAGAAATGGAAGAGTACCTGCGTCTACTCTTAGGAGTGAGTGTGTCTGCATTGTGCAAGTAGTTGTAAGATTTTACTATTAGATAATTGTAGGCACACTGCACTCCAAGCGCTGATGGAGCCTTTGAGTGAGTAATCCCTTGGAAGCTAAATTAAGATTATTAATTATTTCTAAGCAGTGGAACAAAGCAATCGCCTTGTGATTCTACATAACTAGTAGGTTTTGGGGCAAGGCTGCTGGCCAAGATGAATAAGCTACACTTTGAATTTTTGCTGTGTGAAGTGTCCCCTGTCATGTACAAATCCAAATACTGAGCCACAGCAGGCTTGCTTTGCACATGAGTAGCATATGATCCAGACAATTTTATTTCACCATTCTGTGTTATATATGTAATAGTAAATGGTGATTTTTCCTTCCTTCCTTTCCTCATTCCCATCTCCTTCCTTCCTGACCTGTTTTTTGGCTGGTTTTGAAGCCATTTTTACCGTTTTTGAGCTATTTTCAGGCAGTTTTTCAGCCGAAAAATGGCTGGAAATGACCCCAAAAACGAGCCGAGGCGGAGGCAGCCAGTGATGGGATTAGCCAGTTTGCCAAACTGCTAGCATTTTAACAATCAGTTTTTGTCTGAACCGGTCCGACCAGCTGAATCCCACATCTGCATACGGCTGTTTTTTCACACTTACAGTGGAAGCATATCTTCATAGTCACATGACCAAAAACCGGACCTTTAGCAACCAACTCGTATTTATGATGGTTGCAGGTAAAGTGATCAACTGAAGGAAAATCCCTCAAAACAAGTAAAAATTTCCCTGTGATATTTTTCCATACAGCTGAAGCTTTGAATCCTCCCTGATTTTTTTCATCATCCCAAAACAAGCCGTCGGGGAGATTTCTAAAATAAGACCGTGCAACAAATAGGAGGGCTAACAGTAGCAGAATAACAGGGTTGGAAGGGACCTGGGAGGTCTTCTATCCCAACCCCCTGCTTAGGCAGGAAACCCTATACCATTCCAGACAATGACTGTCCAGTCTCTTCTTAGAAACCTCCAGTGATGGGGCAACCACAACTTCTGTTCCACTGGTTAATTGTCATCACAATCAGGAAATTACTTCTTAATTCCACCTGTTGCTTCCTGTCCTGCCCTCAGGTGCTTTGGAGAATAGTTTGACCCCCTCCTCTTCTTTGGGGCAGCCCCTCAAATACTGGAATCCTTCGGTCATGTCCCCCCCCCCCCCCCCCCCAGTCCTTCCTTTTCTCCACTGGCCAATCCCAGTTCCTGCAACTGTTCATCGCATTCAAACAGGAAGAGCGGTTCTCTGGGTCATCTCTTCCCACCTACCTGTTTGTTAGCGAACACTAAAAGGACAGCGTCTCTGAGCTCGTCTTCTGCCAACATTCTCATAAGCTCTTCTCTGGCTTCATTGACTCGCTCTCTGTCGTTGCTATCCACCACAAAGATCAAGCCTGAAAGGAAACAGCAAGTTAAATAAAAATGTGCCTAGGTTCTAACAAACAGCCATCTAGAACTGTGTTTTTTCGACCCTGCCCGCTTTCAGGAACGTGGAGTTAAATTCCCAGATTGCCAAGACCTTTTGGGTGGGGGGTGGGGAGGAGGGGGAGAAAAAGGAAAAGCCTGCATGAACTGGATGGTCAGGGAATTTCGGGAATTGAAGTCTATTTACCTTCAAGTTGCAGGTAATCCAGGCTTACGGTCACCATTGCTCCATTTTATGGAGAAAGAAATATTATATTTATAATTTAAGTCACAGACAGGGAGAGAAAAATCTTGCCACATTAGGCTTCAAGCAATATGAAATTGACTTCTGGGTGTTTGTAAATAGCATCCACAATCACATGTACCTTAATCCGATTTTCTTTGATTACTGGATTTCAAAACTACTCACACGAGAGAGTAAAGGCAGTAAACTTTGCAACGGTGTAAATTACTGTTTCAGGTGAACCACACAGCGCAGAGATTGATCTTCTTAGCCTGCTTCAAAAATTTCACATGCTGCAATATCAGTCTCATGCAAGAGAATTACAGACTTTGGGGAAGGAATATACAGAAAGAGAAACGGGATATTTTTTTAGACAAAGCTGGAAACTGGGCGGAGGGGAAGAGAAAAAATGTTGTCAATGAACTATCAGCCCTTACAGATGGGTGGCCTTCAAACTGGACAAACAAATGAATAAAAAGATTCTGGGTAAGAGGATTGTACACGAGGCAATTAAAACCAACAGTTTGTGTATAAACAGTTTCACAATGCAGGAGAAAACAGCACGCACACCCCTCCACTGTTGTTTGCATGCATCCCACTTTACTGCTCAAAGTTTTTATCAGCAAGATGTGGTTAACCTGCTGGTAGAGTGATGAAAAGATCACCCTGAAAGGGGTTGTGTGACCACAGGAATGAGGGAAGGACAGAGAGAGAGAAGGGAGGGAGAAAGAAAGAGACAGACCAAGAGAGGAAGAGACACAGAAGGCAGGAGGAGGAAGAGAGAGACAGAAAGGAAGAGGAGAGGAAGGCAGAGAGAGGGAAAGAGGAAGAGAAGAAAAGAGAAACAAAGGAGAAAAAAGGGAGGGACAGAGAAAGAGAGAAGATGGGAGAGAAGAAAGGATGCAAGAAAACCACCAACTGGATGAATTCCCCCCCCCCTGTAAACTACCAATTACACTCAGATAAGAAGCTGAAACGCCTCACAAACACTGCTATGTAACACTGCATTTAATCTCTCTTTCTTAACGCCAAACGTTTCTCTGTTTTTTCTCTCTCTTTGATTTAGCAAAAGGTCAGTGTTTCGTGTTTGGAAGAGGCAAACCCGATTAAGCAAAGGCTGCTAGTGTGCCAGGCACAAAGGATCGCCTAAGATCAGGGCAAAGGCAGAATTGTGGATTAGCCTTTTCCCTCCTGGTCTATGGCTCAAGTTTTCTGGGTATTATGCTAAATCGTGTATTTTCTTAATCCACACTTATATTTTAACAGGCTATGTGAATCTGGCAGCTATCAAGCCAAAGCCTTTGTTTGACCCATTTAATTTGGCAACTTGAGGTACGGAATACCCGGCTCCTAAGAGCCAAGCAGAATTGCACTGTTCCTCGACCATGTCAGCTTCGAGGTGGTTGGACTTTACCACCCAGAACTCTCCAGCCGACCTAGCTAGCTCTGTGTATGTGTGTGTGTGTGTGTGTGTGTGTGTGTGTCCCTGGGAGCGGAAGTCTACCATTTTTAAAGTTAGCAACGAATAACAAAGTTGGAAGGGACCTTGGGGGGTCTTCCAGCCCAATCCCCCGCTGAGGCAGGCAACGGTGTATCATTTGAGACAAATGGTCGTCCAACCTCTTCCTAAAAACGTCCAGTGTTGAAGCACCTACAACTCCTGAATAGGGTTAGAAGCTGTTCCACCGATTAATTGTTCTCACTGCCAGGAATCCCAAAAGTGCTTTCGAGAAGAGGCAACTGGACTTTCTGGTTTTTCTTTGAAGATGTTCTTGGAGGAGAAGCGAAATGTCTTTGAAGGAAAACCAGAAACCAGCTGTCTTTTCAAAAAGCACCTTTGGGACAACCATGACCTGGATGACTGAGGATCTCCATAGACATTTGGCTGTAACGGTCAGGAAATTTCTCCTTAATTCCAAGTCGCTTCTCTGATTAGTTTCCATCTGTTGCCTTCTTGTTCTGCCTTCTGGTGCTTTGGAGAATAGCGTGACCCTCTCTCTCTACTTTGGGGCAGCCCCTCACGTATTGGTAGATATTTGCTGTCCTGTCTCCTCTGGTCCTTCTCTTCATCAAACCAGACCTACCCAGTTCCTGCAACCGTTCTTCATATTTCTTAGCCTCCAGTCCCCTAATCATCTTTGTTGCTCTTCTGTGCTCTCTTTCTAGAGTCTCAACATCCTTTTTTTTTTTTTTATACATCTGCAGACCTTCTTCCATTTCAACTACCTTAGCAAAAATACTGAGGGATTAATGGTCACTAAACGAACTGTTGTAAGTCGAGGACTGCCTGTGACCTTCACATTTCCATTTGATTCATGCAGTTTACAAGATTTCCTGGTGACCTCGATGCAATCCTGGAGCTATTTAACGCTGATGCAGATTAAATAGATAGACACAGTATGCGGGTCTTGCAGAACGCAAACAACTCACCTTGTGTATTTTGGAAATAATGGCGCCAGAGTGGTCTGATCTTATCCTGTCCACCGACATCCCACACCGTGAAGCTAATATTCTTGTATTCTACCGTTTCTACATTAAAACCTAAACAGAAATAAGTGAGAGAGAATGTGCTGTTAATAGGCAAAAGATGAATTTTTCGATTTAAGGTAAGCCAATCACATGTGGTCTTCAACAACCCTTTCTCCTTATAAGCAAGCATTGCAACGTTATAAAGAAAAAAAAACCGTAATCTTTCCTTCTACACAGATGTTTCATAACGTGATATTTAAAAAGCTGAGAACCAATTTAGCGTAACGTTTGAGGCACCAGAGAAGAAACCAAATGACTATGAGTTTTAGTCTTGCTGAAGCACAAAGCCAGCTGGGCAACTATTGCCCAATCACCAGGAGACAGGGAGTTCTAGTCCCGCCTGAGATATTAAGCCAACTGTATGAACTTGGGCCAGCCACTCTCTCAGCTCTATAAAAGATGCAATGGCAAATCACTTCTGAAAAAACTTTGGCAAGAAAATTGCAGGGATTCGTCAAGGCAACCAGTTTTTGAGAATCGAACATTACTGAAGAAAAGAAAATATAAATATATTTAAAAACTACACATACACATGTGAAATACTATAGAATTCCAAGATCAGAGAGATCCTCATTTTACTGACCTCGGAAAGATGGAAGGCTGAGACAACCGTGAGCTGGTCAGAATCAAACTGCCAAACACTGGCAGCTGGCAGAAGGAGCCTGCAGTGCTGCATTCTAAACAATGTACCACCACAGGCATAAAAGCACAGAGGGTGCACTATACCTGTACGGGGTAAGCTGTGCCACTGGTGGCGTTTCTATTTCCCCTTTTACAGATATAGATGCAAGGAAAACCCTAGACTGTAACGCCGGGTAAAAACGCTGTGGAAAGGGACTGGTCCAAAGGCACTCAGCTGGGTTTCAGGCCTCAGGCAAGACTAGAATTCCCAGTCTCTTGAGGATTGGCCCAAACCCACCCGGCCAGTTTCCATGCCTATAGCAGAACTAAAATTCCTTGTATCCTGGTAATTGGCCCGGAGTCACCCAGCCAGTTTCTTGCCTAAGTTGGGACTAGAATTCACAGTCTCCTGTTGTTGGCCCAGAGTCATCCAGGTGGCTTAAAGGTGGCACCAGAATTCACCATCTCCTGGTTTCTAGGCCAGTACTTTCACTACCATACAAAACCGGCTCTCTGTTAGCCTTTTGGTTGAAGAAGTGGGCTCCTAGATTCTAATTTACTATGTATAAAGTATGCCACATAGAAAGCTGATTACCAACATAATATTCATACTTTTTTACTTAACTGTTTATCTCCGGAAAGTTTCAAGTGCAATTAATCAAATGAAGGCAATTTAAAGAGTGAATGCTTTTAGATAATATTAAATTTGCTATATTTTCTCTCAGGAATCCTTAGACTTGCCTTTCAAAACAAAAAAAGAGGGTGGATTTTATCCAAACAAGAACAAATGAACGACAATGTTCCTACACGGGGTTTTTTTAAATTAAAAAAAAAAAAAAGCTCTAAGCAACATTAAACTTCTTCAACAGTGATACTCAGAAGACTAAACAGAAATGAAGGTTCTAAGTTCATGCCATTTTATCTTACCCATCTGGAAACAAATACAGGTAGTCCTCCACCTACAACACTTCATTTAGTGACCGTTTGAACGGCACTGAAAAAGGTAACTTAGGATCTTTTTTCACTTTTATGACCATTGCAGCATTGGTCACATGATTCAGACCCTTGGCCACTGACTCCTATTTATGATGGTCATATAGTGTCCCCAGAGGTAGAGGGAGTTGTCACGTGATTCCCTTTTGCGACCTTCTGAAAAGCAAAGTCAATGGGAAACAAGATTCACATAACAACTGTGTGACTAACTTAAGTGATTCACTTAACAACTGTGGAAGGTCATAAAACAGGGCAAAACTCATTTGACAAATGTCTCACTTAGCAACAGAAATTTTGGGCTCCACTGTGGCTGTAAGTCGAGCACAACTTGCACACAGTATTTCCACAATGCAATTTCATTTAGTTCAAGCAATTCCAAAAATGCAGTGCAGAAGTAAGACTGTGAATTAATTAACTGAAGTAACATGAACTTGGTTACTGCTCATCACCAAATGAGTAACCTACACAAGCTAATCTTACATTTTTATCAGGAGTTGTACAAACCGTATCCATATGCCGTAATTTTATTTTAAACCCAGATTTAACTGCAATTAAGAGATGCTTGAATTCTTACCTATAGTAGGGATGGTTGTTACTATTTCACCGAGTTTAAGCTTGTACAATATAGTAGTTTTTCCTGCGGCATCCAGTCCGACCATAAGTATACGCATTTCTTTTTTGCCAAAGAGGCCTTTGAAAAGGTTGGCAAAAATATTTCCCATGTTTGAGGATGTCGTTCACCCACTGGCCAAGAAAATCTGGAAGACAAAGGGGATTCATTAGCTCAATAAAATGTCTTGATCCTAGCTAGCCCCAAAAGTATATATTAATGGCCCTCAGGAATCCGGTGTGTGTGTGTGTGTGTGTGATTTCTCATGTAAACATTTGTACAGGTAGTTCTTGACTTACAACCATTTGTTTAGTGACTGTTCGAAGTTATGACAGCATTGAAAAAAAGCAACTTATGATCATATTTCACACAACTGTTGCAGCACACACACACACACACACACACACACACTGGTCACATGATCAAAATTTGGATGTTGGCAATTGACTCATATTTATGATGGTGGCTGTGTCCCAGGGCCACGTGATCCCCTTTTGCAACATTCTGACTTAAGCAAAGTCAATGGGAAAGCCAGATTCCTTTAACAACCACAGGGATTCTCATAACAATTGTCCCAAGAAAAGTTGTAAAATGGGCAAAAATCATTAAACGAAGGACTTGCTTAGCAACACAAATATTGGGACCAATTGTGATCGTAAGTTGAGGATTAACTATAGTCAATTTGTGGTAAAAGGTTCAAAACTGAAGCTGAGCATGTAAACAGCAGCTTAGAAGACAGTATTTATGCATATGAAATTGCCATGTATACACAAAGGGAGCAGCAGGTATTTACATCAAAGGGTAAAAAATATTTGGTAGGAGACAGGCCATTTGCTCCAATATAAAATTATTATAATGGCGTTCTTTGACACTACAGTAAAATGGGGAAAATATATAAGGACATTAAAAGATATGGGTCTGACACCCATGTTACTCCTAAAAGACAAAACAGGCCACTTAAAGTTTATTGACTGTAATTATATTTATAAATATATCAGGAAGGAAGGAAGGAAGGAAGGAAGGAAGGAAGGAAGGAAGGAAGGAAGGAAGGGACTGACTTCCAACAGAATATAAAATATGAAAATTAAATACATTTTTCCTGTTCCCTAAATGAGAAAAAGAGTAGCTAGGACAAACCCCCATGATTGTGGCATAATGCTATTCAACATTATTCATACTTAATTAGAACAAACTATGCTAGGAATATTATTAACAGTAGAATGAATCAGATGATTATATGAAATTTTTCTTAATGAAAATAATATCTATCGTACCATGCATGTATTTTCCCTCTCTGGGTCTAGGAACCGAGTCTAATTCTAAGTTGGCAGAATCCAGTTTGACCAGTATGATTTTCTCAAAGAAGGCTATTCATAATTCTAGAACCCAAGCATCATCAGATGCTTAGCTAACAATGCTTCGGGGATTCTCAATTTTATTCTTCTGACATCATAATAAGCGAGTTATAGTTAACCAGTGTCCATTCTTGGCAGAGGAAAGGCAGCCAATTTTTCAGAGAAGCACATTACATTAGTTTTATTACAGGCAGTCCTCAACTTTCAACTACAAGGGAGCCCAAAATTTCTGTTGCTAGCGAGACAATTGTTAAGTGAATTTTGCTTCATTTTACAAACTTTTCTTGGCCCAGTTGTTAAGTGAACCACTGTAGTTAAGTGAGTAACAGAATTAAGTGAATCTGGCTTCCCTGTTGACTTTGCTCATCAGAAGGTTGCAAAAGGGAATTGCATAACTCTGGGACACTGCAATCGTCATAAATATGAGGCAGTTGCTGAATATCTGAATTTTGAACACGTGACCATGGGGACTCTGCAATGGTTGGAAGTGTGAAAAATGGTCACAATTCAATTTTCTTCAGTGCTATTGTAACTTTGAACGCATCCTAACTGAACTTTTGTTAAGTCGAGGGCTGCCTGTATAACATTTATTTTTATTTCATTTATTAAATTCATTATATGCTGCCCATCTTGTGTTTTGGAACTAATAGCACAGGACATTTGTATGCTCTTGCCAACTTTCTGACGGGCAATGAAATGTTAGAACGATGATTTGGGAATACAAATTGTGATTACCTGGGAACAGGTATCACAGAACAGTAAATCGGTATTTTATTCATGGCAAAAGATCATCAACTATCAAGGAAGTTTTCACCTGAGCTGTGAAGAGCAGTTCCCCATTGTTTATAACTAGGCAGCTGCAATATTTAGCCTGAAATTTTTTTCCCAAGCACTGTATGTATGCTATTATAAATTAATTAAGTCTACAGAAGTATATTTAGCTCAGTACTTAGCGTGCCCTGTCATTACGGCATTGATTTCCAAGGGAGTCATTTGGGGAACTACTACTGAAAAGACACGAGTGCTTCCTTGCTATATAACACAGCTTGCTATTTCCTTCTCTTTCCTGCCACACCACCTGAAACTGGGGTGATTGGGGGGGGGGGGGGGGGGGATACACATTTTGCTGCTTCCCTTTTGGCTGGGGCTCTAATCTCTATTTCCAGAATCTGGGTCTACAGCCAGTGAGAGGAACATTAGATCTTTCCCCGCTTCCACAGCACCCATCCTCCAGCTCAGGGTGTTTCTTTGGTGCTCCTCTTGCAAATATTTCATTACCCACCTAGGTATAGGTAACATCATCAGTGCTAGAAGGGAGCGTGCTTGCAGGGGAGAAGAGGGGGGCCATGGGGCTGAGATTGGAGGTCTCCTTACAGATGTTTCATTACCCCGCAACATCATCAGTGCTAGAAGGAAGTGTGGTTTGCAGAGTGAAGGAAGAGGAGGTCGACAACTGTGGGGTCCTTGGGGCTCTCTGTGCTTGATTCTTCTCGCAGACAGTTAATGACCCAACTGGAAACACCATCGATGCTAAAAACTAGAACCCCATTCCCTTATAGCACTGATGATATTACCTAGTATGGTAATGAAACGCCTGCAAGAAAACAACCAATCTCAGAGAGCACCGAGGATCCCAAAATCCTCCTCTCTGCAAACCCCACTTCCTTCTAACACTGATGATGTTCCATAGTTGGATCACAAAACTTGGGTGCAAGAAAACAACCAAGCTCAGAGAGCACCAAGGATCACATTATTCTATTGTTTTTTCTCTGTTTTTTCTTCTGCAGGTCTGGCTCCTAAACTCCATGCTGTTACAGCTGGGATAAGCAACGTTTCCAGAGATTAGGCGCTGGCTTACCTGAATGCAGTTTCTCAGCATGCCTTGTTTAGCAACAGAAATTTTGGGCTCAATTGTAGTCCTAAATCGAGGATTACTTGTATTCCATTTGTGGAACTCTTTTTTTAAAAAACAAACAAACTTAGAAGCTGAGTGGGTTTGAGGTTCCAGTTTGCAAATTCTCCCACCCAGATATTCCTTACCGGATAATACAGGAAGAGGAAGAAACAATGGAGGAGTACAACACTGTATAGAACTGTTTGCCTCCTGGAATTGTGGGTGCTTAATTTCAAGAAAAGATTAGACAACCATTTGTCTGAGACAGCATGAGAACTCCTGCCTTGGGAGTGGATTGGACTAGATGACCTTGAAGGTCCCTTCTGATCCTGCCATTCTTAGACTACTGGGTCTAGCGTTGTCTTTGTGACCAGTTTAGTACCTAATTCTAAATTAGTTCTAAATGTGATGCGATACTTTGACAGCTAGCCCTTTAACACTGCAGGTAAGCCTTGACTTATAACAGTTCATCTAGTGACCGCTCAGAGTTACAACAGCACTGAAAAAAGTGACATGACCATTTTTCTAATTACGAGGGTTGCAGCATCTCCATGGCAACAGAATCAAAATTCAGATGCCTGGCAACTGGCTTGTATTTATGACAGCAAACTGAATGGGGAAGCCAGATTCACTTAACAACTGTGCTACCAACTTAACTGCAATGATTCACTCAACAAATATGGCAAGAAAGATAGTAAAATAGGGCAAAACTTTACTTAAGTGTCTTACTTACCAACATAAATATTGGGCTCAATTGTAGTCATTAGGATGGACTATCTCTATATTGGAATACAGTACAGATTGCTAGATTTAGCTAAAAATTTGTGATTTTTTTTTTTGCTTACTATTTGCAGTGATGCAATTGATACCATGTGGGTTGAATATTTTGCAGTATTTGCAGAAAGCAATTTCCCTAGCTTTATTGTATGTGTCTATAATGAAATCTAATAAGAGGGTCCAAGACAACACTGCTTTATATGAACAATTTTATAGTTTTAAATTATTAAGCTGCATTACTCATTGGCTCAGCACATGCAGAAATAAGTTTTTACAGTAGAATAATTAAAAAGAGGAAACAAAATAGCAGTATATTATTTATTTAATTTGTATAGCCATCCATCTCATGAAGCAACTCGGAACTATACAAATAATATAAAAATGATAAAAATAAAAAAAATCATTAAAATTAAAATATTCAAAATTGAAACACAAAACAAATATAGATTGAGTGTATCAACCACAATATTTGATGAAAGCGCCATGGATGGAAAAGGCAAATGAAAATAGCAGTAAAGTGGCATTTCTTAGTTCTCCAAAGAACTACTTAGAAATAAGAATTAAAACTATGTTTTTAGCACTCAGCAAGAAAACTGACGAATAATGCAAAAAGTAACTGCTGTAATCGGAATTGTACTAGATTTCTTTGCCTACCAGCTATATAAAAAAAAGGCTGGAATAAAAGTTGCTATTACATTTTTAATTTGTTCCAGGTGAGATTCATAAAAATCTAATTATACATTCACATTTTATCAGTAGCCTAAGACACTTAAGCTTCCTTATAAGAATTAAGAGCAGGTGTTAATATAGTACTGATCCCCCCCCCCAAAAAAAAATATCTAGCTAAGGTTTTTTAGATGATTTTTGCACTTATGCACTGAAGTGGAGCTGGACAATATAACTCATAAATATGTACTAATACATTCTAGACAGTGATTTGAATTTTAAATTAAGGCAGTGATTTGCAGCAGCAGTTGTCATGTCACACAGATCTGCAACTGTGTTTTTTATAAGTTTAACTTGAGAAAAAAGTTGCCATATAACTTGAGAAAAAAGGTCACATTTTGTTTTTAAAATGGCAATACATGCCATGTGGACGTTTCCATAGGCTAAGAAGAACCTTTTAGCCTTTTAATCAGACCTGCTGGGAAGCCATAATATATAGATCCACAAAATTAACCAAGCAAAGTTTCCCATGCGATCAGGGAAAAAAAGTGTAGCTGCTTTATTTAACAAGTTATCAAAGGATGCTGAATTGAAGTTGTGACTTCAATTACAACAGACTTTGCCAATTTGATGCTTACCTAAATAAAAGTCCATCTTCCAAAACAAATTTATTTTATTTAGGTAAGCATCGAATTAGCAAAGTCCGTTGTAATTTCAGATCTGACGCAAACTGGAATTAACCCACATATTGTAAATTAGAAACAACCCACAAAAGTCACATTCCCCAATAAAAGGAAATCAACATCATCTGGTATCTTCAAATTCCACCTGCAGTTCTCAGCAGGGACAGCTTTCTGTTCCCACGGGAAGGAAAATCACCTAGCCAAAACAATCCTCACTATGCACTTACTCCCACCTCAAGAATGTATTGAGCCCGGGAAGAAAAAACCCTCCCTTATACAAGCAAAGAGAAAGAAAAGGAATATATGATTAGAGTATAGAGCTAAATAAACTGGCTGCACAACACATGTGTCAATTTCAGGCTCAACACAAGCATCTCTTCCAAACACAATTTGCAGCCCTCCTTAATTAATAATACAAAATATGAAATGTTAAAAATAACTTTGTTTTATATTTAAACAGAAAATGGAAATACATCAATTGCACAAATCTGAGGCTGCTCATCTCAATATGGGGCAGAGGAGATTTTTAATACCCAGGCAGAATCATATGGAAAAATGGCTGACCAAGATAGTGAAGTACAGGTAGTCCTCCTCAACTTACAACCACATGAGGTGACTCACTGCAATTGTTAACTTGTCACACAAGTGAATCTGGCTTCCCCATTAACTTGCTTGTCGGAAGGTTGCAAAACGGGATCACATGACCTCAGGATAGTTTCCGCAACCATCCTAAATATGAGTCAGTTGCACAGCATCCAAATTTTGATCACGTGACCACAGAGATGCTGCAACAGTTGTAAGTGTGAAATAGGATAGCTCACTTTTTCCAGTGTAGTTATAACTTTGAACAGTCACTAAATGAATTGTTGTAGGTCGAGGACTACCTGTACTAAAGCAACACATTTAATCAGTTCAGTCAAAAACAAGGAGGCAGCCGATGTTATTTGTATAAAACAGGTATAACAAGTTCCACCTGCTTGGCTCCCTCAGCCCCAGGAAATTTTCCTGCCATATCCAGCACTAACCAAAGCTTTCAGAACACCTTGAAAGACAGAGGGTGTTATGATGTGCTAACCTTGAAGTTTCCTTCTTCCTTCAGCTGCAATGCAGCTGCTATTTGCTTGCCCTTGATACAAGGGGTAACAGTCACCAGATTTAATTCAATCTTAATCAGCAAGCAGTTCCAGGTGGTGGGGTCCAGAAGGACCTTTTCTGGTATATTGTGCCCCTTGAGATGGGATTTTAATCCACCCTTTGGTCTTCTGGAAAGGCCTTAAAAACCTGGCTCTGCCAACTGGCCTGGGGTCCCGATGTGGGTGTTGCACGTTGGAGTACAGGCAGTCCTTGGCTTATGACTACAATTGAGCCCAAAATTTCTGTTGCTAAGTGAGACAGTTAATTTTGCCTGATTATATAATCTTTCTTGCCACAATTAAGTGGATTACTGAAGTTCTTAAGTGAATCTCACTTCTGTTGACTTTGCTTGTCAAAAGGTCACAAAGGGGATCACATGACCCCGGGATGCTACAACTGTCATAAATATGAACCAGCTGTCAAGCGTCTGAATTTTGACCATGTGACTGTGCGGATGCTGCAACCATTGTGTGAAAAAAACTCATAGGTCACTTTTTTCTGGGCTGTTGTAACTTTGAACTGTTACTAAACAAACAGTTGTGAGTCAAGAACTTCCTGTATTCCAAAAAGACATGACACCTTGTTCCATCTCCCAAAAGCAGTATACCAAATAACGTTTTTTAAGTTTGAAGCAGGAATAGGGATGGATGAAAACTAAACACTGCTCTCTAGCAGTTCAGAGTTGGAAGGGGTAGGTTAGATAACAGATCCAACTTAGGTGCAATAGGTTGTCCAGATCCTAAGCATCAAAAAACTTCCAACCCGCTTAAAGCTAGAAGTACTGAAAGGAGATAGAAGTTGTCCTTGACTTATAATTCATTTAGTGACCGAAGTTACAACTGCACTGAAAAAAGTGGCTTACGACTGTTTTTTCACACTTACAATCATTGCAGCATCCCCCATGGTCACATGATTAAAATTTGGACAACTGACTCATGTTTATGATTGTTGCAGTGTCCTGGGGTCATGTGATCCTCTTTTGTGACCTTCTGACAAGCAAAGTCATGGGGAAACCAGATTCACTTCACCAGGTTACTAGTTTGAAAATTGCAATGATTCACTTAATGATGGCAAGAAAGATGATAAAAAATGGGTTCAAACGCACTTGATAACTGCCTCATTTAGCAACAGAAATTTTGGGCTCAATTGTAGTCTATGACTATTTGAACAAGGGCTTACTTTTATTACCTCGAGTCATCTTCCTGACTTAAGACAAATTATTATTGTCTTAAGTCAGGAAGATGACTTGAGGTAATAAAAGCATTGTACTGCCATGTTCAAGAACCTGTTCTTCCAAGATGAAGTTGCCCATTGCCTTTAATGCATTATGGCAACTGTGAAGTGATCCCAGCCAGGATAATATGACAGTTTATGGTTTGCTAATTTAATTTCAAAGGAAGATATAAATGTTGTATGATTACAGATTACAGATAATCAGAGTTGGAAGGGACCTTGTAGGTCATCTAGTCCAACTCCCCCCCCCGCCCAAGCGGGAGACCCTACACCATTTCTGACAAATGGCAGCCCAGTCTCTTCTTGAAAGTCTCAAGTGATGACGCTCCCACAACTTCCGAGGGCAACTTCTGTTCCATGGGTTGATTGTTCTCACTGTCAGAAAGTTTCTCCTTGTTTCCAGGTTAAATCTCTCCTTGTTCAGTTTCCATCCATTATTCCTTGTCTGGCCTACAGGAGCTTTAGAAAATAGCTTGACCCCTTCCTCCTCCCTGTGGCAGCCCCTCAAATATTGGAAGACCACTGTCCTGTCTCTCCTGGTCCTTCTCTTCACCAGACTAGCCTGGGCCAGTTCCTACAACCGTTCGTTGTACGTTTTAGCCTCCAGTCCCCTAATTATCCTGGTTGCTCTTCTCTGCACTCTTTCTAGAGTCTCAACATCTTTTTTATAATGTGGTGACCAAAACTGGATGAAGTACTCTAGGTGTGGTCTTACTAAGGCTTTATAGAGTGGTATTAGTACATTAGTATGAATATGGAGATTGCAAGAAATGCCAGACATAGCTGCATTAACATAATTGTTTCCCAAGCCTGTTCCAGACAATTATACACTAAATCCCCAAACATATTAGACTAAGCAGTTCAAGCCAGACTATGTGCCATCCGTAATCATGGGCACATTTCACAGAGATGCTTCTAAAGCAACTGATCTGAAGCAATGAAAAGGAAATGCAAGAAAAACTCCTTGAATATTTTGATTTTCATTGTAGCTGAAATTTACAGGAGATTACCTGCCAGATGCCAAACTGTATGCCCACAATTTATTACAGGTAGTGTTCAACTTATGACTACAAGGTCGTATCCCCATGGTCACGTGATCAAGATTTCAGCAGTTGGCAATCAGCATTTGTGATGAACAATTGCAGAGTCCTAGCATTAGTGACCTTTCCAACTGGCTTCTGAGAAGCAGTCAATGGGGAATCAGCAGATTTGCTTAACAACTGTGTGACTCACTTAACAACTGAAGTGGTTCACTTAGCAATCGTGGCAAAAAAGATCATAAAATCAGGCACAATTGCCTTGTTTAGTGATGGAAATCTTGGTTTCCAATGTGATCAAGAACTACCTGAACTGTTTTTTTATCTCTTACCTAGGATGAAGAGTGTTTACCCTATGTACATTCTTTAAGGAGAGCTACACAGAAGAGACTGCCAGCATTGTAAAAGAAATCTCCAAATGTTTCAAAAGTGTGTAGATTATGATAAAGATTGTATAGAGTAGCAAGAACTTTATGGAGGACAGTAACTTTCAAAAAGTTCTGATGAACAAACAAGGAAAAGTCTAGGCTGGAAAATAAAGGGGGTGGGGAAAAGTGAAGCTGAATAACTGAGGTGTTTGCTTCTGAATCTGTATTAGTTTCTGCATCTTGTTTATATTTATTTCTCCATGACACAAAGATGAAAACCTTAAGCTGGCCAAAATTTAAGACAGGCTGGTGAATGGAAAGACAAATAAGACAAATAAGTTAAAAATCAGAAAGTACATGTTAGAATCCACTAAGAATTTTTTTAAACAATGCCATCCTTGACATTTTTTATTGCAAAAGCTGGTTCTTAAACACAAAGATTAATGTTTAAAAATAAGTGCCCTCTCATTATCCCAAGTATTTATGAGAATAAAATAGAAAACTTTATTGGCCAAGTGTGTTTGGACACACAAGGAATTTGTCTTGGTGTAAATACTCTCAGTATACATAAAGAAAAGGTACATTAGTTAAGAATCAAGAATCATAACTATGAGGGGCATGCCATTACCAGATATTGGCAACATGAAAAGCTATTTAACATACTTCCTTAAAAAAAAAATTAATCAAAGAGGACTTTCTCAACTGGAGTGCATCGGCTGATCAGCAGAAACTAGCAATATCAATCTGGCCTGACATTTCCTGGTATTTCAGGAAAAAGAAGTTTATGCAATGAATCACGTAGTCCTGATGGCTTTGATGCCCAGAATTACATTGTACTGTAGTTGCCTGCACGGCAAAGTTCACAACCCTGGAAATTGGAATGGCTAGGAAAACAGCTTGGAGAAGCATAAGCCTGGAAGGGATCTTGCAGGTCATCTAGTTCAACCCCCTGCTCAAGGCTGAAGAACATATGCCATTGTGATCAAATGGATGTCCAATCTTTTCTTGAAAATGTCCAGAGATGGAACACCCACAATTCTGGGATCCAATGATTCATAGCCCTGTCAGGGAATTCCTTCTTATTTCCGGGTTACATCTTTCTCTGACCAGCTTCCACTCCTTTATTCATCCCTCCCTTCTTTCCCCTGCTCTTTTTTCTCCTTTCCTTCCTTTCCCCTCCCTTCCCCCTTAGTTCCTTCTTTCCTTTCTCCTTCTTTTCTCATTGTCCTTCCCTCCCCTCCCCCCCCATACCTTCCCATTTCATGGCTCAGTTTGCTTAACAAGCTTAAGGAAGACACAGAAAGACCTAGCTAAGGTCTTGTACAATAATCTAAGTTTGTCTAATGTGTAATTCACATTTCTGTCATGGGCTTAATATTTGATCCCCACCCCCCCAAATCCTAGGGATGGAAGGGACCTGGGAGGTCATCTAGCCCAACCCTCTGCCCAAGGTGTAGCGTCTTATTCACCACGCTGGCCAAATGAATGTCCAGACCTGTCGTCGCAGACCTTTTGAGTCCGATTTCCTCCACTAATAAAGAGGAAGAGTCTTCACCACCGCCACGATGTATGTACTTGAAACTCCCGAGCCTTGCGCAACTGTTTGTCCTGCTGATGAAGTCACCAGCAAGTGACTAAGGGATCCCAAATCCCCACCCATCCCGCGTCTTTGGGTCCAAATTCCAGCTGAGGAAAGAAAGAACCCCCCCCCCCATCCTCCATCCAGACAACCCCATCCTCCACCCCGAATCCTTTCATTCTCCTCCCAACTCAACCCTCCACCAGACAATCCCACCATCCATCCCCAAACAACATCTTCAAACCCCAAGCCCCATCATCCACCCCAAATCCTTTCATTTTCCTCCCGATCCCCCCATCAACCTCCCCCCAAAACCCCATCATCCACTCTCGGCGGCCACCCTGCCTTCTACCCCGTTTCATGGACGCTACTCAGCCAGGCCAAAGCGCCAGGATCATGTGTGTGCGCGTGTGTGTGTGTGTAAAAAGCGATCCTCAACCCCAGAGCAGGGCGAACCATCCCAGATCCCGCTTAAGAGCAGCCTTCTCCCCCCCCCCCCCCTCTGACTTACAGTCCCCTTTTCTTCTGGGCCGGGAGGGCTGGGGGTGAGGGGAATGGTGGTACCCCGCTGCACCCCCATCTTAGGGGGGCAGTGGGGAAGGTCAAAGGAGTTAAAAAGCCGCACAGCTCGGCCGGGAGAACAACGGGCGTCGGGGACACACTGCCCCGTCCGGACCCGAGCTAGGCCCGTCCGCCTCAGCGCGGACAGCTGGCGAAAGAAGGGTCGGTTCGGACCGGGCCGCCGCCATGACTTCGTGAAGGGTCGGCTGCTTACCGGGCGACGTCGCGGGGTTCCTGGCTGCGAAGGTCTCCGCCGTCGTCCTTTCCGGGCCCGCCGGGTGCCTCACCTGCCTCTGGCCTTCGCCTTCCGCCTCCCTCACAGCTTCCCTCACTGCGCACAAGATGGCGGCTCCCGGCGGCCACGTCAGTGCCAAGGGCCCCGCAAAGCACGACGGGAAACGCGGGCTGGGTTGGGTGTGCTCTTTTTGTTTTTTTTTTTCTTTCCCCGTCTCTCCTGCTTTTTTTTTTTTTTTCCTCAGGAGACGGACCACAAGAACGGAGAGGCGTGGCCAAAGCCCTGCGGAGGAGGAGGAGGAGGAGGAGGAGAAAGAGAGGAGCATGCGCGCTCCCCTTCCTCGCCTCGCGCGCTCTGCCGACCGTTACAAAGCGTTAGGGAAAGTGGGCCGCGTGCCCCTTTTCTTTTTCCAAAGGGGAGGAGGGGAAGGCGTGAGCGAGCGCGCGCGCGCGCCTGGATAAAGGGGCGGGGCCTCGCGGGGAACGTTATGTGGCGCGCGCGCCTGGAAGCAAAAAAAAAAAAAAAAAAGGGGGGGGGGGAGCCGGAGCGATTTCGTGAAGGGAGGGAGGTGCTTTTTTTTTTGTGGACTACAAAGCCCATCATCCCCACACACCCCGGGTGGCCCTCCTAAAGGTAGTCCCCGACTTACAAGCAGTTTGTTTGCTGACCCTTCAAAGTTACCACGGCACCGACAAAATGTGACTTATGACCGTTTTTCACACTTAACGACCGGTATTGCGGTGTATCCCGACGATCACGTGATCAAAATTCAGACAGCTTGGCGACTGACTCGCATTTATGACGGTCGCGTTGCCCCAGGGTCGTGTGATTCCTCAGATCAAAACATAAAGACGCGGGGGCATCAACCCTGCAATTGAAGCCCCGACCTTTTTTAAACCCCAATGGAGGCCAACGTTTCCATTGCTATGTGAGGTAATTGTTAAGTGAGCTTTGCCCCACTTTACAAGGTGTCTTGCCACATATCTTAAATGAATCACTGAAGCAGTGGCGGGATTGGTTCTGTGGGCGTGGCTTGATGGGCGTGGCAGGAAAAAGATATCCTGCAAAATCCCCCATTCCCTCCCCACCCCGTTAACCTGCTTTCCTGCTCCGTTCTCCTGTGCAGGGCAACCAAAGGAGACCCAGCCAATCAGCTGGGACTCAATGGGAGGCAGAGAAGAGACGGGGTTGGCGGAGCCAGTCAGAGGCGGGATTGGACGGTTCTCTGAACTACTCAAAATTTCTGCTACTGGTTCTCCAGAACCGGTCACAACTGGCTGAATACCCTCCTCTGGACTGAAGTTGGAACGTGAGTTACACGGTAATTAAGTGAATCTGGCTTCCCCATTGACTTTGCTTGACAGAAGGCCACAAAAGAGGATCATGCAAAGATCATAAATACGAACCAGTTGCCAAGTGCCTGAATTTTGGACATGTGACCAGTGGGGATGTCACAATGGTCATCCGTGTGAAATAAGTCATCACTCACTTTTTTCAGTGCCGTTGTAACTTTGAATGGTCACTAAATGAACTGCTGTAGGTTGAGGATAACCTATAGTTAAGGCGACTGAGTTCTAATCCTATTTCAAGTACAAAGTCATCCGGGTGACTTTCTCTCAGGCCCTAGAAGGAGGCAATGACAAACCACTTCTGAAAAAACTTGCCAAGGAAACTGCAAGAACTTCTCCAGGAACTCTTCGAGAATTGGCCATGATTGGATGGACGGGGAAAAAAAAGAGGTATGTATCCTTTTAAAAAGAAGAGGATATACATAATTTTAAAAGCAGAAGTATGCCAGGAAAATCAAGGAACAAGGCCAGGAACAAAGTCTTTTTGGAAGCAAAAAGCCTTTTTTTATTCTTTTCTTCTCTATAATCATTTTTCTTCTGCTGCTGTTTTCCTATTTTCTCATTTGCTTGTTTCCAGTGCTTCATTATTTTGTTGTTTGTTTTCTAATACCTGTAATTCTCGACTTACTGAGTCCCAAATTTCTCTTTAGTGAAACATTTTTTAAATTAGTTTTGCCCCATTTTACGACGTTCCTTGCCACAGTTGTTAAGGATCTCTGCAGTCAACAGGGAAGCCAGATTCAATTAACAACCATTTTACTAACTTATTGTTAGTAAAATAGTTGTTAATTGAATCTGGCTTCCCTGTTGACTTTGCTTGCCAGGAGGTCACAAAAGGGGATAATTTGACCTTGGGCCACAAGTGGCCAAATTTTGATCATGTGACCAATGGGGATGTTGTCATGGTTGTAACAGAAAAATGGCTATAACTCATTTTTTTTAGTGCCATTGTAACTTTGAATTGTTGTTGAAACAATAGTTGTAAGTCAAGGACTATCTATATTTGTATGGTTAATGTTCTTCCACAGACTGCTTTCCATGCTGTCACTTCAAAGAGCAAACATGAACATAAAATGCTGCAGTGTAAGTCCTCAACTTACAACATTTCATTGAGTGACCATGTGTAGCACTGAAAAAAGTAACTTGACCATTTTTCACATTTACAACCATCGGGTCATGTGATCAAAATTTGGACATTTGGCAACTGGCTCATACTGGTATTTATGATGGTTTAGTGTCCTGGGGGATGTCATGTGATGGGATCCCCTTTTGCGAGGCCAAATTCACTTCACAACCATAACCACTGCAGTGATTCACTTAACAACTGGGGCAAGAAAGATCCTAAAATGGGGGGAAATTCACTTAACTACTGTCTCACTTAGCAATAAAAATTTGGGGTTCAACTGTGGTTCTAAGTCGAGGACTAGCTATATATATTCAAAAAGTTCATCTTTCTCTCCCCGGAGAGAGAACATTTGCAAGAGAAAGTTTCCAGATCACCATTTTTAGAAGATTCACCTTGGTGGAGAGGAACCCCAGTTGTTCAATTTATTAAATGCAGTATTTTTTTGGCTACTTAATTTGTGCTAGTTTCCCCATCCTCGGCACTCAATTATTTTAAATCACATTTTGAAAAAGTAACAGAATAAATGCTGGGCAGAGAATATATGCAAAGAATCTTTTTGACACTACAGAAATAACACTCGGATTGCACATCAAGGTTTCCATGTCTCCAAATCAAGCCTATCATTTATTACACAAAGTCTCCCCCCAGTTAAATTGGAGAGATGGTTGAGGGAGCAGCCTATTTTGGAGCCTGAAAAAAAAATGAACATGTCTCTTTTAGAAAGTATAATTTAGATGGCTTCCATATTTATAGGATTCAAGCAATTGCATTTTATCTTCTTACTCTTAAGTTGATAAGCCAGACTCTTTCCTTAAAACCATTAATCCCGTATAATATTTAAGGTTTCCCTGGTATCTCAATTTATGCAAGGGGCCTGCATGCCTCCTATTTCCTTCTTTAATATCTCTGGTTAATGTTATTAAAATATATATACATTTCAAAACCTCACCATCTCAGTGTTGTGGTGGGTAAATTTGCATTTCAGCCTGTAATATTTTGTACATTTTTTTTTTTGCAAAGCTGAGAACCCAGTAAGAGATGTTTAGTAAATATTGTGCACATGATCATTTTGCACACCCCACTGTTATATAAATTCTCTTCCTTTCAGGGGGAAAAAAAGGATCATCTCCCCCCCTTTCCCCCTGAATGGAAGAGAATGAAAGAGTAGTGTGGTACACCTTTGTCAACTTGATTCTTCCCAAGTCAAGGTCACAATGAGGGAGTGTTTCTTCAAATAGATATCATAATCCTCATTCTTTGCAGATAAAAATGCAAAGGTTTGGTGTTTAGGGCTTTGCAAAGCTTTAATTGGAAGCTGATTGGGCTGAATTTCCAGGTGCCTAGTCTGTTATTTTCACCCCTTGGGGAAAAAAACCTTGAATACAAATGCATTTGAATACAAATGCAATTGACGGGTCAAATTGTATCAAAGTTCAACTACACCCTGGTTTTAATTGAAAGGGTGAGCATCTTTTAACTGGAGCTTCACAGGATGGAAGTTTGGGAATTACTATTAAGGAAGAATAATTGGATGCATCAGAAACATAAATAGAAATATAGCCAATGGAAAGTTAAGCTTAGGACAAAATGGTGCTTAGTTTTTTGCTAACTGTTAAAGAAATAACAGAATAGCAAACTTGGAAGGGACTTCGTTGTTCCCATTGCTTCCTTATTCTGGACAAATGGCTGTCCAGTCTCTTAAAATACTCCACTAATGGAGCACCTTCTGGAGGCAGGTTGTTCCACTGATTAATTGTTCTCATTGTTAGGACATTTCTCCTTAGTTCTATGTTGCTTCTCTCCTTGATTTGTTTCCATTTCTTGCTTCTAATCATCCTGCCCCTCAGATGCTCCAAAAGCTTGCATTTCTTTGTATTTATTAAGGTTGAAAGTTGACAGGTCTATGCTGCAACCTTATATTTCCCACTGTTCATTCCTTAAAATGAAACTGCAAGCTTTTAGCGTTGGGCATACTTTAATTTTATTTATTGTTGAATTTATTTGGGACCTCTCTAGATGGCTTTTGTGAGGGGGTCCACTTTCACATTGCCTGGTAGATATGTGGGGCCGGTCATCAAATATTCATTTGCCCTTTTAAAAGGTCAGGAGGTTGTTGGGCACTGAGTAAAGTGTCTAGGGAGTGCCGTGTTAACAGAATAACAGAGTAACAGAATAACAAGAACAGAAGAATAAGTAGAGTAACAGAATAAAACAATAATAAAATAACAGAATAACAGTAACAATAACAGAAGAAGAATAGAGTAACAATAACAAAATAATAGAGTAACAGAGTAACAGAAGAAAAACAATAACAAGAATAACAGAAGAATAATAGGGTAACATAATAAGAAAAACAAAATAACAGAAGAAGAACAGAAGAACAGGGTTGGAAGGGACCTTGGAGACGGAATGAAATAGGAACAAGAGCAGAGCAAAGCAGAACAGAACAGAATACAGCTGAAAGGGACCTTGAAAGATCTTCTAGTCCAACCCCCTGCTCAGGCAGGAGACCCTATACCATTTCAGGCAAATAGTTATTCAATATCAAAACCTCCAGTGTTGGAGTACCCTCCTTTAAAGACAATATGAATAGTACAAGATAACTAGAGGTGGTCCTTAGCTTATGACCACAATTGAATCCAAAATGTCCACTGCTGAGCAAGACGGTTCTTTAAGTGAATGATTGCCCTGTTTTATGACCTTTCTTGCCACAATTGTTAAGTGAATCCCTGCAGTTGTTAAGTTAGCAATGCGGTCATTAAGTGAACCTGGCTTTCCCATTGACTTTGTTTGTCAGAAGGTCGCAAAATGGTATCACGTGACCCTGGGACACTGCAGCCATCACAAATACGAGTCAGTTGCCAAGTATCTGAATTTTGATCATATGAGCCTGGGGATGTTGCAACGGTTCTAAGTGTGAAAAGCTGTCATAAGTTACTTTTTTCAATGCCACTGTAACTTCGGTCACTAAATGAATGACTATAAGTCGAGGATTATTTGTATCATCTTATCCCATAAGCATAAAACGGGACTCTTGGCTGACAAAACAAGCAGGTGAAGCTAAAGAAATCAAGGATAGTTTTGTAGGGTTTTTTTTTTTTGTTTTTTTTAGTGAGGGAACGGAGTTCTATCGTCAGAACTTCATTAGAGTGCTCATTCCTTGGACACGTAGATAGCAGACATCACGGAGAAACCTCGAACGGACAAAGGACCTCTGACCCCTCCAAAGAGGGACGCCAATTGTTCCTGGGGTCGAAAAGAGAAATGGAAGCTTGTCCAATTACAGCATCAATGTCAGGAGGACCTCAACCTTAATGGAACACCTGCCTAGGAGAAAGATAATGTTCAACCTAGTTAAGTGCAGCGAAGGCGAGACGTCATCCTTCTGACTTTATTGTACGTGATTTATTGTATGATCTACTACAAGGATTTCTCTCCCTTTCCATTCTGCCTGTCATTCAGCCCAGCTCACGGGAAGGTTACAGCAACTGCCACCCACCAATGAAACTGAAAATACAGGCAGTCCCTGACTTACAACGGTTAATTTAGTGACCGTTGGAAGCTACAATGGTGCTGAAAAAATGGACTTAATGGCCGTTTTTCACATGTAAAACTGTTGCAGCATCCCAGTGATGAAGAAAGGAAGGAAAGAAAGAAGGGGAGCAACAGGGAGGGAGGGAAGAAGAAAAGGAAGAAGGAGGGAGGGGAAGAGAGGCAGAAGAAGGAAGAGTAGAAGGCAGGGAGGGAGGGAGGGAGAAAAGGAAGGAAGGAAGAGACAGGGACAGAACGAAGAGGGAAGGAAGGAAGATGGAAGGAAGAGAAGAAGGGAGAGAGGGAGGAAGGAAGGAAAATTTCAAGGTGGTCTTCCCTCCTACATTTAAATAGAGATTTTGTAATTAAGCCTCATTTTTATAAGTTACCATTAGTTCCAAATTTGCTATATATTTTTTTTCTTTTTTAAAGAATTAGTCTTGATCTGAGCCAGTCTTTACTCAAAGGGATTCCCTCCTGCCCCTCTGAGGCTTAACGCCTACCTCTTAATTATCCCCAACACAAATATTGCTTGGGAATTTCCAACAGAGGCTAATGACTTCAGAATAGGCCCGATCTCCTCGCCTTCCCATTTTAGCCCAGCCTTTGTAAGTTCCCTTCAATTATTCCTCAGCATTGACAGTTCTATATATACAAAAATATATATCTAAGAATGATAGCCCTTATCTCCAGGGAAACAGCTCCTGATTTATTCTGGGGAATGCATTTCAATTATCGTCTTAAGCTGGTGGTGTCCATGCAGCAGCAGCTCAGACAATGTCGTGAGTCATCCTTATTTAATATGCTCGGCTACTTTTCTGAAATCTGCCCGGGCGGGATATCATCGTCCCTTAGAAGCTGGCATCACGGGTTGAGATATGCTGGTCACAGCAGGAAGGCAAAGCTGCTTCTCTGTTTCGGTCCTCCATCAGAGATTAGAATTCAAATAGAACTGGAAGGGACCTTGGAGGTCTTCTAGTCCAGCCCCCTGCTCAAGCAGGGGATTCTATACCGGTTCAGACAAACGGCTGTCTAACCTCTTCTTAAAAGCCTCCCGTAACGGAGCAGCCACAACTTCTGGAGGCAAGCGGTTCCACTGGTTAATTGTTCTCGCTGTCAGGGGGTTTCCCTTTAGTTCCAGGCTGCTTCTCTGGTTCATTAGTTTCCATCCGTTGCTTCTTTGGAAAATAATTTGACCCCCTTTTCTTTGTGGGCCCTCAGATACTGGATTTTTAATTGTAATTTCAGCAAGACTAGAGGCTTTGGGTGCGAAGGGTTTATAGGTAGGAATTTATAGGTCAAGAAGGAAGGGAGGGAGGGAGGGAAGGTGGGAAGAAGAAACGAATGAGGGAGGTAGGAGAGAAAGAGGGGGAGAGAGAAAGGAAGGGGGATCATGTGACTCCGAGACACTGATCGTCATAAAGATGAACCAGTTGCCAAACGTCTGAATTTTGATCCCATGACCATGGGGGAAATTCTTCAGTGGTCTAAGTGTGAACAATGGGTGATAAGTTACTTTTTCAGTGCCGTTATAACTTTGGTCACTAAATGAACTGTTGTAAGTCAAGGACTACCTGTAAATCCAATGGATACATTTAACAACACAGAAGATTTTGTTGGGAGAGAGGTATTTTGTGTACAGATTATCTTTGATGTACAACAACTGCCCAAAGTTACAAACACACTGAAAAAAAGGGGTTTATGACCAGTCCTTGCTCTTACAACCGTCGCAGTATCCCTATGGCCATGTGATCAATATTCAGGTGCTTGGCAACCAGCATATATTTACAATGGTTGCAGTGTCCCGGGGTCACATGATCACCATTTGCAACCTCCCAGCCGCCTTCTGACAAGCAAAGTCAATGGGCAAGCCAGATTCACTTAATGACTGCATGTTTCATTTAACAGCTGCAGTGATTCGCTTAATACTTGTGGCCACAAAAGGCCATAAAATCAGGTGTGACTCAATAATTGCCTTGCATAGCAATAAAAATTCTGATCCCAAGACCGTTGTAAGTTTGAGACCTGGTCATAAGACACTTTTTTCCATGCTGTTGTGACTTCAAATGGTCGCTAAATGAATGATTGTAACTTGAGGACTACCTCTGTAGACACATTACAGGTGAGAATCATCAAAGTTAAAGTAAAACCTCCCTTGGAGACCCCAGGGCTGCCTTGTGTTTCCTTGCATGCAGTGCTCCAGATTTTAACATCCTGCAGATATATTTAGCCTTGTTTCCCACAACCCCCCTGCGGACAGACTGAGGATTATGGTACTGGATGTCCGCAGTCAAGGGAAAGGATGGACTGCAACCAAAGAGAAATTCATGATTTGTAGTGGATACTGATGAGTCAAGAGGTCACGACATCAAGATGGGGGCTTCAACCTTGCAAATGAAGCCCCACCCCTTTAAAATATATTACAGTTAGTCCTCGATTTATGACCCCAACATTTCCAAGGCTAAATGAGACATTTGTTAGGTGAGCTTGCCCCATTTTACAACCAGTATAATCACATGGTTGTTACCTTTCTTGCCACAGTTGTTAAGTGAATCACTGTAGTGGTTAAGTGAATTATGCGGTTGTTCAGTGAAACTGGCTCCCTCCATTGACTTTGCTTATTGGAAGGCCCTGGGAAGGTTATCACATGACCCCAGGATACTGCAACTGTCATAAATACATGCTAAGCACCCCATTTTTGTTTTTTTGTAAATTTTATTTGAGTTTTCACAAAACAAACAAACAAATAAAACATCTTTTTTGAAAGTAGCGTAATCCCGGGTTACATTTCTTCGTACAGACACAAATTCAATTTCATGCTCATTTTTATATTCTATTACATATCTTATTACTGTTTTACATTTTCTACATAGCTTCTCCCCTCTTTTAATTTTCTCAATCTTATTTTAATTATCTCGTCTCAATTCAAATCATTATATTTATACTTTTTGTCTGTCCTGTTTCAATTTCATATTATCTTTTCTCATTAAACAAAGTTTCTCCTGTAGTTGCTGATTGGAGTATGACACCTTTATATCTTTCAAGTTTATCCATTCAACTTTTATTTAGGCTTCAATATATACCTTAAAGTTATAACATTCAATATAATACATAACTTCCATTTGGATTCTGCTTGGTACATTCTTAAAATACACACTATATTCTTAAAGAAAAAATATATATGAATGTATGTAATAAAAACAACACATTCCATTCCAATTCAATTCTATCATTAATATTAATATTCATTAAAATCTTAACTTCTTTAACATTGCTTTTCAATTAAATATCATACTTCTATGGGAACAGTTGTAAGCTTTCCATAATTAATTCCCCCCCTTCACTTATATTTTATAAAACATTAACTAATTAAAATGTTCCCATCCCTTCCTAATTCAATTTTCTCATTTATTTTATTTCATTTATTTTATTAACAAACATTTCACTAAGTTATACTAACTATTTTATCCCTCATTTTAATCATACATTGTTTCCAATTTTCTAAAGTTATTTCTATTACTAATATAACAATACAGTCTTACGTGCCTTTACAGAATCCCTTTTTCAGTTAAATTTTCACCCATTATCTCTAAATAGAGATATTCCCTATATCTTGTTTTGGTCCTTTGTAACTTCTTTTCCTTTCCTTCTTCCCTCTCTTCTTCTCTCTCCCCTTTTTACCCCCTTGTCTCTCTACCTCTATTTCTTTCTTCTGTATTCCCCTTTTCTGTTGCTTTCCAGTATTATACTTATTTTTCGAATTATTTTTCTTTTCTTTGGTTGTTTTTTTAAGTCTTAAATTCTCCATTCTCTTTCCCCCCTTTCCTTTTTCTTCCCCACATAAAATTGCTTGTTCATTAAAGATGGCTTCTTCTTTGTCCCAGTCTTCTTGTTTTGCAGACGTTTCTTGTTGTTTCTCATAGTTCCAAATCTCCATTTCTAAGAATTGAAAAACGAAGCCAAAAGAACTTCTCCCTTCTTGTGCATCTTCTTTGTACTTTTTAAGTTCCATTTTCAATTCATCCAGAAGTGGTGCCATTGTATAAATTTTTAAACAACCACCCGATTAATTTTAGTCATTCAAATGCAATAACCAAGAATCCAAGATCACCAAGTAATCCAAATACACGCAAGCTGTTTCTTTTTGCTTTTTTTCCCCACTTTCTCTTCCTGGGGTTCTACTGTTTAGTTACAAAGTTACAAAGTTTCAGTTAAAATGTATCTTTTAGAAGTGTTGAAGTTACTGTAGATTCCTTTTAATTCCAGGCAGTCTCCTCCCTCTTTCTAGATCCTGCCCTTTTATTCTTTTCCTCTCCTTTCCTCCTTATGAAAAATTTTTTAGTGTCCAGAAATCTTTATTATCCCTTTGACATTTTGTTTTATTTTCAGCTTAATTGCCTGTTGATGTCAAAGCGGATTTTTCCGATTTCTTGTTTAAATCTCTTAGTTATCAATATAGGGAAAGGGAGATAAAGATAAAAAAGCCAAACCTTTCCCTTTTCATTTTCCTTCGCTGCTTCCGACTCTTCTTTGGGAACGATGTTATTTTTTGGTAAGTTTAAATTCCAGGGTACCTTAGTTGTTGCTTTTGCAATTTAACCCGGTCAGCCAAAACTTTCACTTCTTATCTTCCTCCTGCACATTCTTTTCCAGTCGAGTTCTTCTTTGAGGTGGCCATTTCTGACCACCGCTGCAACTGCCTTTGGGAAGGGAGTAATGGCCAGCTGAGGAGGAGAGATGCGGCTCTCCTCAATCCTGCTGACAGTCTCCCCCTTCTTCACCACCTCTACAGGGTGGCTTAGCCCCGAAACCAGCCAGCTCGGGGCGTTCCAGTGGCGAGCCCAGACCGAAACCGTGCACGATCACGGATTTCTGTCTGTCGCCGAAGAAGCTCAAACTGGAAGCCTAAGCATCCTATTTTTGATCACCTGACCATGAGGATGTTGCAACACAGAGGTAGTATTCAGCAGGTTCTCACCAGTTCTGGAGAACCGGTAGTGGAAATTTTGAGTAGTTCGGAGAACTGGTGGTAGCCTTCCCCAGGAGTGGGGAGGGGATGGAGATTTTGCAGTATCCTTCCCCTGTCATGCCCACCAAGCCATGCCCACAGAGCTACACCCACAGAATCGGTAGTAAAAAAATGCTGCAACGGTCATAAGTGTGGAAACAGATCAAAAGCCACTTTTTCCAGTATTGTTGTAACTTTGGTTGGGCACTAAACAAAAGGTTGCAACTTGCAACCATTGTAAATATATGCCGGCTGCCAAGCACTTGAATCATTGTATTCCTGTGTGGTTGTTACGATGGTCGTATTTGTGAAGTGTTTGCTTCAGGACTGCAGTGTTCACTTAACAACACTTTGCAAAAAGTGTTCAAATATCAGGTCCATCGATGTGCTACCTAGACTTACGATCACAGGCTCAATTATTAAGTTAAGGACCACCTGTAATTCACTTTTCATGTTATGGCTTAGAATATAGAACATAAAATAAAGGGGTTGGAAGGGACCTTGGGGGGTCTTCCAACCCAACCCCCTGCTCAAGCAGGAGAGTTTATGCCATTCTGGACAAATGGCTCTTCTTAAAAACGTCTAGTGCTGTATAGTACCACCCACAACTTCTGGAGGCAAAGCTGTTCCACTGGTTAATTGTTCTCACTGTTGGGAAATTTGTTCTCTTGGTTCTAGGTTGCTTCTCTCCTGGATTAGTTTCCATCCGTTGCTTCTTATCCAGCCTTCAGGGGCTTTGGAGAATAAGTTGACCCCCTCATTTTTGCGGCATCCCCTCACATCTCAGAACACTGCTATCACGCCACCCCCAGTCCTTCTTTTCATTAAACTAGACATACCCAATTCCTTCAACCATTCTCCATATTTTTAGCACCCAATGCCCTAATCATCTTTCTTGCTCTTCTCTGCACTCTTTCTAGAATCTCAACATCTTTTTAAAAAAAATTGGGATGACTGGACGCAGTATTCCAAGTGCAGTTTCAGCAAGGCCTTATGAAGCAATATCAACACAATATTATCTTAATTCTGTCCCTCTGTTAATGCAGCCTAGGATTGTCTTTGGCGGGCTGCAGCACATGGGTGGGTCCTATTCAGGTGATTATTTACTGCTAATAGTTGAAGCAATGCCTCAAATACTGGAAGACAGAGGCTATGCACATACAGGTTGGTCAGTATCTGGAAGAACGTGGCATTTCAGAGTACCCCATCTCCATCAAGAAGCCTTGGATCGGGAGGTGGAGCCAGTGGATGGATGAGGAGAAGGCAGCCTTGTCTCTTTGACATGTCCAATGCCAACTGGTCCTGTTGCAGGAATTGAGTATGGCCACTCTAGAGGAAAAAATGGACCAGGGGCACAAAGAAGACCGGGTCAACTTATTTCCCAAAGCATCAGAAGGCAGGAGAAGGAGCAACGGATGGAAAGTAATCAAGGAAAAAAGCAACCTGGAATTAAGGAGAAATGTCCCGACAGTGAGGACAATTAACCAGTGGAACAGCTTGCCACCAGAGGTTGTAGATGCCCTATCCATGGAGGCCTTCTAGAAAAGATTGGACACCTTTTGTTTGAAATGGTATAGGGTCTCCTGCTTTAGCAGGGGGCTGGACTAGAAGACCTCCAAGGTCCCTTCCAGTTCTACTCTGATTAATCCAATGTCTGTCATCTTCCTTGCAAGCAGGACGGGAATCCTGGCTGGTCACACCCAAACCTCAGCTTGTGGCAGGCCAGCTTTGTTCAGAGGGAAGCTGGGTGGTCCCTGCCTGCCCAAGAAACTCCCCAAAGTTCACCCAAAATGTCGCATAGCTTTATAACCAGAACGGCGGGGAGTTATTTTCTCGGTGACTGTTGGAAAAGCATTGAGGTGGAGGCTTCTAAATTCCAATTATCTGGATCTCCGGGACAAAAAACCAGATTAGGTTGGGTAGACAAAGGCATCCAGCCCCCTCCGACGTCTCTGTTTTGTCTCACGAGACTCTCCTGAAGCTTAATGCCTGGATAACTACAACACCCCCACCCCACCCCCCCACCCCACCCGCGAGTGAGATCCTCTTCTGTTTTTGCCAATCCTTCATTTGCCAAGAAGGGATGGAGAAGTCATTCAATGAAAGAAAAGGAACCAGCTTGAGCCCCCAAAGCGCACCCAGCTTCTCTCATTAACTGTTGAAAGTGAAGGGCCCCGTTGATATGACCCAAACTTTCTCCTTGGCGACCACAATGAACGCGGATGGTGGAAGCCGGGTAGTTTCCCCTGGTGGACCGTTTCGTGCTTCGGCGGCCTTCTCTTGCCAACCTTCTTAAGACAGAGCTCTTTGCAAGCTGTTCTTCACGATGGTCCGTCTTGGAGAACCACCTTGGTGCCAGCTTCATCCCCTCCCATAAAGCAGGATGGGTGCAGCCTTTGGTTTCTCAATATAATTATCAGCCAGTTGTGTCTTGGGGGGTAAGGCAGCAAGCTAGAAAGCAGGAGATTGTGTGTTCTAGTCCTGCCTTAAGAATAAAGCCGGCTGAGTGAATTTGGGCCAACTGCCAGGAGACACTGAGTTCTAATTCCATTTTAGGGAGGAAAACCGGCTGCGAGACTTTGGCCCAATCACCAAGGAGGTGGTGAGTTCTAATCTTGCCTTAGGTATGAAAGCTGACTCAGTGACTTTGGGCCAGTCCCTCAGTCTCAGCCCAGTCCACATGTCATTATAGGGAAAATAGGAAGAGGAAGCTGTTTTGGATACATTCACCACCTTGAGTTATTTGTAAAAAAATAATAAAAGAAAGGATATAAATAAATAAAATCATTTCCACTCACAGGTGCCACCAGTGTAATCTTCCCTAATCCAGGATCACTTGCCTGCAGACCTACAAGTCACCAAATTAGGGGGTAGTGATGCTACCTGGCACACCTTTGAAACCCTGGGCACTCTCACAAAATGGTTGCCCCGGTAAATCGTGACCAGTTTCAAAACATGGATTCCCCCAAAATGAACCATTTCAGACTAAAAAATGGCTAACTTCTTTGGAACCATCCAAGAGATGGATCTAGAAAGTGTGTGTGTGGGAGGGGGGAAAGGAACCCCAATACAACAGTATTTCCCGTTTAAACTTGCCCTGCAATTCCTCAAAATCAAAGTGGTGGAGGAATAATTATTTTAATAAAGCAAGGAAGGACCTGTTGTTTGGAAGCCAGAAATCCTCCTCAGCCTTTGCAATTTCTAGAGAAACACGAGTGTTAATTTTTCTTTTTTTTTTTTAACTCCAAAAATGGGTCACGGAAGAAAACGCTCTGTTTTAGCAAGTGAATCCCACTGACCTACTTTCAGAGGCAAGGAAAGACAAAAAAGAAAGTGGCAAAAAGATTTCCAACAAAATTGCCAGGTTTTTTTTTGTGAGAGCAAAATGACAGGTGTCTACCCACCCACCCAAATCTGACCACTTTAAGATGAGTGAGCTTAAACTCCCCAGGCTGGGGAATTCTGGGAGTTGAAGTCCACCTACCTTTAAGTTCCCAAGTTTGAAAAACATTTGGTTTAATTTCATCCAGACTTGATAGGTTCATCTACAGATAGACCTTGACTTACGAATACAATTGAGCCCAAAATTTATGCTGCTAAGTGAGACTTATTGAGTTTTGCCCCATTTTATGACCTTGCTCACACAATTGTTAAATGAAACACTGTAGTCATTAAGTTGTAACATGGCTATTAAATGGACCTGGCTTCTCCAGTGACTGGTTGTCAGAAGGTCGCAAAACCGTCATAAATACAAGCCAGTTTTCAAGTGTCTGAATTTTGATCACATTTTGTTAAGCAATCATTTGAAATTACAAGAGTGTGGAACAATATGAATTATGATTAGTCCTAATACTTATGACCATGGCAGCATTACCATGGTCATTGAAAGCCAGATGCTTGGCAACCGGTTGTAGCATCCTAATGTCACCATTTGTGACTTTCCCAACTGGCTTGGAACATAGAACATGAAATAATGGGGTAGAAGTGACCTTGGAGGTCTTCTAGTCCAACTCTCTGCCCAAGCAGGAGATCCTGTTTATAACATTCCAGACAAATGACTGTCCAGTTGCTTCTTGAAAACCTCCAGTGTTGGAGTACCCACAACTTCTGGAGACAAATTGTTCCATTATTAATAATCAACTGATTATTGTTCTCACAGTCAGGAAATTTCTCTGAAGTTTTTGCTTGATTTTCTCCTTAATAAATTTTCTCCATTTGTTCTTGTCTTACCCACTGTTGCTTCGGAGAATAGATTGAGCCCCACCTACTTCTCTCTGACAATCTCATCTCTTGGAAGACTGCTATCATACTGCTCCTTCTCCTTCTTCTCCTCTTTCTCTTTCTCCTCCTCTTCCTCCTCCACAATGCTGCCTATATAGCCTAGGTTCTAAATTTCATACTTTGTTGTTATTTCTCCTCCTCCTCCTCCTCCTCCTCTTCCTCCTCGCTGCCTATAGCCTAAGTTCTGAATTTCATGCAACACCCATCTGATCTTTTGAGATGAGGACTGAAAATCCATTTGTGTAATGTCATCTTTTCACCTGACATTGTACTTTTCCTTTAAAGTTTAAATTTTTTAGAAAAATTCCCAAGCACAAATAGCCAGTTCAGGTCCCTGACTGAATTGGGTGGAAGTTTTTGGAACACTAGGGGGAGTAGCAAGATAAGAGAAACGAAAAAGGAATATTTTCTTTCCATCCACCAGACATTCATTGCTGGAGAATTACCACATCTCCTAGCATGAACTAGACTGTGCAATTTTATAGTATGACTCAAAAGGCCTTCCATTATATGACTCAGAAAATTTTTATAATTCCTATTAAATTATGTTATTATATGACTCCAAATGAGAATGACTGTGTTAAAATAAGGTCTGGGCTGTCCCATCAAAGTAAAAAGATCAAACTGGAAGCAGTGATTAGAATTGGAAGAGCTTGTGCAGGAATCTAATGCAGTTACGTTGAATTTTTGCTTGAACACATCCAGAAAAGAGTAGCTTACCACCTCACTTTTGTGTTCCTCATAAACTGCCCTAATGCTTATTTTTTGCTTTGTTTATTTAGCAAATTCAGATAAAGCCCATTTTTCCTACCAAAAAACTCTGAGTGATGTATAATCAGGGGATTGAAACCCACCCAAACCATGTAAAATACAGGCAGTCCTCTACTTATGACCACAACTGAGCCCAGAATTTCTGTTGCTTAGTGAAACATTTATCCAGTGATTTCTGCCCCATTTTACGATCTTCCTTGCCACCGTTGTTAAGTGAATCACTACAGTTGCCAAGTTAGTAACACAGCTGTTAAATGAATCTGCCTCCCCCATTGACTTTGCTTGCCAGAAGATCGCAAAAGGGGTTCATGTGACCCCAGGACACCACAACCAGTTGCCAAGCGCCCGGGTTTTGATTGTGTGACCCTGGGGGTGTTGCATCTATTGTGAAAAATGGTCCTAAGTCAGTTTTTTCAGTGTGACTTTGAATGAACTTTTGTAAGTCAAGGACTACTGTACATTATCTCAAAAGCAGTCACAGGAAAAAGAATAAATATGTTAAGTTTTTAAAAGGCTGGGGGCAGAACATCAAGTTGTCAGAGCTAGATCTTCAAACTTTTACCAAAGGCCAAGAAAGTAGGGGTCTGCCTCATCTCTGGGGGGGGGGGGGGGGGGGGGGGGGGGGGGGGAAATTCCAAAGGGGGGGAACCACGGCAGAGAAGGCCTCGCCCCTAGGCTCCAGAAGTAAAAAATCCTTTAATCCCTAAGGTCTATAACATACCTTCCCTATCTGCCCAGGTGGGATGGGCTGATGTGATGAGGATGAGACAGTTCCTCAGGTAACCTGGTACCATACCATGTAGGGCTTTTATTAAAAGTCATAACCAATGCCTTGAATTGGGCCCGGAAGCAAACTGGCAATGCACCCAATGCAATGGAAAGTTTTCCTAACCTTGAACAAAAAAGTCTGCTTAAACAAGAGACTATTTGCTCAGAGTTGAATTGAGGGCTCCTTGGTGTTCTTTACATTTAGTTGTTTCTTGCAGATGTTGCATGGCCCAACTAGGTAACATCATGAGTGCGGGATTTGCCAGGGTGGGTGGGGGGGAGGGGGCTGATGACTGTGATGTCCTTACTATTAATTTTTGTTTTTTTTAATCTCTGCTTATCTGGGCTTTTTAGCTTTTTGATTCTTTTGAATGGTGTGTAGATGCTCTTAATGTTTGTGTGCCTGTTGATGCTGATTTGTCAGATTTCCAGGCTTAATTCTGTAATGTTTTTGGATTAGGCTTGGTCTAAGACACTCAGTTTTTATTGTGCCTTCTGATCGCTAGTTCATGGCTTCCCTCTGCTCATTTGCAGATGTTAGCTAATTAGTGAAATATCTGCAAAGCAACGACCAGGCTCAAAGAGCATCCAGAACTGCATAATGTCTGCTTTCCTGGTATTCAAAGACATTATTCAAGACCCAGCAGAATCTGTTACATCAAGAAGGATACAAGACGTTTCATCCTCAGTGCAGGTAGTTCTCTTAGTAACAATAGCACTGAAGAAAGTGACTTAGGCCAGGGGTGTCAAACTTGATTTCATTGAGGGTCGCATCAGGGTTGTGTTTGACCTCGGTGGGCTGGGGTGGGTGTGGCCAGCTCGACATCCCTCTTGTCTGGGCCACCTGTGGTGGCCTGAGCGCTCTGCCAGTGAAAACGGGCTCCTGAACTCCATTTCCAACTGCAACGCCTCCTGCAATCCCCTGCCAGCAAAAACAGAGCTCGGGAGGGCGCAGGCTGGCCCTTCCCCGTTTCCATAATGGCCCCGCGGGCCAGATCCAAGCACCCTGTGGGCTGGATAAGGCCCCTGGGTCTTTGACACTTTGACACTCCTGACTTATGCCCAGTTTTCATACTTAGGCTGCATCCCCATGGTCACGTGAACAAAATTCGGATGCCAGGCCATTGGCCTGTACTTATGAGGGTTGCAGAGCCCCGGTGGTCATGTGATCCTCTTTTCCCACCATCTGACGAGCCAAGTCAATGGGGAAAGCCAGATTCACTGAACAGCCGTGTCGCTAATTTAACAACTGCAGTGCTTCTTTTAACAACCGTAGCAAGAAAGGTTGTGAAATGAGGAAAACTCACTGAACAAATGTCTCACTTAGCGCTGGAAATGTTGGGCTCAATTGAGGTCATAAGTTAAGGACCACCCGTAGCTGCTGGCACCCAATTGACGCTACGTCACAATCATCCATTGCATTTCAGTAGAGCTTCAGTCAAGCCCTCCCCTCCCCCATCTTCCAGGGCCTCCCAAAAGAGTGGCCCTTAAGTCGGCCCAATCATGTTCCCAACCCTGGCTGCCATTCACCCCACTTTTTTTCTCCCCACCCACTACTGAGGCAGCCCTTCGATTTTCCCTTCAATTTAATTTTCCTTTTTTTGTTTTGCTCCGTTGACATTTTTGAGCAGAGATGCTGCAGTCAAGGCAACCCACCCATTTTTTCCCCCCACAGCCTCTTTAGGGTTGGCGTTGTGACGGATGGCACCACCACTGTTGTGAGCCACCCTGGTCCAGACCGAGCCCTGCTGGAGATATACGGTTAATCTCAAAAGTCCCGAAACGAGGTGCAAAATTCAATCTACATGTAAAAGAGCATCGCGCGCAACACTCTCCGCCTGCAGTTGGAGAGATAATATGGAAAATATGGCAACCCAGCAGGGGGTAAAACATGATAGCTGTTCAGTTCCCCTGCAAAGAAAGTAGTTGGCTGGAAGAGATTTTTTTTTTTTAAAAAAATATCAATTGTGCATCCTGCATCGCTTGGAAAATATGCTCTTTTCTAAAAAAAATAGATATATCATCATGCACGGTGCTCTGAAGACTTTTGAGGGATATTTGCATAAAGGGAGATAAAAGTCAGGAAAAAACATCCCTAAACAATCTCGCTTCAGGCCTGCCAATTTCCCGAATTTTGTCTGACGCTACTATCTCGAAGGCCATATTGATTCAATGAAGACATCCGGTGCGTTTGGACAGCAGGCTGAGGCTTTCAGGGAGGGGCGGCAGTGGGGTGTTGCATGATGTGCCTCTAACCTCTCACTTGGGGGTCCATTGATAGCCTGGGGACCAAAATGGGGGACGCTTGGAGAATGGGTCTCCTTCACCCAAGTTTGGCCAAACATTTGGGGTTCTTGTTTTTCATGCAAGCAGAGGTCTATCAATCAGTCTATCAACCATTTACAATTACCATATCCTCGTTGTCAATCCTTGCCTTCCTCAGTTTGGGGCTATCAGCCCAAGTCCAGAGGTGCTTGCGGGATGTGAGGGAAAATGGCAAGCGCTCAGCTGCTATGGAAGCTATGCCAGTTCCTGGTGGGCGTCGGTTAAGATGGAGTTTCGATGGCACTGTTGTGATTCCTGGTTTGGCTATTTGAGAGTTCTCGATCAAATGGAGGGACCCTTCTGCTTGGATCTGGTAGTTTCATCCAGATAACAATCCTGCACAACTCTTGAGCCTTGACCTCAAATCTTGGTTCCCTGGCAAAAGATGAATCTTCCACGACTCTGAAGTCTCAAACTGAAATCTTTGTTGTTTGATGGAGGACCAATCTTGAATAATTCCTAACCCTCAATTTCAAACCTTAGTTAGCCTGGATTGTTAAATTGTATGGGGTGATTCCCCGGAGAAAGCAATTTTGTTTGGAAGGATTAACAGTAAAAGGAAACCAATCCACCAAAGAACATAGTGGTTGACTAGCATAAAAGCTGACACCATTCAGAGCTTAAATCAACTCCAAGAAGTAGTGCAAGATTGGAACACGTGGAGAGACCTGGCACTGAGACTCACCAAGAATCAGGCACTCCTCCCCCTCCCTCTCCTCCTCTTCTTCCTCCTCCTCTTCCTCATAATCACAAAGGCCACATTTTTATACTTTTCTGGCAAGGAAAGGTAGTCCTCAACTAGCAAGAGTTCGTTTAGTGACTGTTCAAAATCACAACAGCACTGAAAAAAAATATGACAGGATCGTTTTTCACACGGTCAGAGCAGTATCTTCAAGGTCACGTGATCAAAATTGAGCACTTGGCAACTGGCTCATATTTATGACGGTTGCAATGTCCCAGAGTCACATGATTACCTTTTGCCAAGTGGCTGGATTTTGATCATGTGACCATGGGAATGCTGCAAAGGTCTTTAGTGTGAAACATGGTTATAAGTCCCTTTTTTCGGGGTCATTGTAACTTTGAATGGTCACTAAATGAAGTATTGTTAAGTTGAGAACTGCTTGCATATGTATATGTATTTGTCAATCTGTCTATTGTCCATCCATCCATCCATCTCCATATCTATCTACATCTTTGTCTATCTGTGTGTCCATCCACCCATCTTTATCTACCCATCTATCTACCAAATACCAGTCTGAGTAATTAATATTGTTTACAGAATCAAAACAAAAGAAATTTAAACCAAGGATAGTTCTAAAACAAAGGGATAAATAAGAAAGCAAGAAAAGAAAAGAAGAGACTTCTGATTTCCTTTGCGGCAGTTACAAATGGATTTCACCTCCTTCTCCCTCTCCGTATTTATAGCTGTCTCTCTTCTTTCCATATTCTCTTCTTCCTAATCGTCCAACCCATGGATCACTGGCTCTTCCCCCTTGTTGATCCAAAGTAGCTTCCCCTCCCCCCGCATCCTGTATTGCATTTGATAGAGAAAAGGGCATCTCTCCACCTGCCATTTTTGAGGCCCTGAATCTTTATCCTTCCTTGGCTGCAGGTGACCGCTCCCCCCCCCCCACACTTCCCGCAAAAAAAAATCCCTATAAAATTCATTCGCTCTGCCGTTTACATTATCTTGACCCCTCCTTGCAGCCCAACAATCCTCTTATTGTCAAATCTGAGCTCGCGGCTTCTCTCTCCCCCCCCCCCCCCCCCCCCCCCGCCCCACAAACCCTTTTCGTCCCCTCCCTAAAAAAAAAAAAAAAAAAAGAAGGCGATGCCATATACAAATCCTTATTTCTGTGAAATCTCGGATTTTTTCTTTTTTTCTTTAAAAGGGCGGAGGAAAATGCAGCTTCTGCCGCAGACCTCTCCCTGCTGCTACTTTTGACTTTGGAGGAGCTTAGCGGTTGGAAATTCCAAATTCGATGGGAAGTCTTTGATGGGAAGTGCGATCGCATTATTTTGGGGGTTTTTTTCCCGCACCACTCATGAAGCATTAAAGGATTTTCATCCCCGGAGCTTGGAAGCACTGGTGTGTTTCATCCTGCGCATGTCTTAAGCACTGCCTGGGGCCACAGACGTTTCTGCAAAGGAAACTCAAGAAAGGGGGAGAACCCGCCCTTCCTCCCCCCAAAATCTCTCCCTCCACTTGCCCCAAGGAGATAGAAAACCCTACTGAGATTCAGAAACTTAAATTTACAGGCGGTCCTTGGCTTATGACCGCCCCTGGGCCCCAAATTTCGGTTGCTAACCAATGAGACATTCATTAAGTGAGTTTGGCCGCATTTCGCGAACTTTCTTGCCACAGTTGTTAAGTGAATCACTGCAATAGTTAAATTAGCAGTTAAGCGAACCTGGCTTCCGCATTGACTTTGCTTGTCAGAAGGTTGTAAAAGGGGATCACATAACACACACACACCCCAGGACACTGCAACGGTCATAAATATGAGTCAGCTGCCAAGCATCTGTTTATTATTTTTATTACATGATCGTGGGGATGCTACAATGATCATAAAGGTGAAAAATGGTCGTGTTACTTTTTTCAGTGCCGTCATAACTAATAATAATCAGAATAGAACTGGAAGGGACCTTAGAGGTCTTCTAGTCTAACCCCCTGCTCAAGTAGGAGATCATACACAGTTCAGACAATTTGCTGCCAGTCTCTTCATAAAAACCTCCAGTGATAGAGCACCCACAACTTCTGAAGGCAAGTGATTCTCACTGTTAGGAATGGTCACTAAATGAACTGTTATAAGGTGGGGATTACCTATACTGATTTGGCAGAAAATTCTGCAGAGCGGAAATTGTTTCATGTTACAAGGTAATCCTCATCTTACAACCACAACTGAGCCCAAAATTTCTGCTGTTAAGCGAGACATTTGTTACGTGAGTTTTGCCCCATTTTATGACCCTTCTTGCTACAGCTGTTAAGTGAATTCATGCAGCTGATAAGTTAGTAACCCAGCTGTTAAGTGAATCTGGTTTCCCCAATGATTTTGCTTTGTCAGAAGATTGCAAAAGTGGATCACGTGACCCCGGGACATTGCAACCGTTATAAATACGAATCAGTTGCCAAGCATCACGTTGGCCATGGGGATCACACGGCCATGGGGATGCTGCAGAGGTTGTAACTGAAAAACAGTTGTAAGTCACATTTTTCAGTACTGTTGCAACTTTGAACGGTTACTAAACCAACTGTTGTAAGTCGAGGACCACCTGTCGTTGGGAGGTAGGCAAGGATCCATCTTTAAAATGATCCTTGGTTCTCCCAAATTGGAGGCCTCAGACCCAAAGCTGACCATCCTGGCAGTATTACAGATAATCACCCTTCTTTTAATGGCCATTCAAAGTGACAACATCACTGAAAAAAGGAACTTAAGACTGTTCTTCACACTTACGACAGTTGCAGTGTCCCCATGGCTGTGGGATCAAAATTCGAACACTTGGCAACTGACTCATAGTTATGGCAGTTGCAATATCCTGGGATCATGTGATCACTTTTTGCGACCTTCTGACAAGCAAAATAAATGGGGAAGCCAGATTTAATAACCGTGTGACTAACTTAAAAATGGTGGTGATTCACTTAACAACTGAGACAAGAAAGATTTTTAAAAATGGAACAAAACTCACTTAACAAATGTCTTGTTTAGCAATAGAAATGTTGGGCTCAATGGTCATTGTAATTCAAGGACTGTCTATCATGGTAGAGGAATGGGGTTGGTTTCCAATCTTTCAGATGACACCAAGTCCTAGAGGCTTGATGACATCTTCTTGGCAACCAAGGAGAAACGACTTGCTATCATCTCCTTCTTTTTATTTCCAACCAGCTAGCTTTTTGGATTTCCTGGTGGTCTCCCATCCAAGGAAGAGTCATGATCAGTCTTTTGATATCAGCCATGCTTCTGCTCAGCTAGGCAGGACATTTCCCTCAAGATGAGCTCCATTCCTAGGGACCATGTAATTTTCTTGAGAAGCCAATGTTTTGTCATGATCTTCTTTCTAGCCTAGCCAGGCCTAGGGATCTCGTATTGGTCTCCCATCCATTCGCTAACCAGCTTTGTCTTGCTTAGCTTTACTTGTTCTGCAAAGATTTGAATCCCATCAAATCTAACACACTAGTTAGGCAAAGCTAAAAGGATATGCGAGTGTGCTACTCTCCTTTTAAAAGCAGTTTTCAGCAAAATATTTTTTTCTTTCATTACCCCAAAATGCCTTTCAGAAAATCTTATCGTACTTGAAGAATTGGTTGTTAAGTCCCTTCCTTCGGAACAGTCATAACTTCAAATGATAGTTGAGTGAACAATTGTAACTCAAGGATGACCTGTATTATAAAAAACAAACCCAACATTATAGAATTATGTTTGTCATTGAAGCAAATGACCATCGTTAATTTCATTGATTGTCAACTGAGTTCACACAATCTCTTTTAGCCCCAAATCCAATTTAACTTAACACAGTGTTGACTGCCAGAAAGAATGCGTTCCAGTTCTTTTGTTTCCTTCTTAGCTTTCTCATTGTCTCTTTTGAATGGCGGGTAAATGTGATTTATCTCAATGAGTCCGCTGGCAGCTAAAGTATCCGAATGCCATAACTCTGGGAATTCCCTAACAATTTTGGAATTGCTCACAGTTTCCCAGTTGGGAGTATCCATGTGTTGTGAGATTAAGGCATTTTCATTGTATCTTCTGATAGCTAGTTGGTGTTCACGGATGCACTCTTCTAATCTTCTTGTTTGTCCTACATAGTGGCTGTTAACAATCCTTACATTGTATGTTATAGGTGACACCCAGATAAGCAGGGATTGACATCAGATAAACAACCAAGTAGAAAACAATCAAGGCTTACCAAGGAGAAAACCAGCAGTGGGAAGGCAACCTACATTATGTAAACCCAATATTCTTTCCCACTGATGATGGTATCTAGTTGGGTGCTCTTCCTCCTTCCCCCTCCTTCTTGCAAACCCTCCTCCCTTAATGTTTCCTAGTTAAGTCATGAAACGTCTGCAAAAAAACCAACCAAACTTAGAGAGCGCCAAGTATTTCACAGTCCTCCCCCTCTTCTTCCTCCTCCTCCTGCTCCTCCTCCTCTTCCTCCTCCTGTATCTTCCTCCTTCCTTCCCTTTCCTCATCTTCTACTTCCTTCTCTTGCTCTTGCTTCTTCTCCATCTTCTATTGCCATGGGCCACCCCAGATAATTAGGTGGGAGAGGGAGAGCTCTTTTGGGGTCTCCCTCTCACTGATCCATTGAATTGTTGAATGGGCCATCCCAATTTTGCAAGGATGTGCCTACAAGATAGGAAAGGAGGGGAAAAATGCCTTTTTTCCACCACAGATTGCATCAGGTTCCTTTAAAAGGGGGCAGGATGTCAGTACAGATCCTGTTTTTAATCCCCCCGCACCCCCAAAAAATCTCTATCGGTCTTTGATAAAGGAGGAGTCTCTTTCTAAGAATAGCTCTTGTCTCCTGGCTGAGAATGAGGAAAGAACCAAGCCAGATATATATAAACCGTTTAGATTCATTTCCGCTGTGAAGGATTTTGATGCTGCCATGCAAGCCACCCATCCCCGTCACTAAACCAAATTTTTTTAAATGAAATGTCAGGTCTGATTTGGCAGGATGTGGAAGGAAGGAGCCAGCTTGAGCAGGGCACTCCGGAGATGTCCCAGGCTGGCTTAAATCCGAACATCTCCTTAGCTGTAAAAAGGTTCAGGGAGCTGGTGCATAAGCTTTAAGACCTTGGGATCACTTTGGCACAAAAATGCTGAATTCTTCCCTGCTGACATCCTTTAATTTTCCTGCTCTCATCACGATGTAAAAAAGATTTGAAATTATGGAAAAACTGCAGAGAAGAGCAACAAAGATGATTAGGAGACTGGAGGATAAAACATAAGAAGAATGGCTGCAGGAATTGGGTATGTCTGGTTTAATGAAAAGAAGGACCAGGGGAGACATGATAGCAGTCTTCCAAATATTTGAGGTGCTATCACAGAGAAGATTCTCCTATTCTCCAAAGCACCTGAAAGCAGGGCAAAAGGACCAAAGGGGGATGGAAATTAATCAAGGAGAGAGCACTTGAATATGAGCCAGCAGTGCGTTGCAGCTGCCAAAAAAGCCAACACAGTCCTAAGCTGCATGAACAGAGGGAGAGAATCGAGATCATGCGAAGTGTTACTGCCACTTTATAATTCCCTGGTGAGACCACGCTTGGAATATTGGATTCAGCTTTGGTCAACATATTATAAAAAAGATGAGGAGACTCTGAAAAGAGTGTAGAGAAGAGCAACAAAGATGATTAGGGGCCTGGAAGCTAGAACAAATGAAGAGCAGTTGCAGGAATTGAATATGTCTACTTTGATTAAAAGAAGAAGTCGGGGTGACATGATAGCAGTCTTCCAGTATCTCAGGGGCTGCCGCAAAGAGGAGGGTCAGCCTATTTTCCAAAGCACAAGAAGGCAGGACAAGAAGCGATAGATGGAAACCAATCAGGGAGAGATCCAGCCTAGAATTGAGGAGAAATTTCATGACAGAACAATTAAACAGTGCATGCGGCTTATCTCCAGAAGTTGTGGATACTCCCATATTGGAAGTGTTTAAGAAGAGACTGGACAGCCATTTCTCTGAAATGGTATAAAGTCTCCAGCCTTAAGAAGAGGGTTAGACTGGAAGACCTTTCAACTCTGCTTTTCTGTTGTTTTCGGAGCAAAAAAAAATATATACTGAAAATCAAAATTTGTTCTCCCCAGCAGTTCAAGTTTGAATCCCATCAGCTTTTAATGTTAGCCATCCTCTCTCTCTTCTGCTGTTCTTGTTTTTTCTGGCTTTCCAAGTACAGGTAGTACTCAAGTTACGATCACAACTGAGCCCAAAATTTATGTCGCTAAGTGAAACATTTGTTAAATGAGTTTTGTCCCATTGTATGATCTTTCTTGCCTCAGTAGTTAAGTGAATCCCTGCAGATGTTAAGTCGGTCACATGGCTGTTAAGTCAGGAGGTCGCAAAAGGGGAGTCACGTGACCTCAGGACACTGCAACTGTCATAAATACGAATCAGTTGCTGAGCGCCTGACTTTTGATCACATGACCTGCAATGATTCTGCAACGGTCATAAGTGTGAAAAACTGTCAGAAGTCACTTTTTTCAGTGTTGTTGTAGCTTTGAAGTGTCACTAAATGAACTGTTGTAAGTCAAGGCTGTCTGTATCTTTTCTTTCTTTTTCTTTTGGCTTTTTCTGACACTCCAGATCAGATCAGATCAGAGCTCCAGATTATTCACTAAATAATCTCACTTTTTGCACACATACACATACACACCCAGCTCTCCGCAGCCTTCCAGAAGAAATCAGATCTCTAAAAAATAATGTACAAAAAATACAATAAGCTGTAATTTAAGCAACAAAAACAAAACAAGAAATGTTTTCTAATACTGATTATTATTGTGTATTATTATAGATAGATAGTCCTTGACAGTTCATTTAATGGTTGTTTGAAGTTAAACACTGAAGAAAGGGACTCAGGTCCATTTTTCACACTTACGACTGTTGCAGCATCCCTGTGGTCATGTGATCAAAACTCAGACTCATATTTATGACGGTTGCAGTGTCCCGGGTTCAAGTAATACCCTTTGTGAGCTTCCGACAAGCAGAGTCAATGGGGGAATCCAGATTCACTTCACAACCATGTGACTAACTTAACAACTGTAGTGATTGACTTAACAACAGTGGCAAGACAGGTCATAAAATGGGACAAAAATTACTTAACAACTGTCTCATTTAGCAACATAAGCTTTGGGCTCAACTGTGATCTTAAGATGACCAGTCCTAGGGCATGTGGCACATTTTTAAATGCAAATGAAAAAAGCCAAGAAACAAAATGGAAATTCTGACTATTAGTAGTATTGGCTGTCCAATTTAATTAATCAACTTTCATTCTCTGGAGGATTTTCGTGAGTTGATATTGCATGTTTTCTCACATGGTCCACAAACCATGGGTGTGCTAGCCAGGATTTGATCAAAACACCAGCCCTGAGAACACAACAGGTGTCTGAAATCTAATTTCCAACAAAACCAAATGCCTGACTTGAGCTATGGAGTCCTTGGTGCTCTCTGAGCTTGGTGGTTTGCTTGAAGATGCTTTGTGACCTAACTAGGGAGTATCATCAATGTTAGTAGGGAGTGGGGATTGTGGAGAGGAGAAAAAGGAAGAGGAGGAGAAGGAGAGGAAGGAAGAAGGAAGACAAGAAGGAGAAGGAGAGGAAAGAAAAGGAGGAAGAAGAAGAGGAGGAGAGAGGAAAAAGAAGAGGAGGAGGAGGAGGAAGAGGAGGAGGAGGAAGACTTACACAGTTCTGGTTGAGAGTGTTGGGAGTTGTAGTTCCGGCCTCAGGGTTCTCAAAAGTCCCTCCACACCCCTCCAGTCAAGGCGCCTGATGTTTCCCAGGTGGTCCAGTCGATGCAGAAAGATGCAAACCCAGCAAGGAGTGGAATCTTTGTGCCTGCAAGCTAGTCAGGTGTGACGGAGAGAGAGAAGAGAGAGTGGCGGCGGGGGGTGGGGGGAGAGAGGGAGAGAGGGAGATTTTATGGCTTTGCTTGTGAGAAGCCAGCTGGGCAAACGGCGATCATGTCACCCAGGATGCTGCAATCATCTGTGACCAGACTAGCTTTGATCGATCATTGATAAGGTTTCCAGGAGTGGTGCCTGCATCTTACAAGGGGGGTGGAAAATGCATGCCATTGGCTACTGGCTAGCCAATCACCATCCTCAGAATCTCCCTCCTTTCCCCATGAGATGCTGGAGTTGCAATGAGAGACAGGAAAGATTCTTCCCATCCTGGCTGGATAGAAGATTAAGAAGACCAAATCTTTTCTTTTCTTTTCTTT
>NW_020769442.1:172869-186146 GCF_900518735.1 Pseudonaja textilis | reverse complement strand
TCATACCACATGCTTTCTTGATTTCATCCTTCCTTTCTTCTTTTTCTTTTCTCCTTCTTACCTTGATTTCATTTTTCCTCCCTTCCTCCCTTTTTTCTTTCTTCCTTTTTCATCCCTCCCTCCCTCTCTTTTTTCTTTTCTTCTTTCTTTATTTACTTTCTCCTTCCTTCCTTCCTTCCTTCCTTCCTTCCTTCCTTCCTTCCTTCCTTCCTTCCTTCCTTCCCAAGAATACTTCTGAAAACCTGGAAATGTCTCTTGGCATTTAAATATCTTCCTCTCCTACACATCAGGAACATATGAAGGGTAACCTTATAAACTTCTTTATTCAGTCTCTCTCTCCCTCTCTCCCCCTCCCCTGAAGCATTCGCACCCATGCAGCTAAGACCACATCTTTCCCTTTTGGAAGTTCTGGAAAAAAAATCCCCTGCTTCTCATCATTTCTGTTTGTAAAAATAAATGCCCAGGAAACCCGCCCCCCCCCACCACAATGCTCCAGAAGAGGAAGGGTCTCATACCGGGATGTCTTCTCCCCTTTGCTGACTTCCAGTCTCCTCATCCGCCCGCCTGCCCGTCTGTCTTTCTGTCTGGGCAGCCGCCAATCCCAGGCTTGGCGCCCAGCTGTCAATGGCTGGGCTCAAGGGGGTGACGGGAAGTTCCATTTGTCACCTTCCCTTTATCTTTGGGGCGAGGCCAGGTTTACGGGCCCTGAAGAAGCTCTCACAGACATGCAAAAGGGAAGTGGTTCCAGGGCAGGGTGGGAAGGGGGAAGCAAAGGTCTGGATGGGAGAGGGGAATACAGCGAGGCAGGCCGAGGTTTCTGGTGTCTTTATCTGACTTAGAACCTGGAGGCAGCTCGCTTCGAGGATCTGACGCTTCCTCCCGCTCCTTGTCTACCTTCCCCATCTCCTCCTCCTCCTCCTTTTCCTTCTCTGTCCTCTCTTCTCTTGCATGTTTCCCCCCCCCCTCCTCCTCCTCCTCCTCCCTCTCTCCCTAGGTGCCTTTCTCCTCCTCCTCCTTCGGGTTCTTATCCTTTTCATTTTTCTTCTCCTTGTCTCTTTTCTCCTCTTCTCCCTTTCTGCTTTCTCATCTGCCTGTCTCTTGATGCACTGGCTTTCTTTGACTGCTGCAGCATACAACTGGCTTATGTTTAAGTGACTGTCCACTAAGACTTTAGGATCCCTCTCGCTGTCGAGCCAGGTACCACCTGTATCAGGGGGGTGTCAAACTGGTGGCCCATGGGCCAGGTGCGTCACGTGCCCGCAAATGGGGAAAATATTGTGAAATGTCACGTGACAGCAATGTGACGTGGCAATGTGAGGCTACAAGTTTGATATCCGTGACCTGTATACCTGTGCATTTGTTTTTTCTTGCCTAAATGTAGAATTTTATTTCTCTTACCATTTGTTGGATGGGGCCCAGTGTTTCAAGTCTGTCAGGATCCTTCGGTATCCTAAGCCTATCTTCTGCGGGTATTGGCGATTCCTGCCAGCTTGGTGTCCTCTGCAAATTTGACGAATTCCTTCCTTATCTCCTCACGTATATCATTGATTTGGTAGACTTTCAGTGCAACACAGGGTCAGCTCAACCCACTGGACACTACCGTTCTGATTCTGCAAAGGGAACATAATAAGACTCAAAAGCTGAAGTGAAGTTGAAAAGCTACAGCTAAGTTTCACCTCCTTCTTCTTGCTCTTGTCCTTCCAAGACAAGTTTTCATGACTCACGTCAACCCCGAAGGTTAATTAAGGTTAATTATCTTCCTAGCTTAGCAGCACCTACAAGTTCAAAAGAGAGCGGAGGGGATCTAACACCCCTCTGGTTGCCATCAATCACTTACCGTGAGTGGCAGGCTGCCAGATCTGGGGGATCAAAGAGGAGGCTTTTCCACATGCAGAGTCAACTTGTGAACCTGGTAATTTTGGCGGTGCTTAGCAGGGGGCATTTGCCAAAGCCTTTGGGAGAAGGGGAGATGGGGGGGGGTCAAGATGGAGCAGAAGAGTCCATTTGATGTCTGCCAATGCTAGAATTAGCCTCTTAGGTCATGTATTCCCCCGTTAATAAAAGGAGGATGCAGACAGAGCCAAGATGAAACATATGATCAAGGAACCACAGGAGATAAGTGACGTCCGCTGACTTGGTTTCCCAACAGCAGGCCTAAAGAGGTCTTGCCCAAGGAGGGGGACTGGACAGGTAGAAGGTGCAATCGGCTGATCCAATGCTTCCCAGTTTCTCTTTAAATAGGAGCCAGCCCTGTGGCTGCAGCCACCAAAACGGCCAACACAATCCCAGGCTGCATTAACAGAGGGATAGAATCAAGATCACGTGAAGTGACAATAATACTCTATAACGCTTTGCTAAGAGCACACTTGGAATACCGCATCCAGTTTTGGTCACCATGATGTAAAAAAAGATGTTGAGACTCTAGAAAGAGTGCGGAGAAGAGCAACAAGGATGATTAGGGGACACTGAAGGCTAAAACGTAGGAAGAACAGTTGCAGGAATTGGATCTAGTTTAACGAAAAGAAGGACCGGGGGTGACATGATAGCAGTGTTCTGATATTGGAGGGGATGTCCCAAAAAAGAGGGGGTCCACATATTCTCCAAGGCACCTGAGGGCAGGACAAGAAACAGTGGATGGAGACTAATCAAGGAGAAAAACCTACCCAGAAATTAAGAGAACAGGGAAGAGAACAGGGAAAGAAAATAAGATAAGAGGCAAAGAGAAGGGAAGGGAAAGAGAGAGAGGAAATGAGTATTTTCTGATGTTTTGTTTCTAGGATGCTGTAAGCCATCCCTTGACAGAAATCAGCTACATATAAATTGAATAAACAAACAGATTTAAAAAAAAAAGCTCTGTCCAGAAGTATAACTCCTTGGGTATTTTCCTGGGGGAAAAATGCGCAAGGGACATTGGTCTATCTGCTCCTCAAAATTGGGAACTCTGTTTGCTGCCCTTGTAGGTTTTCCCAACAGTTGATGTTTTATGGGGCAATTCTCACACGTCCTTGTTTACCCACTCAGCCTGGAAGTGGATAATCTTCACACCTCTGCATCCCCAGGGATGCAAACCTTGATGGAATACCAAAGCGACATCTTCATCCATCACCTTCTCTGGGGAGGCTGTGAGGCAGCTCCGTTAGGAGACTGGCTCATCGGTCCTGCGAGGAACAGAAAACGATGTTTTGGTCAAAAATGCTAGAAAGAACAATCCAAATGGAAAGAGGGACCTGCCCAGGGAAAGAAGGAAGGCCATGTTTATTTATTTGTTTATGTATACTTATATCCCACCTTTATTATTCTTTTAATAACTCAGATATGGTTCTTCCCCCTCTTTTCCTGAACACAAGGACCTTCTAAGGTGGGAGGGAGAGAGGGAGGGAGAGGGGGGGGGAGAGGAGTTGCCCGAGTCACTAGTGGCATAAGGCAGGGATAGAACTCACTGACTCTTGGTGATTGGCCCAAAGTCACCCAATTGGTTTTCACGCCTGAGGTAGGGACTAGGACTCAGAATCCCCTGGTGATTGGCCCAGAGTCACCCAGCCAGTTTTAATGAATCTAAAAGTAAAAAAGTGAAAGTACAAGTAGTCCTCAATTTAAAATCATTGTTTACCTAAGTTTGAAGTTGCAAGAATGTTGAATACTGGCTAAGAAATCCTGGGAATTGAAGCCCACCTCTCTTAAAAAGCACGCTGGGTGGGGAATTCAGGGCGTTGAAGTCCACCCTTTTTAAAGCACTTTGGCTGAGGAATTCTCGAGCAGCAGCATATTCGTTCAATTAAGAAATAAAAAGAAATAAAATCTAACTTGCAAACTCTGCACAAGCATCCACAATTCCCTTTGTAAACAAGGTGGACTTTTTGGCCAGTGGGGTGATGTATAAACGTGATCAAAAATAAATAAAAGAACAAATAAATAAACCACAAGCACTTTGTCCCCATCTCTTCCCTTCTACCACCCTGGGAATGCAGGAAGGGGGTCCATTTTTGTCTAGATCTGCCCCCAGAGATGATGGTTGCAATCATCTGGGCCTTACGCAAAGAACGACTTATCCCTCTCGCCAAGGAGCGAGAGGTTTTTCTGAAGGGTGTCAAATCACCTTGCTTAGCTTGCAGTTCTGTTTTCCCCCAGTTTGCGGTCTGTTTTGGTTATAAACAGCAATTTAGAAGCTGGCAGAGGGCAAATCACTGTTTATCCAAGGGGTTGAGGTCCAAATGCATCATTACTGCAGCTTTTGCAACGGAGCTTTTCGTGATCCTTTTGCGGTCCAGAAGGGAGAAAAACACCTTCCCAGCTGTCGAACAAGGGAGATGAAAGGACCGGTTTTGGGGTCTGTGTGCACTCAGCCCCCACCCCCCCCAACGATTGGAAAGAGAGGGGGGGAGTCCCAACACGAGGAGGGCAGCCGCTTATATTTAATAAATAATACAGGTAGTCCTCAGATTGCAACAGTTCACTTAATGACCATTTGAGGTTACAAAGGCAGGGAAAACAGGGCAAAGAGAAGGGGAAAGAATTGAAGAAGGGAGGGAGGGAGGGGGAGGAATGGTTGAAAAGAAAGACAGAAGGAAGGAAAGTGATGAAGAAGGAGGGAGGAGGAAGGAGTAATGGAGAGAAGGAAAGGAAAAGAAAGGAAAGGAAGAGAAAGGGGGAAAAAAAAGATAGCAGGTAATTGATAAACTGCCCTAGAGAGTTAACGGATTCCTGAGTTGGAGTCCTTTACCTCTATGCTGTAAAAATGACACGGTCATGTTTATGGAAAGAAAAGAGAGAGAGAAAAGGTAATCCCACCTAAACACAGCTGTTGCTGAGCCTTGAAAACAGAGGAGAGAAGCAACTGAGTCTTTTACCCATCCATCTGTCTTGTGTCTGCTGTCTGGGTGTATTTCTTTCCTTCCTTCCTTCCTTCCTTCCTTCCTTCCTTCCTTCCTTCCTTCCTTCCTTCCTTCCTTCCTTCCTTCCTCCCTCCCTCCCTCCCTCCCTCCATCCATCCATCCATCCAAGGTGACATATTTGTCAAGTAAGGGGGATTTTTCCAGGATTTTTTAATGTTGTCCTGGGACACCGTTCATTTTGACATTACCTGATAAGGCTACTTACTTGGTTGATGAAAAGTCTGCAACCAAACAATCAAGTTTAGAGGGCACCAAGGACACCCCCACCCCCCAAGCCTCCCTCTTCCTCCTCTCTGTATACACCACTCCCCTCTAGCACTGATGATGTTTCCTAGTTGGGTCCTGAAAGGTCTGGAAGAAAACTGCCAAGATCAGGCAAGACCAGATTCATTTTGGGACCTTTTGTCCTGCTGAAGGACAACCTTGACCATGGTGGATCTCTTCTTCCCATCAACCAGAGACGGTAGCGTTACCCAACCAAGAAAGCCATATGTTTCCTTCCACCTTTAACGGGAGCCTGCTTCCAAATACAGGCTCTCTAGTCAGCCAGCCATGGAAACGCCCGGCCACCTTAGGATGAGACGACTCAAGCCTGGGATCAGGCAAGAGGAGGACCCACAGGTTATCATGAAATCAAAGAAGGGCCCAACTCTAAATGTCTTCTCTTCATCCTCTCCTGCCCTCTCTGATTAAACTGCCCTCTTCAATTATAGGGGTCAAGGAGTCCTTATATTAATAAAAAAAAGAGAGAGAGAGAGGCTGACTCACGATTTCCATCATACCTCACAAAATACATTTCTTGGGCTTGTAGACCCTCTGTACCGTATCAAAGCCTTGTTTTAGGGGCATTTTCGCCCACCCTTCCCATGTCTCTCCTGCCCCCTCTCTCCCCTTCACAGATACATTTTCCCTATAAGGCTGGCTCACCTGTGATTAAAACACTGACCCAGCAATTATTCACATCTGGGAGGAACGTCACCCTCCCTTTGAAGTCTTCTCAATAACTTCTTCTTCTTCTTTTCATGTCTTCCTCCCCCCTCTGCCGAAAAGCACACTTGAAGGTTCTAGCAAGGGTCTCCCACCAGAAATGAGCTGAGTCTCAAGGTGGAATTCCTCTGTAATAAGTTCAGGTGACGAGGGTGAGATGGTTGAAGATCCCTGAGATGACCTGTTGCACGAGCCAACAAGGGGCCCCCTTGTGCCTCTCTGCTCGCTCTTTCTCTAATTGACAAGGGTGCCTATTCAACCCCTTTGGCCTCTTTCGGGTTTAAGGAATTGAGAGAGAGAGAGAGAGAGAGAGACGGAGAGAGAGAGAGAGAAGTCACGGGTGGAGGATGAGATCATGGCTGCGTTGCAAAGCAGAGGCCCCCACCCAAGGAGATCAGCTGTTGGAGGCGAGGTGCAGGTGAAGATAATGGGGTGGGGGGGGATCTGCGTGGTGGAATTTGGAGTGGGGAGGATTTACGGAGAGCAGGGATTCTCAGCCTCGGTGACTTTAAGACGGGTGGACCTCAACTCCCAGAATTCTCCAGCCAGCATTCTTTAAGAGGGAGGACTTGAAGACTCCCAGAATTCCCTGGGCATCACAGTACACACGTTTTCTCCTTCGCAGTTTGGTGATTAGGATATTATTTTCTATTGGATTGTTTGTCTGGTATTAAGCCCCTCTTATCTAGCAACTGGCCGTTGGAGGATTTTGTTCTGGTCTTTTTCGTTTCCTCCTTACCTTTTTCTATTGCCCTTTTTGACTGGTGTGTAAATATGGCTTGTCTCTATCTATCATGGTTGCCTAGGGAATTCTGGGAATTGAAACCCACCTATTTTAAAGATGCCAAAGTGCAGAAATACCGATTTAAAGAATGCTGCAATAGCACAGTTGAAGAAGTGTTTGGACGGATGTTGCGTGGTTGTTAATGCTGCACTTATCCGTATGTTTCTTTCTAACATAGGCAGTGCTCACGTTATAGTCATAGTTGGGACCAGAATTTTAGTTGCTAAGTAATCTGGTTGTTAAGTGAGTCATCACGTGATTGGACCCAATTTTATGATGATTTTTACTATGGTCCTTGAGGGACTCATGTGGTTGTCAAACAAATCCGGCTTCCTAAATTGACCTTGCTTGTCAGAGGCCTGATGGGGAAGGACGCAAGTCACAATCATGTGACCGCATGATACTACATAACTGTCATAAATGTGAGTTGCAGCCGCTAAACAACGGGTTATAAGGCCAGGACTATATGTATCTCGAGTTAGTAGCCACAAGAGGAACTCAAACAGGCAAAGCTTCCTCCACAGCCCTGTAGCCGCCATCTTGAATTTTTTTACTCAACCCTGCTGACATCTATAGACACAGCAAAAAAAGAAAAAAGAAAAGTAGACAAAGCCCTCCAGAATCCCAAAACAGTACAGGAAATCCTCAACTTACAACAGTTCATTTAGTGACCATTTAAAGTTACAACAACGGCACTGAGAAAAGTGACTTGTGACCCTTTTTTGCACACTGACAACCTTTGCAGCCTCCCCATGATCACAGGATCCAAATCTAGACACTCGGCAACTGGTTCGTATTTATGATGGTTGCAGGGTCTTGCGATCCGTTTTTGCGACCTTCCAATAATCAAAGTCATCGGGGCAGCCAGATTCGCTTAATAACTTAACAACTGCAGCTATTCCCTTAACAACAAGAGAAGTCGTAAAACGGGGCAAAACTCACCATCTTGCTTACAAACTGAAATTTTGGACTGAACTGTGACTGTAAGTCGAGAACTCTCCATATGGCTGGATCCGGTATCCCTCGCCTCATCCTATTCTGAAACGTGATTTACAAAATGAAATGGTATAGGGTTTCCTTCTTGAAGGAAGGGGGTTGGACTAGAAGGCCTTCAGGTTCCCTTCCAACTCTGTTGTTCTGTTAAAGGTCCTTTGGAGTGTCTATTCTAACCGGAAACCAACTTCATGCTAGCATTAAACCCTTCATCATTTAAACCCCTTTTCATAAATAAAATCGGCCGAAGTTGGAGAAAACAGATGTCAATTTAACCTTCCCAACATATCGAACTGCAGTGGATTAAAAAGTAAATAAATAAATAAAATGACCAGCAACAGGATAAGGCCTTGGACTTCGTTGATGGACTATTAAACAGAGCAAAACAATACATTTCCTTAGGAACCACAGCATGAATTCACCAGGCAGTTGCCCAGGAGCCTGGCTTGGCTTGGTTTTTACAAATCTTGTGTTGGAAACACACAATTGTCGAACTTGCATGGATATCACCGTCAGAATTTGCAAGCTTGAGGTGAGGTCCTGGTCTGCTTCCTCTTTGCAAATTAAGGTTCAGAGTCTGCCCTTCCTTCCAGGGTGCAAGGACGCACAATGCAGATAGTCCTTGACTTACAGAAGTTCGTTTAGTGACTGTTCAAAGTTAAAACACACTGAAAAAACTGATGACCACTTTATACATTGCAGCATCCCCATGGTCACATGATCAAAATTCAGACGCTAAGCAGCTGGCTCATATTTATGACGGTCGCAGTTCCCTAGGGTCACGCGATCCTCTTTTGCAACCTGGCAAAGTCAACGGGAAAGCCAGATTCACTTAATGACCATGTGATTGACTTAATATCTGCAGGGATTTACTTAACAAGTGTGGGGAAAAAAGGTCATAAAATGGGGCAAAACTCACTTAACAAACGTATCGCTTAACAACAGAAATTTTGGGCTCAATTGTGGTCATAACAGGGAGGCCTCAATTTAATGACCACAGTGGCAACCAGAATTTCCATTGCTAAGCTGGGCTGTGATCAAACGAGCTGCGCCTCTTTTATGAACTTTTTCCCTTGGTTGTTAAGTGCACTACTGCGGTCGTTAAGTGAATCGTGCGGACGTTAAGTGAGTCTGGCTTCCCCCATTAACTTTGCTTGTTGAAAGCCAGCTGGGAAGGTTGCAAATGGTGAGCATGCAACCCTGGGAGGCTGCAGTGGTTGTAAAACATACCGGTTGCCAAGAATCCGAATGTTGATCTTGTGGTTATGGGAATGCTACATCGGTTGTAAGTACAAGAACTAGTATAAGACTCTTTTTTCAGTGACGTTGTGACTTTGAATGGTTGCTACACGAATAATTGTATTAAAATGCACCCAAAATAAATGTAAAAGATAAAAGCAAAGTAGCAAAAAATAAGGGATGAGTTCCACTTAACCGTCATGTAACAAAATAACAGAGTTGGAAAGGTTGCCGTCCAAGCCCTTTCTCAAGCAGGGGACCCAATGCCATTCCAGACAAGTGGCTGTCCAGTCTCTTCTTAAAAACTTCCACAACTTCTGGAGGCAAGTTGTTCCACTGATTCATTGTTCTCACTGTCAGGAAATTTCTCGTTAGTTCTAGGTTGGATCTGCCCTTAGTTTCTACCCATGGCTTCTTGTCCTGCCTTCGGATGCTTTGGAGAATTGTTTGCCTTTGTAAGAGCCCCTCAAATATTGGAACACTGATATCAAGTCTCCTCTAGTCTTTCTTTTCATTAAACCAGATATATCCAATTCCTGCAACCATTCTTCACATGTTTTAGCCTCCAGTCCCTTAATCATCTTCATTGCTCTTCTCTACACTCTTTCCAGAGTCTCAACATCTTTTCTATATCATGGCAACCAAAACTGTATTCCAAGCGTGGTCTTAGCAAAACATTATAAAGCCCCCCTAACACTTCAGGTGATCTTGATTCTATCCCTCTGTTGATACAGCCTAGAATTGCATTAGCCTTTTCTGGCTGCTGTAGCGCACGGCTGGCTCCTATTTCAGTGGTTGTCCACCATAATTCCAATTGTCCACCCTCTCACAATTTCTACTATCGAGCCAGGTCCCCCCTATTCTGTACCTGAGCATTTATTTTTTTCCTGCCTAAATGCAAAGACCTTACTTTTCTCACCACCAAATTGCATTTTGTTGGATAGGCCCCAGTGTTCAAAGTCTGTCAAGATCCTTTTGAAACTCAGCCTTGCCCCAAATATTTTCATTTATGGAAGGAAGCCACTGTGGCAGGGGAGAGAGGCACCATAGCTTCCTCCAGCTTGGTCATAATTCAGTGTACCATTTATTTGCCATTCTAACAACCACAGAACATCTCTTAATGGTTTCTTGAAATTAAATCTGATTTAAAATAGTCAAGTAACATAATGCTTGCAGTAACATGTTCTCATTTAGATGGAATTCCTCTCCTCGGGGTTTCCAACCAACTCTTTTTCTAAAATCCCTTGTATCCTTCCATTTTCCCTTGTCTTCTAGAAGTTTGGCCTTCTACACCCAATTCCCGATGAGGTCCTTTAAGATCCTTCATTTTTATTTCTTTTTTTTTTAGAATTTTGCCCCTGACGCTTCTGCTAATTCATGAAACTTGAGGTTCCACAAACCACCTAAGATGGTTAGGATTGTGGCTCATGAAACTTGAAGTTCTGTTCATGAAGTTTGAACTGTTCCACAAGCTACTTAAGATGGTTAGGAGTAGGGTTCATGAAGCTTGAGGTTCTCAACACTCCCAACCCACCCCCCACTCCCAATTGGATCCGAAGTGGACATTTATTAGGTGACTTTGCCAACGAATCTTTAAGCGAGATTTGATGGAATTGTGCACTGGAGGCCTTTGAAAAGAATTGCCTTGATACACAATAACTGGACCATTGGAACCAGCAGTCACAGCAACAAAACTTTGCTGATCAAGATCAGCATTCAGAAGAAGGGGGCAGCATGAGTTTAGGAGTGTTGGCACTCAGAGTCAGAAAAATATCTGTCGTTAAGGATAATGAACTGTGGGGTCCTTGATGCGCTCAGAACTAGATTCTTGCAGATGATTCGGGACCCAGTGAGATATCGTCATTAATGCTAAAAGGGAATGGGGTTTGAAGAGAGGAGGAGGAGGAGGAGAAGCGGAAGGAGGAGGACTGTAGAAGGTCCTTGGTGTTCTCTGAGCTTACTTGTTTTCTTGCAGACGTTTCATGACCCAACTAGGTAACATCATCAGTGATAGAAGAGAGTGGAGTTAGAGATGGAGGACGACCAGTGCGGAGAGAGAGAGAGAGAGAGAGAGTGGGAGAGAGAAAGAGAAAGGGCTGGGGAGAAAGAGAATGAATATGAATTGCTTTAGGTGAGTTCTGCACGCCTAAAAAAAGGCTGTTTTCCTTTTTGCACCGCGCAACCTCCAAGTGTCAAGAGAGCCTCTCCTTTGAGCAGGGATCCCTCTGTTCCTTTTCAACAACCCAAGCAGATGCAGGAAGATCCCAGCAATTAAAACCTGCCTTTTTGCCGTTTGGCTGACAGATGTGGTAAGCGAAATTTTCTTCCTAATCCCGCACTTTACGATTATGGCTCCAAATGTAAGATGTTCTTTCTTGCTTGCTCTTTCTTCCTTTCTTTCATTTTGTTGTTCAAGAGGGGGAGAGAGATACTTTTTTCTGTGGTTAAGGCAAAGCACAAACCTTGGTTGTGCTTTTTTTTAAAAAAAAATCCTTTTCTTTTTAATCCTCCCAGACTTTAAAGAGACAAGCCGTCTGATGCTTTGATTTGCGCTCCGGCTGACAATCGTTGGTTTATCCGTCTCAAGATGAGACAAGGGCTTTTCATCCAGTCTTCGATGTACGACCACAACTGAGCCCAAAATTTCTGTTGCTAACCAAGACAGTGGTTAGGTGAGTTTTGCCTTATGGCATGACCTTTCTTCCCACCATTGTTAAGTGAATCGTTGCAGTTGTAAACTCAGTCACTTGGTTGTTAAATGAATCCGGTTTCTCCTTCGACTTTGCTTCGCATGACCCCTGGAACACTGCATCCATCATAAATATGAGTCAGTTGCCAAGCCCCTGAATTTCGACCGTGTGGCCTCGGGGATGCCACAACAGTTGTAAGTTTTGAAAAACATCCATGAGTCATTTTTTTTCCAGTACCGTTGTAACTTTGAACCATCACTAAATGAACTGTTGTAAGTCAAGGGCTTCCTTGCTGTATTTTTCCCCATTTCTCCATTTGCAATGCTTTGCAAAAAAAAAAAAAAGCACCGGTGCACGGCTCCCCCTGAGAAAAACCAGCCTTGGTGCAAATCCATCTCCCGCCCCCCCACCCTGCACCACCAACAATCACGGGCCATGAAATTGTGTTGCCTGCCACACAAAGCGCCTGGCCGTGGACCCTGCCCCCCCCCGCCCCCCGCCCTCCCCAGAGTCTCCATGCAAACTCTCGGGAATCCCTTCTGCCACCCAGCCCGGCTTCTTAACCGATGTTAACATGTTGTTATCTGCTCCGCAGGTGGGTTAGCTTGACATTGTTTCCGCAAACAGCAGGATGTGAAAGAGAGAACAGGCTCATGGCGCCAACTCTGGCATCTGAGATGGTCGGACGGCCCTCAATGGTCGCTAAGAAAGAGAAGGCGAGAACGGCCAAGCCGAGCTCAACCCATCCCATTCAGCCGACAGTCCTAGGCTGCATCGACAGAGGGATAGAATCAAGATCGTGCGAAGGGCCAATACCGTTTCATAATGCCTCGGTAATGCCATACTTGGGATGTTTGCATCTGGTTTTGGTCTCCACGTGTAAAAAATAATGTTGAGACTCTAGAAAGAGTGCAGAGAAGAGCAACAAAGATCATTAGGGGACCGGAGGCTAAAACACACGAAGAGCGGTTGCTGGAATTGGGTCTGTCTAGTCTAGGGGTGACATGATAAGAGTCTCCCAGTGTTTGAGGGGCTGCCACAAAGAAGAGAGAGTCGAACTGTTGTCTAAAGCACCTGAAAAGGCAAGAGAAAAAGCAACGGATGGAAATTAATCAAGAAGTGAAGCAACCTAGAACTGAGGAGAAATTTCCAGACAGTGAGAACGATTAACCAGTGGAACTACTTGCCTCCAGAAGTTGTAAATGCTCCGACACTGGAGGTTTTAAAGAAGAGACTGGACTTCAGCCATTTGTCTGAAATGGTAGAGGGTTTCCTGGCTGAGCAGGGGGTTGGACTAGAAGACCTCCAAGGTTCCTTCTAATTCTGTTATTCTGTTAAATCCAAAGGAATAGGCCTGGATAATTTTTCCATTGACGTTTAGATTAAACAGTGCATCAAGGTGACTGGAAGAAACAATTAATTATCTTGGGCTTGGCTTGATCCCTCTTCCTCCCTTCCCAGCTATCTATTCAGCCGTTGCCATCCGGGTTCCTAGTTCAGTTCTTCATTTTACATCCCTTTGGGCCAGCTTTGAAAAGAAAATATCCAGGGGACCCAAATTTCTCTTGGGTGTTGAAAAAAAAAATTAACGAGGTGAAACTAGATAGGGAGCAGAGCATGAACTGATAAAAACCCTTATGATGGGAGGAAGGAAGGAAGGAAGGAAGGAAGGAAAGAAAGAAGAAAGAGAGA
>NW_020769442.1:128129-141526 GCF_900518735.1 Pseudonaja textilis | reverse complement strand
GGAAAGGAAAAGAAAGGATGGAAGAGGAGGAAGGAAGGAAGGAAGGAGGTGAATTACATTCCTCGCTTGCAGGCTCCATCCCTACGCGTGGCAGGTCCACCCTCCTCTCCTGCCTCTGTTCCTCCCTTCCTTTCCCATTGACAAGCCTCCTCCAGGGTCCTTTGCATCTCCCCTCCGACAAAGCTCTTAATCCCCTTGGGCACAACCCTTGACCCTATTAGGGACCATGGTGACCCTAATCCAATCAGATTGATTAACTGGAACCCAGAGCCGGAATGCTGACCCTCTCTCTTTCGAGGGCCCAACAATAGCAGGCGGCAGGACCCCCATTTACACCACAATAGCCAGAGAGCCCAAATCCGACTTCTTCATTAGGTTGACTTCGGTCTTCCCCTGGTCAGCCCTCCTCGAGGTCATTAAGAGAGGCTCCAGATCACCTCTTAGCCCAACGGGGTCCAATGTTTGGGTGTCTTTGGGAGGGCAGTGAAAATTAATGGGTTTCCTTTCCTTTTCGAACCATTTAAGTGAGAGGGCTGGCAAAGACTGAATATCGGGGCGTTTTAGATACACGGTGGGTGGGTGTGGGGGAGAGATCATTGACGTGGAATGAAAGGAGGAGGAGGAGGAGGAGGAGGAGGAAGGGGATAGTTTATTCTGGGTTAATCACCTTCCGTGCCCGACTTGGCCTTTGAGAAAGGCAGGAATTTCTAATCAAAGTTAGGATGGGTGGCCTTAAAAGAACCCCCAAACAATCGGCATTTTAGAAATTGTGTTTGGCTACTCCATGAAAAGAACTTAATTGAATTAAGGAGAACAGCTTGCATGGAGAACCGAGAATTCATAGAAACATCAGCAGCGCCAGAAGGGAATGGGATTCACAGGGGAGGAGGAAGAGGAGGAGGAGGAAGGGTGGACTGCAGGGTCCTTGATGCTCTCTGATCTTGGTGGTGTAATTTGTAGGCATTTCATGACCCAAATAGGTAACATTATCAGTGCTACAAGGAACTGAGGGTGCCTATCTGTTTATATATTATTTATATTATTGAACTGAATTATTTCCCTCTTAGAACTAATCTAATAAGTATAGTATTAGTATAGTAATAGTATAATATAGTACAGTACACTACAGTATAGTATAGTATAGTATAGTATAGTATAGTATAGTATAGTATAGTATAGTATAGTATAGTATAGTATAAAAATACAATGTAATGAAATATAAACTGAGCAAACCTCACACTCCCTTCAAGCATTGATGATGTCACCTAGTTGGGTCATGAAATGTCTGCTAATTATTCCAACAATCTCAGAGAGCATCAAGGTCCCTCACAACATTTATTTATTTAATTTTTATCTGCCTTGATGACTTTATAAGTAAATCAAGGTGACAGACATATGTAATATTCTGTCTCCTAGTGATTGGCCCTAAGACACCTAATCTAGATCTCTCTCTCTCTCTCTCTCTCTCTCTCTCTCTCTCCTATCTAATTTCTTTATTTACAGTATTTCTCTTTATCGTCTATCTATCTATTATCTCTCTCTATCTATAGCTGTCTGTCTGTGTCTGTCTCCATCCATCCATCCATTCATTTATCAATCATCTATCTCAATCTATTATCTATCTACCTATCTAGTTCTATTTCAGTTTTAGGCGTGTGTGTGTGTGTGTGTGTGTGTGTGTAAAGCATTGTTATAAAGAGGCAATTATGTGTTTAAAAATGGAACCATGGCTATTATGTTTTTAATCTGTGCTCCTTTTCTTTCCCCCAGGTTCTCCTTCCTTTCAGTAAATTAAAAAATCCCCCAGCTTGATTAAATGTGATTATACTTTATTTTAAAAGTTAGCCATCCGTAAGGCCTGGAAGACCTGGCACTTGCCTCGGGCCAAAGTGTTTGTTGTTCAGGTGGATTTCGTCAGCTAGAAACCTCAAAAACATTGCACTATACGTATGCGAGTAATTAAATTAGTTATCTCAATTATGAGGGCTTTCTTTTATTTTTAAATTATCCTTTCTCGTGTTTTTAGGCATTGTCAGCCATCCAGACTCACCGGGCTGAGGTTGCTTTAGAAATAATATCAATCCTCAACTTACGACCACAATCAAGCCCAACGTTTCTATAGCTAAGTGAAGCTGTTAAGTAAATTTGGGTCCATTTTGCAACCTTTCTTGTCACAGTTGTTAAGAGAATCACTGCAGTCATTAAATGAGCGACATGTTGTTAAGTGAATCTGGTTTCTCCATGCTTGTCAGAAGGTTGCAAAAGGGGATCACATGACCCCGGGATACTGAAATCGTCATAAATATGAGCAAGTTGCCAAGTGTCCGAATTTTGATCCTGTAACCATGGGAATGGTGCATTGGTCATTAAGTGTGAAAAACGGTCATAAGCCACTTTTTTCATTGCCATTGCTTGAACAGTCACTAAATGAATGGTTGTAAGTCAAGGACTACCTGCATAGAATCACACTTCCTATGAAGATATTTGTGAGGAAGAAGTAAACCCACAAAACTTTTTATTTCATTCAGATCTTCCTGAGACCCACAGAAACATCTCCTTATCAACCAGATTCAGCAGATAATGTTTACAATTACACGTATCACATATCACAACAAGCCATAGAAGCCACAACCACACACCAACTCCACAGCAGAGTTTATAAACCACAGCATTAGCATCTCCCCAACCTAAGCTAATATCAAACCACCTTATGGCTAACTTGATGCAATAGCTCTAACTGGGCTTCTGGGTACACAACAGGTCAGACTAGATGACCTCTAGGATGTCTTCCAACTCCATAAGATAACAGGAGTCCATCAAACCATCCAACAATCAAAGTGGCTGGATTGGCCTGAGCCACAAAGCCACAAACCAGGTTAATGCTAACCGCACAGAAGTGTTGCACGTCCTCTGTCATGCAGCCCCCGCTTAATTATGATGCTCAGGATCCCCAAATTCCATTCAACAATCCAACAGGTAGAGTATAGCCCCACTGGTGCAGTTTGCTGGTCCTGCTTCTCGCTTAATGGAGCTCAAGGTTGTAAGATTGAAGATCAGGATAGATGTTAGCGGCCCTACAACCTAGTTATCTTTCCTTCCTGCCCAAGCCAAACTGAGCAGGGAGGTTTATATGACCATGCAACTCACTCCTGGGCGGCTTACAGCCATAAAACACCCAATGAATCCACACACTTTTGGAGACAACAGTCAACAATCACATGACGGGCTCCATATCACCCTGGAGTCCTCAGACCTATTGGCCAGACCTGGTCTTCAAGGCCTTGAGGAAAAATCTCAAGGTGGAGACCAATGTTATCTCCACAGGGGTGATGTTCCAGAAGGGAGGAGCCACCATGGAGAAGGTCCCACCAGATGGACCTCCTTAAGAGAGGAGACCTGTATCACCTCCTGCTCTCCCCTCTGGTGGGCCAGGTAGATGTAACTGGGGAAAGATGATCCTTCCAACAACAGAGAGGGAGCCACCCTGGAGAAGGCCCTTTTTCTGGGTTCTGCCCGATGGACCTCCTTAGAAGAAGGGCCCCATAACATCTCCTGCCCTCTCTGCGCTCTCTGGATTTGAGTAGGTGCAGTTGGGAAAAAGATGGTCCTTCAAATAACCTTTGAAGGGCTTGGAAGGCGGCCACCGACATCTTGAATCAGACCCGGAAGCAAATCCTCAACCAATGCCGAGAACTTGTGACTTGTGCGCAAATCCAGGCTTGCACAAAACCACCGCATTTGGAATCAGTCGGAGGAGGCTTTTCAAGGGCAGCCCCGTGTAGAGGGCAGCGTAGCAGTCAAGGCTGGCAGCTCTAAGATTCCAGGAGGAATCACTTGAAACTAGGGGGGAAAAAACACAACCCAAGGAATTTCTCTGTGGTTTGGGTTGTGTGTGAGGTTCTGCGAATCTGGATGCGCAAGGATGACACGCTACTTTGGTTTTGAACGCGGTCAATAGGACATGAGGGAGTCGGGGAAGAAGAAGGAGCGTTGGCATCGCTGAAATCCAGCCCTTTCCTTCTGAGCAAAGCTATGTTTTTCCTCCCCGAGGCCACCCTAAAGAATGTGGCTGAGATGTTTAATCCTTGTTCACCTCCCACCCCCAAACCCCGACCCAGCCGGCTGCTGCTGTAGGTGAGGGAGACCAACGGGGGGGCCCGTATTCTGCCTCCAGGGACTACATTCTTCAGTTATGAAATAGTATCACGCCCCCCCCCCCCCACCCTGAGCAGGCCTCCCTTCACGACCCAATTTGGCTGATTACTTTGGGGTGGGGGGAGAGGAGAAGGAGAAGAAGGGAAGAGTAAATGTGAGGAGGGGGAGGGAAAGGGGAAGGAGGAGATAGACAAGGAGGAAGAGAGTGGTAGACATGGAGGAGGAGGAGGAGGAGGAGGAGTTAGATGAGAAGGAGGAAGAGAAGGAAAGTAGAGATGGAGGAAGAGAAGGGGTGGGAGAGGAGGAGGAGGAGGAGGGAGAGGAGAAAGAAAGACAACAACAAGAAGGAAAAGATAGACAAGCAGTGGGAGAATGATAGACATGGAGGTTGAGGAGAAAGAGAAGGAAAGTAGAGGAGAGGAAGGGAGAGGAAGAGAAAGAAGATAGACAACAAGAAGGAGAAGATAGAATGGTAAACAATGAGGAGGAGGAGATAGACAAGGAGAGAGGGAAAGGTAGACCTGGATGAGGGGACGGGGAAGGGGAAGGAAAAAAGAGAAGGAGAAGTTAGACGAGGAGAAGGGAAAGGAAATGTTAGATCTGGATGAGGAAGAGGAGGATGAGAAGGAGGAGGAGGAATGGGGGATAATATAGATGAGAAGGTGAAGAGGAGAGGAGGAGGAGGAGATAGACGAGGAGAAGGAAAAGATAGACAAGGCTTTGCTGGATCTCACAACACCACAGATCTTAATTCCATTTGCCTGAAATACCCAAGGTAGCCTCTTTTGGTTCCACCAGACCACAGATCTTAATTCCATTTCTTTGAGATATCTAAGGTGGCTTTGGTTAATCTCACCAGACCACAGAACTTAATTCCATTTTCCTGATGTGCCTAGGTGACCCCTGTTGATCTCACCAGATTTATCCTTGGCTAGAAACCTCCACAATTATACAAGAATGCTGATGAATACTCCACATAACTTCACCCCAATCTTTCCACGAATTTGCACAACAACAGGAACCAAGGAAGAACCGAGATGTTCCACCACTATCTTCCCTGCTGATGACGTTCCTTCATTTCTACAAAGACCTCTTTTCCTAACACCCGCCCCCCCCGAGATCCTCCTTGTACCACCACCCCCTCCTTTCCAAAAGTTGGGTGACCTTATTCTAAAACAGGACACTCACCTTTGTCTAACACCGGTCCAAAGATGGCCAAACTGTCATTGACGGTGGTGCAGTTCCACCTCCTTCCACGAAACTGGTGCTGGCATTCCTGAATGCCAATCTTCACTCCTTCGGCCACGCTGGGCATAATCTGGACGTAGTTCCTGCAGAATCGAAGCTGCTTGGGTACTAGGCCAGGAATGCTCCCACAGAGGATGGGCTGAGTTCCCAGTGAGGAGTACTGATGACCGATAGCCAAGGACCTTCAAAAGAACAGGAAAGGGGAGAATCAGAAGTGAGTTTTCCCCCCAAAATGTCTCCCTCTGCCTCATCTTGAAGCTTCCACCAGAAGAACCAAGGTGGTTGAGAACTTACGGGAGTCTCCTGTCCAACCTTGTGGACAAGGACTTCCTTCAAAGGCACGGGGTCCTGATAACTAACTTTGGAGTTGATGTGACCTCTTTCCAGGTGGACTATTTGTGAACCACCAACACATTAGACAAGGTTGAGAAGAGGGCTTGGTCATTTATGATACTGTACATTGGGAATATTCAATCCTTGTCTTTGCATGTTAGATGGACCGATGCTTTAAACCGGAATATTTGCCTGGACAAATCATCTTAGAGATGAAGAGTTGAGTTTGACCATCCATTTAGACATCAGTGTTGAATTTATTTTTCATTGGGCAAGAAATATTTTTTTGATTCCAGTGAGTTTCATTTCTCACGGAGCTAACTTGTGATTGTATAGATTTTGGGGCATTCAGAGAGGGCCAGTTGATCTAATATGGTTAAGGCGCCAGGGTGGAAGCTGGGAGACCAGGAGTTCTAGACCTGCCTTAAACCGGAAATCCCAACTGTGTGACTTTGGGCCAATCACCAGGAGATGGTGAGTTCTAGTCCTGTCATGCATAAAAGCTAGGTGACCCATCCACCAGGAGACGTTGAGTTCTAGTTCCACCTTAGGCATGAAAGCCGGCTGGGTGACTTTGGGCCAGTCACCAGGAGTCGGGGAGTTCTAGTCCCGCCTTAAGCATGAAAGGAATCTGGGTGACTTTGAGCCAATCACCAGGAGACCGTGAGTTCTACTCCCACCTTAGGCATGAAAGCCAGCTGGGTGACTTTGGGCCAATCACCAGGAGCCGGGGAGTTCTAGTCCCGCCTTAGGCATGAAAGGCAGCTGGGTGACTTTGGGCCAATCACCAGGAGCCGGGGAGTTCTAGTTCCGCCTTAGGCATGAAAGCCAACTGGGTGGGCCAATCACTGGGAGATGGTGAGTTCTAGTGTCATCTTAGGTATGGGTTAATCCCTGTCTCTTAGCCCAGCCAACTTACAGGGTGATTGTTATGGAGGAAAAGGAAAGAGGAAGGAACTTTTGCATATCTGCCACCTGGAGTTATTTATCAAAAACAATAAAGGTGGGATAAAAAAAGTTACACATTTAGGATTTGGTGTCTTTTGAAAATCACGACGGGCACTTTCCTCTAACCCAGAGATGCAAAATTCCAGGGGAACGAAAATCTCCCAAGAAACGAGCCACGTATGAAAAAAGGACAATATTTCATAACACGAAATGTTGAATTCGTTAGCCACCTTTTCTTCATTCAAAAGGGGTGAATCAGAGGCTGATGAGAAAGCGAAGAAAGATATTATGACAACTTCTGACAAAGTCAATGAGTTGGACTCCTTAAAAAAATAAAACCATTTGTAAAACGGATGTGACAAATGAAATACACACATATACACACACACACACACACACACATACAACATTCTCATTTTCCCGAAGCCAACGTAAGTGGCATTGCCTAACGTATCTTTGCTTTTTTGCATAAATTCTTAACCTTTTTCTAGTAAACTACAGGTAATCCTCGACTGAGACAGTTGTAAAGCAAGTTTGGCCCCATTTGATGACATATGCTGATGTGGTTGTTAAGTGAATCCCTTTTTAAGTTAATGACACAGTTGTTAAGTGAATCTGGCTTCCCCCATCGACTTTGCTAGTCAGAAGGTCACAAAAAGGGATCATTGCAACCGTCATAAATATGAGTCAGTTGCTAAGCTTCTGAATTTTGATCAGATTGAACTGGTCAAAAGTGTGAAAAATGGCCATAAGTTACTTTTTTCACTACTCGTTTAACTACAAACAGTCATTAAATGTTATGTTAAGGACTACCTATAATTTTAGTGCAGGTAGTCCTCAGCTTACAAGAGTTCATTAATTGACCATTTAAAGTTACAACGGCACTGAAAAAGTGACTTACAACTGTTTTTCACACTTACGACCTTTGCAGCATCCCCATGGCCACACGATCAAACTTCGGCCACTTAGCAACTGACTCCTATTTATGACAGTTGCGGTGTCATGTGATGCCCCTCTTGCGACCTTCTGCCAAGCAAAGTCAACGCAGAAGCCAGTTTCACTTAACAACCGTGTTACTAACTTAACAACTGCAGTGGTTCACTTAACAACTGTTGCAAAAAAGGTCATAAAATGGGCCTTTTCAAAGTCTCAGTTAGCAGCAGAAATTTTGGGCTCAGTTGTGGTTGTAAGATCAGGACTCCCAGTATTTTTAATTGGATGACAAATTTTCCCCTCCGAAAAGGAAATGCGTTATCAATTTTCCCTCCCAATCCATTCAAGACAAAACAAGAGCAGATTTGCATTTACGTGGTGCTTCCTTTCGGCTATGATAAATCGAACAAAAGGTTATATACCCCAGAAGGAAGAATGGAAAACAAAGGGTTGAACTATCTGCAACCCAAACAGCCCAGGGATGAGTCGAACTCAGTTCGTCTGCGACCTTGTGGATTTTTTTTTCTTTCCTCTGGATCTGGTTCAGGTTGCCCTTCTTGAAATAAAATATAATCCTCCGTAAAATTGGCTCAACGTCCATCTTTCTTTTGATCTCTCAACTTGAAAAGATGTGTCAGCCATTAGGTCGAAAGCTTTATTTCTAGCTCTGGGTTAAACCGGGGGGTCCTTGGTTCTTTCCGAGTTTGGTGGTTTTCTTGAGGACGTCACGTTACCCAACTAGGAAACATCATCAGCGCTAGGAGGGGGGTACAAGGAAAAAGACTGGTCCTTGGTGCTCTCTAAGTTGGAAATTTTCTTGCAGATATTTCATGGTATTCATGGACCCTGCAGTCCTCCACTACCTCTTCCTCTCCAGAACTTTCCCCTTCTAGCACTGATGATGTCACCTAGTTGGGTCATGAAATGTCTGCAAGAAAACAACCAAGCTCAGGAAGTACCAAGAACCCCAGAGTCCTCCCCCTCCTCCTCCTCTCCAGAACCCACCTCCCTTCTAGCATTGATGATGTTCCTTAGTTGGGTCAGGAAACGTTTGCAAAAAACTACCAACCTCAGACAGAAAGCACCATCGGATTCCCGCAGGCCTGATTCTGGAAGAGATCGCTATTCTAGGAACTTTATTTCCCGGTGTTCCTTGCAATTTATTAAAGATCCTTTAATGAGGCAGGGGAGGAAGGACCCAGGGGACGATGAGACTACAGTATGTAGTCATTTCTGCTCCAAACCTCGCCGGCCCCCATTCTGAGCAAAGTCGCTTCCTTGTGACTTCATGCTTTTTAAACAACAGTATGGAAACTTTCCCCAAAACCTTCTTTTGAATTTTTTTTTCTTTTACATTCCTAAAATTTGCCCAAGTCACAACTGCAAAATTTGTGGTGTCTACCACTCCCATGAGCGGACCAACTCTCCGATTCAGGTAGTCCTTGACTTACAATCATTCATTTAGTGACCATTTGAAGTCACAACAGCACTGAAAAAAGTGATTTACGGCCATTTTTCCCACAGTTACTATCATTGCAGCATCCCCATTGGTCACGTGGTGAAGATTCGGACAGCTTGGCAGCTGACTCGCGTTTATGATGGTCGCAGTGTCCCAAGGTCACATGATCCCCTTGTGTGACCATCTAATCCGCGAAGTCAGTAGGGAAGTCAGATTCAATTAACGACCATGTTACTCACTTAACAACTGCAACGATTCGCCTAACAACTGGGGCAAGAAAGGGGCAAAACTCACTTAGCAACTGCCTGGCTTAGCAACAGAGAATTTGGGATCAATTGTGGTTTTAAGTCGAGGACTACCCATATCAAGATAAAGAAAAGGATATTTTTTTAAAAAAAATGGTTTTGTTACAATGATAATGGTTTTATCTTAGCTTCTGCACAGAGCTGTGGCCATTGTGGTTTGTGTTAACATTAAATAAGTAGAAATAAATAAATAAAATGGACCAGATGAGCATGCCTTAAAATGGATAAATCCTTTTTTTTTTCTTTTTGATCTCATTTCCCAAAGCAATGAGTAGATAATGAGTAAGATGCCAATTGAAAAATTTTCAAAGAGGAAGAAAGGATGTATTTACCTAAATATTGGCAATCCAGTGCTAAAACCAGCATCCTGTGGTTGGAAATAATGTCTTTTTTTTTCTTTTTTCTAGCCTGGGGCAATTCCTGACTGTAGAGATAAAATCAGGATGAGTTGGCGATTCCAAGGAATTTTTGAGAGGTTGACAAGATCCCTCAAGATTCCTGAAGGCTGGTTGCAAAGTTGTGCGGTGTCACAACAGAAACCAAGCCGAGATGAATCAGTTTTGGCGAATTTGCAGTGCCCCAAAAGGGAAGAATCACAGTTAGCATTTTTCCAACTTTGAAAAAAAAAAAAAAAAGTAATTTTGCCTCTCAAAACCTGCCAGCACATCAAAATATCTGAACTTAACCTGGCCTCACAACACTGATATGAAAAATAAAACACAAAGGAAGGGAAACCATTTTGAGCCATTTGGTCTCTTGGGGTGAAAGGTGAAAGGTGAAAGTGCAAGAAGCCCTGGACTAACAAGCGTTCGTTTAGTGACCGTTTGAAGTTACAAGGGCACTGAAAAAAGGGACTTACGGCACATAAACAGCACCCCCGTAGTCACATGATCAAAAATTCAGAGGCTTGGCAACTGACTCGTATTTATGACGGTTGCTGTGTCCCCGGGTCACACAATCTCCTTTTGCAATCTTCTGACACTCCAAGTCAATGTGGGAGCCAGATTCAATTAACAACCGTGTGATTCGCTTAGCAACTATGGCCAGAAAGATTATACAAATGAGGGAAAACTCACTTAACAATTGTCTTGCTTAGCAATGGAAATGTTGGGGTCATTTGTGGTCATAAGATGAGGACTACCTGTAGTTAATAAATTAAGTAAAAGAATGAATGAATGAATAACTTAATACAATAATCATTTTGATGAAAATAAATGAGGAGGAAGAGAAAAATTTGATCTCTTGAGATAGTTTGAAAACAAAACTAGTTTATTTTTTATTTTATTTAAATTTCACATTTCTGAAATGTCTCAAAGAATTAGCAAGTACAGGTAATCCTCGACTTAATGAATAAAATGGAGCCCCAGATTTCTGTTGCTCAACAAAACAGTTGTTCAGTGAGTTTTGCCCCATTTTATAACCTTTCTTGCCATAGTTGTTAAGTGAATCACTGCCGTTCTTAAGTTAGTGATTGTTATGTGAACTTGGCTTCCCCATTGACTTTCCTTGTCAGAAGGTCACAAAAGGTATCACGTGACACTGCAACCGTCATAAATATGAGTCAGTGGCCAAGTATATGGATATTGATCACATGACCTTGGGGATATCTGCAATGGTTGCTAAGTGTGAAAAATGGTAATAAGTCACTTTTTTCAGTGCCCTTGTAAATTTGAATGCTTACTAAACTGTTGTAAGTCAAGAAGTAGCTAAAGTTATTGAATTATGTTAGCGAGCAAGCGAGTGAGTGAGTCGCTTAATGCAGCATTGCAATTACTTTTGGGGTGAAATAAACTGCAGGGAAAGCAAAATTCATTTGGGCTGTTTTGATCTCTCAGAATTTGAAAGAAATTTTATTTGTAAATCAGGCGAGTTGAATGAACAAACAACAAATGAATAGCTGAATGCAATAATCCTTTTTTGGGGGGGGGTGGAAATAAAATGAAAAGAATAGACTGATGCTATTTTGGTCCCTTGGGGTGAAAGTTGAAAGTTAGAAATTGAATGAATGAATGAATGAATGAATGAATCGATCGATCGATCAATGCAATAACCCATTTCTGGGGTCGTCCAATGCACAGCTCCAGACATGAACCAAACAGCCTGGATTGGAACCAAATATTAAGCCATGACAGAAACACAAACCATCATTGGCCAAACAAGGTTATTATACAAGGTCTTAGTCAGGTCTTTCTGCTGTGATTCACTTAAAATGTGTAGAAAGGTCACAAAATGGGGGGGAAAACTCCCTTAACAACTGTCTTGGTTAGCAAAGGAAGTGTTGGGCTCAACTGTTGTAAGTCGAGGATCACCTGTATAAATGTTTGCAAACAAAGGCCAAACCAAGACATTGATCTGTTTATATTTATATTAAATACAAATATCCATAAATATATTTATTTACAGTAAATATATTTATTAATTTATAAATAAAATATTTAAAATATATAAGTATATTGGTATTCATAAGTATAAATATTTGCAAGCAAAGACCAAAACACAGACATTGATCCACTTATATTTATGCATATAAATATTCTTAAATATATTATTTATTTATAAAAACATTATATAGATATAGATATAGATAGATAGATAATATTAATATAAATATATATCATAAATTTAGATGTTTGCAAACCCAGACATCCATCTATCTATCTATCTATCTATCTATCTATCTATCTATCTATCTATCTATCTATCTATAATGTTTTCTTAAGTTTTTGCGGGTATTTATATGTATGGTATTCAGCTTTGTTCGGGTATTTTCCCACATCATTATAAAAGCACAACATCTTTAAAAGCACAACTATAATGATGTGGGAAAATACCTGAACAAAGCTGAATACCATACATATAAATACCCGCAAAAACTTAAGAAAACACACACACACATATCTATCTATCTATCTATCTATCTATCTATCTATCTATCTATCTATCTATCTATCTATCTATCTATCTATGTTTATATTCATAAATGTTTGCAAATAAAGGCCAAACTGAGACTTTGATCTATATATATGTATGTGTGTTTGTATAAATATAAATATTCATAAATATATTTAATTTATAAATAAAAATATTTATATTTATACATATGTTTGCAAACAAAAGCTGAACGGCAGAAATCCATTGCAGCCAGCCAGATGTGTAGATTAGAGAAAATTCACCTCTAAAAGTACACAGTTTTTTTTTTAACACAACTACAAAACTGTCAATTTTAACACAGGCAATATACCTGCAATTTGGGGACCGTCTGAATTTTTCCCCCTGTTGTCCCATTCAAGCCCTCATTAAAGACTTAGATAAAAGTCTTGCCCTAACCAGGTTCTCCGATGCACGGGAAGCAAACAAAGAGAGAGTGCAAACTCTTTAAAGGATCAACTTAAATCACACTTTAAAAGATCAACTTTAAATCACTCCGTTGGCTTCCAATGCCCTGAGGCTGCCCAGATTTTAACAAACCGCTTGTCTCTCTTCTCTCTCTCTCTCTCTCTCTTCTCTCGCAAATCCCTGCCAAGTTGCCAGAACAGATGCACAGTTCACCTTTTTGTCTTGGGGAGGTGTGTTAGTGTTTGGCTTTGTGTCTGAACCTAAATTTTTGTGTTTGTTTGTTTGTTTGGGTTCAAGCATCTGTCTCCTCTTCTAAGGCTGAGGCAGGAAGGGTGGCCTCCATGACCCTGAGAGGAAAACCCAAATATTTCGGTTTTCTCTCTCTCTCTCTCTCTCTCTCTCTCTCTCTCTCCCTCTCCCACTCTCTCTCTCTCTCCCCTCCCCATCTGGACTGGTTATTAACTGCCTTCTCTTTATTCCCTCCCTCCCTCTTCTCCTTCCTTTCTCCTTCCTTCCCTCATTCACTCTTTCCTCCTTCCTTCCATCCTTTCTCCCTCCCTTTTCTCCTCTCACCATCTTCTCCTTCCTTTCTTCTTTTTTCCTTCCTCACCCCTCTTCCTCTTCTCCTCCCTCCCTTTTCTCTTCCCTCCCTCCCATCCTTCCTCTTCTCTATCCTTTCC
>NW_020769442.1:49369-63811 GCF_900518735.1 Pseudonaja textilis | reverse complement strand
TTCCTTCCTTCCTTCCTTCCTTCCTTCCTTCCTTCCTTCCTTCCTTTTTGGTTATTAAAAATGGTTGCTTATTACACATTTTCTTTCTTTCTTTCTTTCTTTCTTTCTTTCTTTCTTTCTTTCTTTCTTTCTTTCTTCCTTCCTTCCTTCCTTCCTTCCTTCCTTCCTTCCTTCCTTTCTCTCTCTCTTTCTCCTTCTCTCTCTCCCTCCCTCATTCTCTCCATTTTCTTCTTCCTCTCCCTCTTTTTGTCTCTTTCTTTCTGTCTCCCTTTCTGTCTTGTCTCTCTCTTTCTTTCTTTTCCCCTCTCTCTCAAACTCTCTCTCCCTTTTTCTCTTTCTCTCCCTCTCTCCCTCATTCTCTCCATCTTGTTCTTTCTCTTCCACTTTCTGTCTCTCTTCCTTTCTGTCTCCTTCTCTCTCTCTCTCTCTCTCTCTCTCACTTTCTTTCTCTTGCTATCCATCTTGAAACAAAACAATTCTGAGTGGCTTTACAACTGTTTGCGGCATCCTTCAGCCATCACGTGACCCGGATTTACAATGCGTTTTTTGCTGGCATTTAACCACAAGAATTGGAGAGGCCACTGGGTCCGCTTAACGACCATGGATTTGCTTAACAACCCTATCGATTCGCTTTATGACCACTGCAAAAAAAAGTTTCATAAAATCAGGTTGGCCTGCTTAACGAGAGGCAGGACTTAGGACTGTAATTTTGGGGCCCTCTTACAGCCACAGGGCTGGGAGTATCTGCAGTCATGAACATTTGATGCCGTAACATTTTTTCTTGTTTCAGAAATTCTTTCGTTTGTTTTGTTTTTCCTCCCTCCGCAGGTCATCAAAGCTGGAGTGGAGACCACTTGTAAATGCCACGGAGTGTCCGGCTCCTGCACTGTCCGGACATGTTGGCGCCAGCTCTCTCCCTTCCACGAGATCGGCAAGCAGCTCAAGCAGAAATACGAGATGGCCCTCAAAGTGGTCAGCACGACCAACGAGGCCACGGGGGAAGGGGACATCTCCCCAGCCAAGAAGTCCATCCTGGGCCACGGTGACCAGATCCCCAGGACTACAGATCTGGTTTATCTCGACGATTCTCCGAGCTTTTGCTTGTCTAGCCGATTCTCCTCCGGGACGTCCGGCCGGAAATGTTACAAAGACAAGAACTGTGACAGCATCTGCTGTGGTCGGGGACACAACATCCAAAGCCGCGTGGTCACTCGTCCGTGCCAGTGTCAGGTCCGCTGGTGCTGTTACGTGGAGTGCAAGCAGTGTACGCAGAGAGAGGAGGTTTACACATGCAAGGACTGAAGGAGTTGTGTCCGACGAGCCCCAACTTCGGGGACGGATCCTCCTGGCCCCTTTCCTCGAGACAAAACAAAAAACAACGGGGACGCCCGGCGCGATGGCCGAGCACTACCCCGACGTGATGGAAGCACTTTGAAGGGGTCCCGTGCCTTGCTGACCCAGTCTCTCCCTCAGCAAAGAGATTTCGGACGGCAGCACCAATGGAAGACCCCTTGCGATGTCCAAGATGGCGGCTTGGAGACCGGGAAGGAATTTTTTTTTCTCTTCTTGACGACGACGCGGAGGCTGAATTGTCCACCTTCCGTGTCGCCCTCCCGAGAATTCTCTTGGACCTGGATGGTTCCACTTCGTTTTGGGAGAACCCCCATTTCCTGAAGGCCTTCAACGGCGGAAGATGTTCTAGGGGGAAGAGGGCCTTAGAAGGAATTTTTCTTTTAAAAAAAAGAAAGAAAGTAATTTATGGAGCTTCCGGCCTCCAGAAGGCCCAATTCAGAAGCCTACGTCCCATTAGTCAGTCGCAGAGGTCACTTGCATAAGGACGGTTCCTCAAACGTTCCTCCTAACAGCTTGTTGTAGCAGATGGTGAAGATGTGGGTTTTTGTTTTAAAATTTTATTCTTATGTGCCCTCGGCTTCTCTTTCTTTGCTCTCCGTTGCAATCCACTTGGTGAATTTGGGAAACCACTAGCGACAAAAAGAGCCTGAGATCTTCTCAACTGGTGTTTTGATTCCTTCGGTGATTTAATTAGGACTTCTTCTTCTTTTTGCCCCAATTTCTCTCTTCTTATGACTTCAGTTGGCACCCGGGGCTGCTTCAAAACCAGCGTGACGTCCTGGCTGGGAATGCCATTTGGCGCTCGGCCTTCGGAAAACGGAGAAAACACATCGCCTTCGAGACGACGGATGAGGCTTCGTTTTTTGTTTTTCACACGTCCGGATCAGTCCAAGAATGCGTGTCTCTCGAGGGTCACATTTCACCCGCCTTCCTCCGTAGCTGATGATATTCTCTGGGGCTGATTAAAAGCCTGTTTCTTTTTTTCTTTTTTTTTTAGAAAAGCCCCAAAATGACTTAAACCACTAGAAAGCTGCACGTGTTAGATGTAAAGCAGCCAGCAGCCAATTCTTGTTCCTGTAGGTCAGAAGGGAAAATAATAATATATATATGGAGAAATATCAAAATGGCAGGCTGGATCACTTGTACAGGTAGTTCTCGACTTACAACTGTTTAGTGCCCAAGTTAACAAAAAAGGCACTGAAAAAAGTGACCTACGACCATTTTTCACACTTACGACCGTTGCAGTATCCCCCATGGTCACGTAATCAAAATTAAGATGCTTGGCAACTGACTCGTATTTATGACAGTTGCAATGTCCTGGGATCATGTGATCCTCTTTTACGACCTTTAACAAGCAAAGTTAATGAGATTCACTTAATGACCATGTTATCAACTTTAATAACTGCAGTGGTTCACTTAACAGCGGTCACAAGAAAGGTTCTTAAAACGGGGCAAAACTCCCTTAACCACATGAATTTTGGGCTCGGTTGAAGTCATAACTTGAGGACTATCTGTACAGGTGTGATGGTCAACAGAGCATTCTTCTGTCATGTGAACTGGGGAATATTACAAATATTCAACTTTTTATTTTTGCTTCAAGATGGGACTTGGATGAACAGCTGATAAATTCCTGGGTGAATCGTCCACGCGTGATGGGCAGTTGATTTTAAAACCGGTGCAAGTGTTGCATTTTATTTTATTTTTTGTCCTGGGGAATTGCAATTTGACCCGTCGGAGGAGCAGAGCAGAAATCTTAGAATAACATAGTTGGAAGGGACCCTTGGAGGTCATCTATTCTACTCCAATTCCCTCCAACGTTTCTTGCACATTCTCGTCTGGGAAATCATCCCTGCTCTCAGGCCCAATTTTAGGGGTGTTTTGAACAAAATAATAATAATAATAATAAACAGTAGCAGCTTCTATCAAAGCTGTCCTTCTTGGGAATGGATGAATTTGGAGGAGGTGATGACCTGGGGAGAATGAAGAACGAGAGAGTGGCTTGGTTCCAACATTGGTGGGATGGGCCCAAGATGGATTAGAGGAGTGACCGATAGCTCCTAGCTTTGGGACATTGCTTGTAACAGGTATGAAATACATCCATGAACTGGTCTCAGGTCTGATCGTGGCCTGATGTAGACCATTCCTGAAGCTGTTTGCCCAGGAATCTCTTCGCCCAAAGGACCCCCTCTAGCTCCGTGCAACGGATTGAGAACCAAACGAAGACTGAAAAAGACTCTTTATTATTTCAAGGGTGGAATAGGAGTCTATCTAGATACGTTCCGGTGCCCAGGTCTAAAATATTGAACGTTTATTTATTAAGCTTTGCAGAAGTTTGTATGGTTTCCATGTGGTATTATGAAACGGGGCCTCTCGTATGAACATGTGAGTACTCCGGGTTTTTATTTTGGGGGAGTTTTTTTTTTTTGCACGCTGGTATTTTGAACCCGGATTCCCGAAGGGACTCTTTTAATTTTTTATTTTTTTCCAACACTGTAAGGCCTGACCTTTGAGCAAGCTGCAGCCTCATTTTTCTTCCTTTTCTTTTTTTTCTTTTTGATCAATGTTATTTGGAAAGAGAGGGTTTCGGAGCGACTTGGAAGACTGTCTGGAAGTCTGGTTTTCATTTAGCTCTAAGCCCAGCGGTGGGTCCTGTTTTTGACATTCCTCCTTGACATTGGAACAGCTCCCCTCGAGGGTTTTGGGGGGAGGATTTGGGGGAGAAATGGGGAAGGGGAAAACTGGAGAAATGGGACTTGTGAAGTCCTTGGTGTTCACTGAACTTGGTGGTTTTCTCGCAGACGTTTCGTTGCCTAGCCGGTGATGTTCATGAAATGTTTGCAAGAAAACCGCCAAGCTCAGACACCAAGAATCCCATAGTCCTCCTCCTCCTCCTCCCCCCCAAACACTTCTCCCTTTAACACTGATGATGTTCCTTAGTTGGGCCATGAGACGTCTGCAAAAAAACCCACCAAGCTTCTTCCTCCTTCCCCTTCCCATCCTAATCTTCTTCCTCCTCCTCTTCCCAAACACCACTTCCTTCTAGCACTGATGACAGCCCCTAGTTGGGTCATGAAACATCTGCAAGAAATCCACCAAGCTCAGGGAGTACTTAAAGACTCCACAGTCGTCGTCCTCCTCCTCTTCCTCTTCCTCCTCCTCCTCCTCCTCTTCTCCTCCCACAAGCACCTCTCCTTTCTAGCATGAATGACGTTCCCTAGTTGGGTCATGAAAGATCTTCCAAAAAAATGCATCAAGCTTAGACAGCAGCCAGGACCTCTCGGTTCAATCCCGAGCAACAAATATTCTTTCCTTTTGTTAGACACACCTCGTTTTGGGCTATAGCCTTCATTTTTGGAGAAGAAGCGTGGAGGAGAAGTCCCAAATTCCCCTTTCCCGTTAGTGGGAATATTCTTGGGCGCTTGGCCAACCAGAGATATCCAGAAATGGGAAGATCCTTCCATACATCCAGACCCTTCTGTCAAGTTATTTAAAATTATTTAAATTTATGGAGCGGTGGTGACTTCAAAAGTCACTTGCCCATGGCTGCTTCTCAACATTGGGAAATCTTGATACAATTTTTCTGCTTGATGAGGTAAAGAGAATAATTTTTCCTCTGGGCCACTATCTCAGATACCTGGTCTAAAGATGGCTTATAGAAGATCTTGCAGGATTTTGAATGCTCTTGGGATTGTAGAAATCTCATCTCAGTTTTGGAGATGGCCTTGCTTGATTTTTGAAAGCTGTGCCTGAAATTACAGGTAGTCCTCGGCTTATGTCTGTTTAGGGACCGTTCAAAGTTATGACAGCACTGAAATATCTGACATGACCATTTGTTCACAGTTACGACTTTTGCAGCATCCCTATGATTGCATGATCAAAATTCAGAAGCTTTGGCAACTGACTCATACTTACGACCGCTGCTGCGTCCTGAGGTCACGTGATCACCTTTTGTGAATTTCTCATAAGCGAAGTCAATGGGGAAGCCATTGATTCACTTAACAGCCAGATTACTAACTTATCAACTGCAGGGATTTACTTAACAACAGTGGCAAGAAATGGGGCAAAACTAACAAATGTTTCACTTATCGACAGAAATGTTGGGCTCAGTTGTGGTCGTAAGTTGAAGATAACTTGTATCGACCAAGGTTCACTGGAGAATGCTCACATCCTACCCAGTTAGGATCCTGGTTTAATCTGTTTCAGTGTTCTGCAGATGCCAAGATTACGAGCTTAACCTTGCATTTAAGTTTCTCCTTCTAGCACAATCGTAGATTAGGAACCCCTTGTGAACGTGTTTAAAAGGCAAACAGGCCACCATCTCATCTCAGACATTATCAGAGTTCAGGGAATTGGGTTACAGGAAGTTGAACCAGGGAGATGATGGCTTTCTCTGTTAACTTTCTTTCTCTAAAGGAGTCTTGGCAACTTTCAAGATGGCTGGACTTCAACTCCCAGAATTCCTCAGCCAAAATGCTGGCTAGGGAATTCTGGGAGTGGAAGTCCACACACTTTAAAATAGCGAAAGTTGACAAACCCTGTTTAAGAAATGTCATATAAGCTTGCAATCCTGGAGCAATTGTACCCCAAAACAAATGGGTCAAACAGTTCATTTTTAAATAGATTTTTACTTGTCCAGGCTTGGCACAAATCTCTCCTTGGGAGGGAAACAACGAACTGGTGAAATTCATACAACTTGCTAAACCTAGATCACGGAACATAGCTATTTCTGTTGTGAACCATAACTAAATTGACCAGACAGGCTGAGTTTGCACCAAAAGCTAAGCCAGCATGAAATTAATGTAAATATGTTCAGGTGCCGGATCTTTAACCAATCCAGTTGAACATGTTGCGTGAACCAAGGTATCATGTTTTTTTTAAAAAAAATGCAACTGTGGATTGCAAGAATGATGCTTATTCTAACCAGTATGCATAAGATTACAGGTAGTTCTCAACTTACAATGGTTCATTTAGTGACTGTCCAAAGTTATCATGGCACTGAAAAAAGCATCATTGTAGCATCTCTATGATCAATGAGATCAAGATTCAGACTCATATTTGTGATGGTCACAGTGATCCAGGGTCATGTGATTTGGGGCTCAATTTTACTTCTAAGTCAGGGACTACCCTATAAACTATATGTATATTTCCAGTCAGGCCGTAGCATTCAGGGGCTTTTGTGTATCAGCATCAAAATATTGTCAGTTTTGATTATTTGCTAATTTGCTTGCTTGCCCAAGGAATATGTCCCAAAATTGAAGGCGATAGATTTGAATCTTTTTTATATATGTAAAAAGGAGACTATTGCATTACAGATGGCCCTCGACTTACAACAATTTGTTTAGTGACCATTCAAAGTGAAAAAAGTGACCGTTTTTCACACTTATGACCGTTGCAGCATCCCTACGGTGATTGAAATTCAGACGCTTGACAACTGACTCGTATTTATGATGGTTGCTGTGACCCTGGGGGTCGTGGGAAAATCCGTAGGAAAGCCAGATTCCCTTAACAACCGTGGGACTAACTTCACCACTGCAGTGATTCACTTAACAACGGTGGCAAGACAGGTCGTAAAACTCACTTAAGAACTTTCTCCCTTAGCCACAAATATTTGTGGTTGTAGTTATGATCATAATTTGAGGACTACCTGTACTGGAAGATTGCTGGCTGTGATGCTGAGCTATGGGGTAATTGTAAAATACTGTTCTTTTTATTAAAAAAAAAATTTGGGGGTTACAGAGACATATTTCTGATGCAAAACCCGTGCAATTATGGGATGTGCTTGGTTTTAGTTGCGCGACGAGTGTGATAGTGCTAGAGATCGGCAATTCTCACAGATTGTACTGCACACACTTGTGAAAGGAGAGAGGTGGAGGTGTGAACGAACTACTGACAGGGCAGGTTGGGGTTTTGTATAGTTATGCACGCACTGAAGCCAGAGTGTTTCTGTAAGTATTTTTTTGTTTTAAAGTATTTATGTGAATTTTAATGGAGATACTATTGCTTTCCTGTCCTATGTTGTAAATAATAAGGGTTTCTTTTTTCCTCCTGTGGTTTTTGTGAAATATATATCTATAGCTATATCTATATATGAATAGTATTGAGGCACATGCATACAGAGTAAAAAGGCAAGTAGTTCTCAACATACAAAAATTCACTTAGTGACAATTCAAAGTTACAACGGCACTGAAAAAAGCGACTTGTGACAATTTTTCACACTTACAACCGTTGTAGCCTCCCCGTGGTCATCTGATCAAAATTCAGATGCTTAGCAGTTGGCTCACTTTTATGACGGTCACAGTGTCTGGAGATCGTGTGATCCCCTTTTGCGACCTTCTAATAAGCCAAGTCAATGGGGAAGCCAGATTCACTTAACGGCCATGTTTCTAACTTAACAGTCGCAGTGATTTAGTTAGCGACAGTAGCAGGGAAGGTTGAAAAAAAAGGGACAAAACTCATTGAACAAACGTCTTGTTTAGCAACAGAAATTTTGGGCTCGATTGTGGTTATAAATCAAAGACCACATGTATAATCTGCGTGCTATTAATGAAGGTGGTGCTTCTGAGACCCTTCTGAAGTTCCACCTCCAAAACCATCATCTAACATGGTCCATGACGAGAGCTGCGTCTCTGTGAGGAGCACCAGAACTTCTACCCTCATTTAAAGTGGAGACTTTACTGAGAATAACCCACTTGGGTTATTCGTTTCTAGGTTGGTGACCCTCCAGAAACCACGTTGCCTTCAAGTTCTAACCATCTCTTAAACGTCTACCACCATACATGATTCAATCCAGCTTTTCATGGCTCCACTGATCCTCCAAGTCAAGGTTTTCGTTTATGGTGGTAGCTCTCACTTAAATGTGTGCCTTAGATCGGGGGGGGGGGGGTCTTCAGGCTTGACAGCTTTAAGACTTGTGGACTTCAACTCCCAGAATTCCTGAGCTAACATGACTGGAGGAGGAGGAATTCTGGGAGTTGAAGTCCACAAGTCTTAAACTTGCCAAGTTTGAAGACCCTTGCCTTAGATCCATAAACCATCCAAAAATTGTCTCCAGAGTGTAGACTTCGATCAGATATTTTTGGCTTTTCCCTCAGTCTCATCACATTGTTGTCCAGTTCAAACTGTCCCACCGATTCATCCCTTAAGGGGAGAACAGCCAATATATATATATATGTGTGTGTGTGTGTGTTATTCATATATATATATATATGTATATGTATATGCATATGTATATGTGTGTGTGTACGGTATTCGGCTTAAAAACCTAAGAAAACACACACACGCACACTTATATATATATTTGTGTGTGTGTAGCTGTGTAGTTATATCTAGATCGGAAGGTGTGTGTGTGTGTGTGTGTGTGTGTGTGTGTGTGTGTATTTTTGTAAATGATCTAACTTTGTGGTCGCTTTGCAAAGGTTGGATGAGAAGAACACACAGAATTGTCCTCATCTACTCCTGAAATAGCGAACGAGAAATTCAAAAGTGTGAGCTAGTGTGAATGTGGCATCTAATGTGTGCAATAAATCCTAAATCTCTACTGGTCAGATATAGAACATAGAATCCTAAATCTTAGAACTCTTCTGGTCCAAAGCTCTGCTCAAGGCAGTAGCCCATTTACCATCTTGGTCAAATTGTTGTCCAGTCTGTTTTTGAAAACCTCCAGTGATGGAAAACCTGACACATTTAGGAGGCAAGCTGATATATATATATATATAAAATATATTTATGGTCCCATCTGTCCATCATGGTTCATTTGTCCACCATGGTCCATCTGTCTCCTAGGTAAGCCTATTGTGACTCCACAGCACCTACCTTAAGAAGGATTGGCCTTAAGTCACCTTGATAGTTTCATGCCTACATCAGGACTAGAACTCAGAAAACAGAACATAGAATGATAGTGTTTTGGAAGGAACCTTGGAGGTCTTCTAGTCCTTAGGGTCTCTTGGCTTCTAGAGCAGTGCCTTTAACCACTACACCGCACAGATGTAGGTCTCACAAGACTAGGACCCGTTTCTTTTGGTAAGCAACCTATCTTGCCAAGAGCAGGGGTCTCCAACCTTGGCCACTTTCAGCCTTGGCTACCTTCAACTCTCAGAATCCTTTGCTGGCTGGAGGATTCTGGGAGTTGAAGTCCTCCAGTCTTAAAGGTGACAAGGTTGGAGACCCCTGGCCTAGAGCATTGAAACTCCAAGACACCCCATATACAGGCCAGATTACTCCAGAACGGGATGAATTCTGCCCGATCCCAAAACCTACTCTACCATCTATGTAAATGCAGAGAACGTCCTACTTTTCCCAACCTGGATCCCTCAGCTATTTTAATAATCCCAGTTCTAGACCAGCGGACAGTTGAAATTTCTAGACCCAGAAGATAGATTCAGGTTGGTTGGAGGCTTTTTTCCCAAAGTGGACTTCCTTTTTGATTTTCTGTGAAGACGTTTCACTTCTCATCTAAGAAACTTCTTCAGTTCCTCAGAACTGAAGAAGCTTTCTTGGGATGAGAAGTGAAATGTCTTCTAGGAAAAACATAGTCCAGTTGCCTTTTGAAAAAAAAAACATTTTTGGGACAACCGTGGCCTGGATGATGGAGAATCTCCATAGATGTTGGTTGGAGATGTTCTTCTAACAATTCTCACTGGAACGTCATTGTCACGCTATCTTATTTAATGCTTATTTCAGTAATTTCTCCAACTTGGGGCCTGCAAGTTTTCTAGATCAGCTTGTAGGATTCTGTAAATTCTGAGTAAAGATACTTCATTTTCTGTTTTTGGTATGCATTGATTCTTACTCTTCTTTTTCTTTTTCTTTCCAAAATTGTATTGGGGGCTCACTGACTTTTATCACTCCTTTACCCCCAAGTCTTGTCAAAAGGCCATGAATATGGACTTGAAGATAGGTTGCACACACTCGTGAATGGGATTCCTTCCGAGGAATCAACATGTGAAGGATTTGTAGTATTTTATTGTCCGTGAATTTTGGGGTGTTTAATGCTTTGTAAGGTAGCCTAAATTATTTTCTCTCTACCTCATATGTACAGCTTGTAGGTATGAATCGGATTCTTGAGTGACTGTGGAGAATGTATTTAAGTTATTTAACAACTTGGTATAACAATGGAGAACAAAGGAGACAATAAATGTATTTTAAATTATACATTTGTGAGTTTGTGTTCTGTGCGGCTGAGGTGGGACCATTTTACAACTTAAGGAAATTTTGCCCAGAAAAGGGGGGCAGGGAGTATGCTCAGCTTCTAAAACAATGGTTCTCAACTTGGGTGGACTTCAACTCCCAGAATTCCCCAGCCAGAAGGCAGCATTCTGGGAATTGAAGTCCATCCATCTGCCAAGGTTGAGATTCATTATTCCAAGCAATTGAAGAAAAAGAACTTTTGTTACAAGGGAAGATTCCTGTTGTAGGTAGAAAGTTGATCAACGATAGGATATTTAAGGGTGATCCATCATGAAAATTGCAAGCTATTGATTAAGTAGAGGAACAGTCTGTTAGATTATACAGTTTCTCTAGACCTGACAACACAAAGACAAGAGATATTCTAGAGATCACGTGAAGTGTTACTACCTCTTTATAAGTCCTTGCTAAGACCATCCTTGGAATACAGCATCCAGTTTGGGTCACCATGATACGAAGAAGATGTTGAGACTCTGAAAAGAGTGCAGAGAAGAGGAACAAAATAATAATTAGGGGACTGGAGGCTAAAACCTATAAAGAACGGTTGCAGGACCTGGGTATGTCTGGTTTAATTAAAAGAAGGACTAAGGGAGACATGATAGCAGTGTTCTGATATCTCAGGGGCTGCCCCAAAGAAGAGGCAGTCAAGCTGTTCTCCAAAGCACCTGAGGGCAGGACAAGAAGCAATGGGTGGAAATTAATCAAGCAATTCAGGATTAAGGAGAAGTTTTCTTACAGTGAGAACAATTAATTGGTGGAACGACTTGCCTGCAGGAGTTGTGGGCGCTCTATCACTAGAGGCTGTTAGGAAGAAATTCAATAGCCATTTGTCTGAAATGGAATAGGATTTCACTCTGTTATTGCTATTACCACAAGCACTATGAATAGCAATAGCACTCAGACTCATATACCACTTCATAAGTGCTTTCCAGCCCTCTCTAAGCGGTTTACAAAGTCAGCCTCTTGCCCCCAACAATCTGGGTCCTCCTTTTACCCACCTCGGAAGGAGGGAAGGCTGAGTCAACCTTGAGCTGGGATGGATAGGAAGGAAGGAAGGAAGGAAGGAAGGAAGGAAGGAAGGAAGGAAGGAAGGAAGGAAGGAAGGAAGGAAGGAAGGAAAAAAAATAGCAATAATACATAGACTTATATATCACTTTATAGTGCTTTTACAGCCCTCTCTAAGCAGTTTACAGAATCAGCCTCTTGCCCCCAACAATCTGGGTCGTCCTTTTACCCACCTCAGAAGGAGGGAAGGCTGAGCCAACCTGGAGCCTGGTGGGATTCAAACTGCCAAATCGCAGGCAGCCAGCAGTCAGCAGAATTAGCCTGAAGTACTGCACTCTGACCACTGCACCACCATGGCTCATGACTGTCTCCTACAACAAAAGTTGGAAGGGGCCTTGGAGGTCATTTAGTCCAACCCCCTGCTCAAGCAGGAGATCTTAAACCATTCCAGACAAATGGCTGCCTGGTCTCTTCTTAAAAACTCTCCAGGGTTGGAGCCTTCACAATTTCTGGAGGCAAGAAATTCCACTGATTAATCGTTGTTCCCGTCAATTCAAGTTTCTTCTTGAATTGCGGAGAACGGAGTTGTTGTTCTGCCCCAACGTTTCGAGCCCAGCTCAGTTTTTGCTGCGAAGCCCTATTTCACCCCCCCCCCCCCCCCCCCGGTTCTCCTACCACGTGCCTGCTTCTTCACGGGAGCTCACGCTTCTGGGCCAGACTTGGTCTACTAACAAAGATGCATTGAAGGCCACGCGGTCTTTCCACCCAGCTCATCACCATCTCAAGGAAGTCAGCCCTTCCTAAGGTGGACTTGCAATGACGTCAGTCTGGGCTTTGACCAAGTCCTTGGCCGGCACCGAAAGAACAGAATAACAGTTGTGCCTCGTGCCCACCCACCCGCGAGGGGGCTGTTTACACACAGCCTGGTCGGTAAGAACCAATTAAGGCCACCACTTCGGTCTCCCGAAAAAAATGTCTTCCCAACCCCCCAAGCTGTCCTTGGAAAAGCCTCAAGGGCCAGGATGCCCAGGACTTGTGTCTGTCATCAAAGGAATTGTCACCTCACCGTTAGCCAAACAAGTGAACTCATCCACTTTCAGAGACCTGTTTCCCTCCCTGACGGTGGAAAGTATAACGAATGCATTTTGCCCTCCAGCCAACCTCCTGCTATCCCTCAAATCTGGCTTGGCTTCTTCCAGGGCAGTGGAAAAATCCATCCTTGAAGTGTTTTTAAAAACCAGCCCGTAGGTCCTTCTCACCGCATCGCAAATGCCTCTTAATAAACCTGGTTGAATTCTGCTCTTTTATTTTCCTTGGCGAACAGCAAATGGGGTGGGGGGGGAAGGAGCCCACCCCACCTCACCCTTCCATCGAGAAGACCTCATGGTTGGTATCGTGCCAGCCGCTGCGCTTTGGATGGAGGTCTGGGAAGCGTGTGGAGTGAAAAGTGGGAGAATCAGCCTAGAATCCATAGGTAGTCCCCAAAGAACTAATTAATTGAGAAGATTCCTTTAAGTCGGCTTTCAGCAATAAAGCAATAAACTGGGCCTTCAGCTGGGGAACTGGTGTTTCGCACCTGTCGTAGTTAGACCTAGGGACCTGGTTTCCAGGCAGACGATGTCCCTCCTCCATTCAGGTTAAGAAGGACCAAGAAGCCTTGAAGATTCAGGCTATGGAATAAATCCTCCCAGGAGCCCTACAGTTCCTTCGCCCTGATGATGTTACCTAGTTTGGTAATGTAATGTCTGCAAGAAAACAGCCAAGCTCAGAGAGCACCAAGGACCTCACAGTCCTTCCTCCCCTTCCTCCCCTTCCTTCCTTCTAGCACTGATGATGTTACCTAGTTTGGTAATGTGATGTCTGCAAGAAAACAGCCAAGCTCAGAGAGCACCAAGGACCTCACAGTCCTTCCTCCCCACCACCCTTCTCTTCCTTCCTTCTAGCACTGATGATGTTACCTAGTTGGGTCAAGAAAACCACCAGACTCATAGGGCAACAAGGACCCCCTCATTACATCCCCGAGCTACAAATATTCTGTTTCATCGGTGCTGTGAGATATACTGGTTGTTCATTGGCTGTTGGATGCAATTCAACATGGGGTTATCACCCCCTAAATCCCTGTACACAATGAGGACTGGTTACTTGAGCACCCAACAGCCTTCCCTTGTTTCTGCCTGTCCAATATGAACAGGCAGAGTTGATGTGCTCTGGGTCACATCAATTAAATGATGGTGCTTGATGGGACCAAGATGTGGGCTCCTTCCTTCCGGGACAACATCTTTCCTGAGATTTCATGATCACCAGCCTGACCTGCTTTAAACAAACCTTAAAATACCATTTAATACAAAACCACAGTATATCAGGAAGAAGGACAATGAAAGGAAAGAAGGTAGAATGGAGGGAGGAAGGAAGGAAGGAAAAGTGAGAGGAGAGAAGGTAGAATGGAGGGAGGGAGGGAAGAAGGAAGGAAAAGTGAGAGGAAAGGAAGGAGGGAAGGAATGAAGGAGAAAAGGAATGAAGGAGATAGGGAAGAGGGAGAGAGGGAAGGTGGGAGAGAAGGAAGGAAGGAGAAAGAAAAAGATGGAAGGAGAGAATGAAGGAAAGGAAAGAATTAAAGGAAGAGAGATATAAAGAAGAAAGGAAGCAGAAAGTGAAGGTGAGAGGAAAGAAAAGAGAGAGCAAAGGAAGGAAGGACAAAAGGAAGGAAGGAGAAAGGAAAAGTTAGAGGAAAGGAGAGAGTAAAGAAAGGAAGAAATGAAGGAAGAAAGGTATAAAGAATGGAGAAAGAGAAGGTGAGAGGGAAGGAAGGAGAGCAAAGGAGGTGGGAGGGAAGGAAGGAAAGAGAAAGGAGAAATGAGAGGGAAGAGGAGGGAAGGAAGGAGAAGAATGAAGGAAGAAAGG